>OX101791.1:4943040-5076135 GCA_944452715.1 Ophion slaviceki
GATGAAATCATCTCTTTGCGATATAATCGGAAACGAGATGAAATCAAAGGCAAACTCGTCGTGACAGCTTCGAATATGTCCTACAGACACTAGAAGAATCATTGACAGAATTGATTTCATCTCCGTTCGCGATCGGGAACAAGATGAAATCATCTCTTTGCGATATTATCGGAATGGAGATGAAATCAACCGCGAAGTCGTTGTGATGTTGTCGAGTATCTCCTATGGATAATGCACGAATCGTTGTCCGAATTGATTTCATCTCCTATCGAGATCGGGAACGAGATGAATTTATCTCGTTTCAATATCATCGGAAAGGAGATGAAATCAATGGCGAACTCGTCGTGACGTTGTAGAGTGTATCCTATGTATACTTCACGAATCACTGACAGAATTGATTTCATCTTCGTTCGCGATCGGGAACGAGATGAAATCATCTCTTTGCGATATTATCGGAATGGAGATGAAATCAATTGCGAACTCGGTGTGACGTTGTCGAGTATGTCCTACGGATAATGCACGAATCGTTGTCTGAATTGATTTCATCTCCTATCGCAATCGGGAACGAGATGAATTTAACATGTTTTAATGTCATCGGAAAGGAGATGAAATCAATTCTGTCAATGATTCTTCTAGTGTCCGTAGAACATACTCGAAGGCGTTACGACGAGTTTGCCTTTGATTTCATCTCGTTTCCGATCATATCGGAACGAGATGAATTCGTCTCGTTCCCGATCGGGAACGGAGATGAAATCAATTCTGTCAGTGATTCGTGAAGTATACATAGGATACACTCGACAACGTTACGACGACTTCGCCATTGATTTCATCTCCTTTCCGATGATATTGAAACGAGATAAATTCATCTCGTTCCCGATTTCGATAGGAGATGAAATCAATTCTGACAACGATTCGTGCATTATCCATAGGAGATACTCGACAACGTCACAACGACTTCGCGGTTGATTTCATCTCCATTCCGATAATATCGCAAAGAGATGATTTCATCTCGTTCCCGATCGCGAACGGAGATAAAATCAATTCTGTCAATGATTCTTCTAGTGTCCGTAGGACATACTCGAAGCTATCACGACGAGTTTGCCTTTGATTTCATCTCGTTTCCGGTTATATCACAAAGAGATGATTTCATCTCGTTCCCGACCGCGAAAGGAGATGAAATCAATTCTGTCAATGATTCTTCTAGTGTCCGTAGGACATACTCGAAGCCGTCACGACGAGTTCGCCATTGATTTCATCTCCGTTCCGATGATATTGAAACGAGACAAATTCATCTCGTTTCCGATCGCGATAGGAGATGAAATCAAGTCAGACAACGATTCGAGCATCAACCATAGGACATACTCGATAACGTCACAACGAGTTCGCGGTTGATTTCATCTCCATTCCGATAATATCGCAAAGAGATGATTTCATCTCGTTCCCGATCGCGAACGGAGATGAAATCTATTCTGTCAATGGTTCTTCTAGTGTCAGTAGGACTCACTCGAAGCCGTCACGACGAGTTTGCCATTGATTTCATTTCCTTTCCGATGATATTGAAACAAGATAAATTCATCTCGTTCCCGATTGCGATAGGAGATGGAATCAATTCGGACAACGATTCGTGCATTATCCATACGACATACTCGATAAGGTCGCATCGAGTTCGCGGATGATTTCATGTCCATTCCGATAATATCGCAAAGAGATGATTTCATCTCGTTCCCAATCGCGAACGGAGATGAAATCAATTCTGTCAATGATTCTTCTAGTGTCCGTAGAACATACTCGAAGCCGTCACGACGAGTTCGCCATTGATTTCATCTCCTTTCCGATTATATTGAAACGAGATAAATTCATCTCGTTCCCGATCGCGATAGGAGATGAAATCAATTCGGACAACGATTCGTGCATTATCCATAGGAGATACTCGACAAAGTCACAACGAGTTCGCGGTTGATTTCATCTCCATTCCGATAATATCGCAAAGAGATAATTTCATCTCGTTCCCGATCGCGATAGGAGATGAAATCAATTCTGTCAATGATTCTTCTAGTGGCCGTAGGACATACTCGAAGCCGTCACGACGAGTCCGCCATTGATTTCATCTCCTTTCCGATGATTTTGAAACAAGATAAATTCATGTCGCTCCCGATTGCGATAGGAGATGAAATCAATTCGGACAACGATTCGTGCATTATCCATAGGACATACTCGACAACGTCACACCCAGTTCGCGGTTGATTTCATCTCCATTTCGATAATATCGGAAAGAGATGATTTCACCTCGTTCCCGATCGCGAACGGAGATGAAATAAATTCTGTCAATGATTCTTCTAGTGTCCGTAGGACATACTCGAAGCCGTCACGACGAGTTTGCCTTTGATTTCAAATCGTTTCCGATTATATCGGAACGAGATGAATTCGTCTCGTTCCCGATCGGGAACGGAGATGAAATCAATTCTGTCAGTGACTCGTGCAATATCCATAGGATACACTCGACAACGTCACGACGAGTTTGCCTTTGATTTCATCTCGTTTCCGATTATATCGCAAAGAGATGATTTCATCTCGTTCCCGATCACGAAAGGAGATGAAATCAATTCTGTCAATGATTCTTCTAGTGTCCGTAGGACATACTCGAAGCCGTCACGACGAGTTCGCCATTGATTTCATCTCCTTTCCGATGATATTGAAACGAGACAAATTCATCTCGTTTCCGATCGCGATAGGAGATGAAATCAAGTCAGACAACGATTTGTGCATTATCCATAGGACATACTCGATAACGTCACAACGAGTTCGCGGTTGATTTCATCTCCATTCCGATAATATTGCAAAGAGATGATTTCATCTCGTTCCCGATCGCGAACGGAGATGAAATCAATTCTGTCAATGGTTCTTCTAGTGTCAGTAGGACTCACTCGAAGCCGTCACGACGAGTTTGCCATTGATTTCATCTCCTTTCCGATGATATTGAAACAAGATAAATTCATCTCGTTCCCGATTGCGATAGGAGATGGAATCAATTCGGACAACTATTCGTGCATTATCCATACGACATACTCGATAAGGTCGCGTCGAGTTCGCGGTTGATTTCATGTCCATTCCGATAATATCGCAAAGAGATGATTTCATCTCGTTCCCAATCGCGAACGGAGATGAAATCAATTCTGTCAATGATTATTCTAGTGTCCGTAGAACATACTCGAAGCCGTCACGACGAGTTCGCCATTGATTTCATCTCCTTTCCGATTATATTGAAACGAGATAAATTCATCTCGTTCCCGATCGCGATAGGAGATGAAATCAATTCGGACAACGATTCGTGCATTATCCATAGGAGATACTCGACAAAGTCACAACGAGTTTGCGGTTGATTTCATCTCCATTCCGATAATATCGCAAAGAGATAATTTCATCTCGTTCCCGATCGCGATAGGAGATGAAATAAATTCTGTCAATGATTCTTCTAGTGGCCGTAGGACATACTCGAAGCCGTCACGACGAGTCCGCCATTGATTTCATCTCCTTTCCGATGATTTTGAAACAAGATAAATTCATCTCGCTCCCGATTGCGATAGGAGATGAAATCAATTCGGACAACGATTCGTGCATTATCCATAGGACATACTCCACAACGTCACACCGAGTTCGCGGTTGATTTCATCTCCATTCCGATAATATCGCAAAGAGATGATTTCATCTCGTTCCCGATCGCGAACGGCGATGAAATCAATTCTGTCAATGATTCTTCTAGTGTCCGTAGAACATACTCGAAGCCGTCTCGACGAGTTCGAAATTGATTTCATCTCCTTTCCGATGACATTGAAACATGATAAATTCATCTCGTTCCCGATTGCGATAGGAGATGAAATCAATTCAGACAACGATTCGTGCGTTATCCATAGGACATACTCGACAACGTCACACCGAGTTCGCGGTTGATTTCATCTCCATTCCGATAATATCACAAAGAGATGATTTCATCTCGTTCCCGATCGCGAACGAAGATGAAATCAATTCTGTCAATGATTCTTCTAGTGTCCGTAGGACATACTCGAAGCCGTCACGACTCGTTTGCCTTTGATTTCCTCGCGTTTCCGATTATATCGGAACGAGATGAATTCATCCCGTTCCCGATCGCGAACGGAGATGAAATCAATTCTGTCAGTGATTCGTGCAATATCCATAGGATACACTCGACAACGTCACGACGAGTTCGCCATTGATTTCATCTCCTTTCCGATTATATTGAAACGAGATAAATTCATCTCGTTCCCGATCGCGATAGAAGATGAAATCAATTCGGACAACGATTCGTGCATTATCCATAGGACATACTCGACAGCATCACAACGAGTTCGCGGTTGATTTCATCTCCATTCCGATAATATCGCAAAGAGATGATTTCATCTCGTTCCCGATCGCGAATGGAGATGAAATCAATACTGTCAATGATTCTTCTAGTGTCCGTAGGACATACTCGAAGCCGTCACGACGAGTTCACCATTGATTTCATCTCCTTTCCGATGATATTGAAACGAGATAAATTCATCTCGTTCCCGATCGCGATAGGAGATGAAATCAATTCGGACAACGATTCGTGCACCGCATGAATTGTCCATTTACTCTGATGACAAGTGAAATGAATAAATAAATAACATTTCATTATAAAGTAGCACAAATGTTGACCCTTTACATAACGCTGGTGTTCTAATATTCTTAAGGGGTAACACCACTCTAGCGGCAGAAAATAAGGCCTAACTTTGACAATTTATTTTGGGAATTTGATAAAAGGATAGGATTTCTTTTTAGAGGGTTTATTTAACACATACTAAAGGATAAAAAAAATGTATTATAATTTTCATGCAAAATGGCGGCGACAGAGCCCATCCTGAAAAACATGTTTTTTAAAACTGGGAGAACGGAGTACACGAACACCTTTCCAACGGATCGATTTGAAATGTTGATAGTATCTGCACAATTACATTCTCTATGGGACGACGTAGGGATTTTTCGATCAAATTTTGAAAAAATGGCGGACATTGAAAGAAATAAATCGATTTTTTGCCCAAAAGATAAGCGATAAATTGTTTATAAAAAAAAGTTTACATTTAATCCCATAGAGAATGTAATTATGAAGCTGCGATCAAAATTCAAATCGATTCATGCAAAGGGTTCGCGTATTCCGGCCTCCCATTTTGAAAAACAAGTTTTTCAAGATGGGCTCTGTCGTCGCTATTTTGTATGAAAATTACAATAATTTTTACATCCTTTAATATGTCTTACATAAACCCTCTCATAAGAAATCCTTGCCTTTTTTGATGCTGCCAAAATAAATTGTCAAAGTTAGGCCTAATTTTCTGCCGCTCGAGTGGTGTTACCCCTTAAGAGAAACCGCAAACAGAGTTCCAGAATCAACCCGTATCGGTACGTGAAAAATTGTATCTCAGGCGGTGCAGAAGATCTTCTCATCTATTTTCAATCCCAAAAAAACGTCGTATCGATTTTCGTCTGCCGGAACCGACTGATTTCGTCTCCCCTAATGAGGAAATGGAAAGCTTCTCCTCATGTTTCCTAACCCAGCTCGAACACACTTTGAGATGATATTCGTACAGAAAAATGTATTTTTGGAGATCAATCCGCCTATGATACTGAACGGAGTGGTCGAATGAGAAATGGAATCCCGAAAACATCCAATTCTCGAAAATGTAGCGTCAAGTTATTGAGAGTTTGTTAATAAAAACTTATGTATTGATTTTTTTTTAATACGCAAGAAAAATCGTTCGGTTTATCGAAATTCGATAATCATTGACATTTCTTTGGTTTTGTTAATTTTTATTTCTTAAGGAAGCAAAAAGAACAGGCGCTCTCGATGGATAATCGCTGCAAAATTCGTAAATGTCATTAATTGCGGCGCGCTTCACGCTTTGGCACGCAATACGCTGAACGATAGCAGACGATAGGTGAAACGTCAAATCGTGTGTCACGATTCTCGGGCCGAATAGGTTGACAGGTAACGTAGCGAATGTTTCGCTAAACGTCAGATCATGCGCGCTGGCATTTGTCAAACGCTGCTGTTTCGCAGAACCTTCTTGACGTCGGCTACAACTTCGTGGCCCTTCGTCTACTCTTCTGCCCTTTTCGATCGTCCAACATGGCGGATTCGAGCGTTAATTTCGAAGATCGAACGCCTATTTTCTAATGCTTCCCATTTGATGACGGAGGCGAAAAAAAGAAAACGGCTCGGTAGAAATCTTCGGAGTAACCTGCCGAACCCGGCATTTCCCGCTGATACACCTATTCTGGATCACCCTGTATATATATATATATATATATATATATAATTCCTCTCTCTCCACCCTTTCTACCCCTACACCCCTTCGATATGAGTGTTGCAATAAAGACAGACCATTAGTTCAATTAAATAGAAAAATGATTGACTCTACGAAAATTCTATTCAATTTATATTTTTAAAAATCAAATAGATCAGTTTAGCGAATTCAAGTAAATTGTTTTTTGAACAGATTAAACCGAATCACAGATTTATTAGGATTAAATAAGACTTAATCCTAATAACTAATTAATAACCCATAATCCGGGTCCTATTCCTATTGTGGCAATCCCTATCGGGATTGCCATATAAGGGCCTTCAAGGGCTTACTTGAGGCTTCCCTGATAAGGAAAGCCTCAAATAAGCCCTTAAAGGCCCTTGTTTTTATGAGGGATACCCTGTCAATTTTCCGCACGAGTAGAGAAATCGGTAATATGGCATTTTAGCGGGACTCTACACATCATGAGCATTGCCAACTTTTAATTCTAGTAAATAGTGTCTCGAACGCCATCTGTTGTCAGTGGGCAGTTCCATATGCATGCACCTATCATAATCACAATATATTACATGCGCAATAACATTCTCTACAAACGAGCTTGATTAATAATAATAATAATCCACTCATGCATTTTAGTGGAAGTCCATTCGAACGATGTTCCTTCTCTGTTTTACGTCCGTCTTTGCACTGTCCCAACATTCGGTGAGTGTACGCTAATAAAACGATAAATACCAACGTAATCCGCGGGCTAATATCGTTCCGCTGGAATATACGGGTACACCGAAGTTGCGTAAATTGGAACGAAATTTATCGCACGTCCCTCCGTGCTACGCATATGCGCAGATATTATTACCGCAATATCGTGGAATAAACGCGAATACGCATTCCCTCAACCAATCAGCGAAATACGTCAGATTCCAATTCAGTTATATGCAGGTACTTTGTTTTCATCTCCCCGCGCTAGTACTACGCGCCCTAGCGTTCACCGCCGTATATATGCATTTGCAATATATGTATATATATATAAGTGGCGTAACTTTCTCAATGTGGAGAAAGTCTTAATCCATTAGTGGCACTCGGGCACCCTTGGATTTCTATGGATGCCTGTTCATGGATCGTACGAGAAAACGTGCCAGCTCGCAAGCCGGCAAGCTCATTCTTCCCGGATACGCATGGTCTTTTACCAAACTATTTACACATTTTTGCCGTAAAAAGTGAGACCATTTTCGTCGGAAAATCCTATGCCTATGATTATATCTAAAGGGTGTCTCACAACGACCTGACCTTTTTATTTATTAATAAAACGTATTGTTTATTTGGAAAGTACGAATATTTTTATTTTAATAAAAGATACAAACATGGAGGTTATGTGTGGAACAGAATATCCGATAAATGGCATAAACGACATGGACTTGGACGACATATTCTTTCAACAAGAAACAATCCAGTTATTGCAGAGGAAGTTTCGTGGTCGTGTTACGATGTGAATTGGCCACCAAAATCGTGCGGTTTGACGTCATTAGACTTCTTTCTTTGGAGTTTTCTGGAAGGAAAAATGTATGACAATGATCCACAAACCATTCCGGAGTTCACGGAAGCAATTAAACGCACCATTAATTATAGTAGTCTGCAATTATGTCAAAATGTCATTGAACATTTCGTCAAAAGAGTGAACGTTCGCAAACAGGGACGAGGCGGCCATTTATCGGATATTGTGTTCCACACATAACCTCCATGTTTGTACGTTACGTTAAAATAAAAATTTTCGTACTTTTCAAATAAATCCGAAAACATTCGGACAATCTAAACAGAGATGGAGGATATCACGTCAATCCTATTTGGTACACCATCCTCCCGGTTTTTTAATTGATCAGCCGATCAATTTAAACATCTGATTGGCTGGTGCAGCGATCTAGAACGATGACTGCAACTATATAAGGAATACCTGAGACAAGAGAGCTTCAGTATCGAAGCTCTCACCCCTGATGATGCAGACTGTAACGTTTGCGAAACGTCGGCACAACGCTGATCCTCAACACGGCCTCCATCCGTAAACAACATGCTCTTCTCAAAAAAAAAATTGTTTATTGAATAACTCAAAACAATCGATTTTTCAGGTATGGTTCAAATGTACGAAATGTAGAGAATAATTTTCTCTATACTTTCGTTTCTATATATTTCGTTATTGATTTTCCACCCTCTCTCGGGGGTTGAAAATTCAAAATGGAATTCTGGGAAAATTATTGACCGCACGAATTCGCCGGCGTGGAAGAATTTGTAGCTTGAACCCTCAGCTACATTTTTGTCCACAACGCCAAACTTGTATCTCTTTATTTTCGGTCAATAGTTTTCCCAGAATTTCATTTTGAATTTGCAACCCCTGAGAGGGGTTCAAAAAAGCAAAATTGAAGTGTGGTCCATAAGAACGAAAATATAGAGAAAATTATTCTCTACATTTCGTACATTTAAACCATCCCCGAAAAATCGATTGCTTTTTAGTTATTCAATAAACTATTTTTTTGTTTTTACTTCATCAATTATTTTGGAGGTGAAGATATTATTGGAAAGGGATGATCAAATACTTGATCGACACGATTTTTCAAGCGTTACAACGTACCCATTTGTACCAAAATTGTATAAATTTTTCCTAAAGAGGTATCAAATGATCGACTCCAATGACGAACACGCCGCGTACTCTTTATACACTCATTGTAAGATGGGATTTTATATGTCACTTTTGAACTTTGCATCGACGCCACGCGAAAACGCGTCGACGAATTGAAAACCTGGTGACATTTGACAAGGGTAATGTGATTTTTCCCTGTCGTTTGGTTCAGGTTATTTTTCGATCCGTTCACTCAATCCCGATATCTCAACATTTTCGGTCAAATTTCCGAGCGATTTTTTCGTGAACACCAAATTCCCATAAACTAAAAACAATCAACACTTTATATCTTTGAAGACTGCGAAGTCAAAACCATGGATTTCTTCGCAGCAATCGGAGACACTGAAAACCTCAAATTTCTAGATATTGAGGAGCCAGTCTATGAATATTTCTCACATTTAACAAAGGCAATAAAAAAATTATGTTTCCATGGATGTACATTTACTGTACCGTCAATTGATGTGAGAAAAATTTAACAATTTGCTTCTGTATACCAAGAAATATAAATTCGTCAATTTCTCCGATCACTGCGAAGAAATCCATGTTTTTGGCTTCACAGTCTCTAAACATGTAAAATGTTGATTGTTTTTAGTCGAAAAGCAAAAATACATATTTGTATAGCAGTTACTCAAAACAATTAACATTGAATTCAACAGTAATTGTTTAACTCAATTATTATCCAATTTAATTGCTGACTTATGGTAATTGAAAACAATGAACAGAGAATTTCAAATTCACTTCTCTTTGAAGTGAAGCTAAAAAAGGAAGTAAGGATTTTTTTCCTTCCAAAAAAATATGAAATCCCTTTTAAAAACTTTTAGAAAGTAAAAAATGAACGCCACGAAATAAAAAATCCCCTCAAAAACATTATCGCTTCTTTCACCTTATAAAACCATTCTGATTTACCTTACAATTATGTTTTACTTCAATTCAAGTAATTGTTTTAATGTATTTTTTAAATTGATCAAATGTAAAAAGTGAGACAACTTTTCTTAAGCTAGCCAAGCCAGTTTACTACAAATGTTGTACACAAAATTGTTACACCTTAAGAATAATGTTTTATTTTCATTGAAAAAATCCTATTACTATTATAACGTTAAATTAATGTCACCATTATATAACAGTACAAGGTATATATCACACAAGTACACTGGGAATGCTGTGCAACGACTTGGCGAGCATGGTTAAGAAAAAGAGCTCGGCGAAGGATCTTGTCCTCTCCACTACTCAACTCTGAAGTAAAAAAAATTAAATTGCCCCATGTCTCGATCTTAGGAATACGAGGTAATCAGTAGTAATTCTATTTGGTATATAAATCGTCGCAATTTGATCGTGCTAGAAAATGAATTTTGCAGAAGTATATTTTGCACGATTGGCTTCCAAAGAAGTAATATGACCTACAATTTTCTCAGATAACCGTTTGTTACCCGCAATTTATTGTTTAAATGGATTTTAAATTCATGATTTTACAAACTAAGGATCGAATCAGTAATGTACTCCTAAATCATACGATACTTGAAATCTTATTGTATTTACAGAATTTAAAAAGTTATATAAAAATACAATAACTTGATAGCATAACTATTACACATTGCATGAAATATATTTAGTCACATATAGACTTTGGCCGTCGTCTTCCTAGCGGAAAAATATATATATCTCCGTTTTACTGCTGACATCTATCGCGCTATATTCGATTCTTTAAAATGAATACAGTCGAATATCTATTGGCCGTGGACATAACCGGAGATGGGCGTGGGCCATTATCCACGTAATGAAATTACAAATTACTTCGAGCGTTTGTAATTTAATTACTTTTGTAATTGAATTACATTTGTAATTGAATTATTTTTGTATTTTAATTACAATTGTAATTCACTTACTTTTGTGATTACGTCGTTACTTTTAAAAATTAATTACATTTATAGAGTTTAAATTATTTGATGATGATGTGAGTAAATGTGCAAAAGACTGTCTGGGTGAAGATTGTGCCCGGGCCTTAGAGAGCGGTTGTGAGCGGGTGTGTATAAGTGAATGTGGATGTGGTTATGCTTCTCTGAAGTCCTGTGTGTGCGCCTAGATAGGTGACTGTGTGAGTAACAAGGTGAGTGACTGTGCGTGTTTGCAGTGAGCGTTGGAACTGGTGTGAAACGTGGTATCGTCCACTTTGTTGGGGGAGATGAGGCAAAATGGACATTAGGACGAAATGGACAGTAGAGCAAAGCAGGCACCTCGACTGAATACGGGAATTGTGGGAGAAACGGGCACCAAGCCTAAACATAATAATTTCGTTTTAAGGGGTTACGTGGGTTTTGAAGCCAACAAAAGCTTTTTTTTCTATTTAAAAAAAATATAATATATAAATTATTTTATGTAAAATGTTAAGCACATAAAAGAGCAACATGTCGACAATACTTAGAATAACTTTAATTAAAAAAGTTGGGAAATTCAGCCGATGGGATCTGGTTTCCGGAAACCCCTAACAGCCGGTGGACACGATTCCTCAAAAACGAATGCACCGATCTTATTGAAATTTTGCACACTTCTTAAAAATAGCATTGACTAGTGATTGGACGAAGGATTTTTTAATAAATTGAAATTTGAATTTTTGGCAGAGTTGTATGCAAAATAGTTCAATTTTTGGTACAATTTACACTACGTATAGCCTTGTAGAATTAGAAGCAATCGAATTTAAAAAAAACCTTCATTCAATCACTAGTCAATGCTATTTTGAAGAAGTGTGCAAAATTTCAATAAGAGAGGTGCTTTGAGAGGTCTTTGAGAAATTGTGTCCACCGTTTTTTAGGGGTCTCCGGAAACCAGGTCCCACCAGCTGAATTTACTAAATGTTTGGATGAATTTTTTTTTAATATTGTTCGAATATTGCTCCTTTGTGTGCTTAACATTTTGATTAAAAAAAATTGATATATTATATTTTTTTCAAATAGAGAAAATATTTTTTTTTGCTTCGAAACCCACGTAACCCCTGAATTGATTTTGTTATGATATTCCGACGTATGTTGTATCGACAATAACACAAGAATGCAAAAAGATGAATAAAATTAATAAAAAATAAACAAATTTAATCGTACAATTTATTGAATTCAACAATGAATACAATTAAAAAATCAATATTTTGATTGTTTCGAAAATTTCGAAAAAAATGATCGAATGCTATATCGGATACTATATTGAAATGTCATCTAACACTCGGAGATTTTGGGGTCACTGAATTCAAATCCGATATCAAATTTTATAAATTCTAAATGGCGAAGCCAATATGGTGTACCAAAAAAGCTAAATGTTATTTTATTAAAACGAAATCTGTCACTCGAAAGTTGTTGACGTCACACGATCCCAAGTTAATGTAAATATTCGAAATTCAAAAGAGCTTTGAAACGTCTGCGAAGAATTGAAAAAATTGAATAACTGAGACATTAAAGAAAAAAATCAGAAAAAAATCTAACGATCGCGCCAACTTTACTAAACAAAAATATAGTTTGGCTGAGTGGAAGAGATAGGAAGCACAAGTTTCATCCTAATCCGAGAATTTTTGAGTTTTGTAGAAACCATTTTGAAGTCACTAGGTTCAAATTCATTATTTGAATACGAAGTTTGAATTCAGCAACTCCAAAACCCCCGAGCATCAGCTTTTATTTCAAAAAAAATTAAATTGCGTTTTATCCGCCATTTTGAATTTTGAAAATTTAACTCCAGATGTGAATTCATTGGTCTCAAAAACCTAAGTATTCTCACTCTTGTCGAAATGCAACTATATTTTTAATGTGCCTCCACGATATTGAATCCACCGTTGAAAATATTTAAAAACTTATGTTAGGTTTGAATTTAACGACCTTGGAAACAAAAGATACTGTTGTCGGAATCAAACGATTTTTCGAATTTTGCATCCGCTATATTCCACTATATCCGCCAAAAATTGAAATGTTCTTTCTTTCGATCCATTAATTATAAGGAGTACAACTTTGCAGTGACCGTTTTTTTCAAAAGTTTAAGGCTTTATTATAAAAAAGTGGCTACATATTTTTTAATCAAAGTACTGCCCGTCGCTAGCTACGACCTCGGCCCATCTTTCAGGTAGCATTCGAATCCCGCGTCGATAAAAGTCTTGGTCCTTGGAGGCAATCCAGGAATCGACCCAATTTTTGACTTCTTCGTAAGTACCGAAGTGCTGGTCAGCCAAATCGTGTGCCATTGACCGGAACAAGTGATAGTCGGAAGGGGCAATGTCTGGAGAGTACGGCGGGTGGGATAAAACCTCCCATTTCAGCGTTTCCAAGTACTTTTTCACATTTGCAACATGGGGTCGGGCATTGTCATGCTGCAGTATCACCTTGTCATGTCTTTCGTTGAATTGTGGCCGTTTCTCTTTGAGTGCCTTACTCAAGCGCATCAACTGACGTCGGTAGAGTTCCCCTGTGATGGTTTCGGATGATTTGAGCAGCTCATACCCGAGTAGAAATCTTGCTCCAGCTACAATAAGCACCTGATCAGGCATCCTGACTTCTTTTTCCAGCCTTGATCAGAATTTTTTATCAAGCCCTGATCATTTTTGAAACACAATCCCTGACTTCCGTCTGATCAGGGTAAAAAATCAAGGCCTGATCAGGGTAAACTATCAAGGCCTGATCAGGGTAAAAAATCAAGGCCTGGTCAGTGTAAAAGATCAAGGCCTGATCAGCGTAAAAAATTAAGGCCTGATAAGGGCTTAATTTTTCACGGCTTGATAAAAATGAAAAATCATATGATTTTTCACGGCTCAGGATGACCGATTTTTTCCTGAAATAAAAAATACAACGCATACACAAAAGAGAAAAAGGTACCACTTTATAAATAACGCTGATCGTTTATTTTTTAATCTTAATATAAAATTTATCACATATATTTTTCACATATATCTATATGGAAAACAAACATCATTTTTCTTGTATTTGTAATAGAACAAAAACTCGAAATAAACTAAGATATATCACTGTATTATATTCCACTTATCATCCCGAAATAAACTAATATATTTTTCAAACAAAAACTTAAGAAACTTCGTGAATAAAGTAAACAGAGCTCAACGTTTTTATGACCAGACGTTTCTAGGAAACGTTATATTGGGCGTTCTGTTCGTTTTTTTACGCGACGCTCGAAACTTGTCCCAGTCTTTTGCTGAATTAATCAGGCCTTGATACCGCTCCAACAGCTTGTCCAATTTGCTTCGAAAGAACTTCTATTCTGTGTTCCCTATATTTCGAAATGACAGCCACTGAAAAATACGAAAATGTTCATCCCACTTAGAATTCAATGTCTACATATATATCTATATAAGGTATGCACATTATTTTATTAGGGTGGCACAAAATTGAGCTCTATTTTTTTTCCTTTTTCTCACCATCCAATTATCTACTTTAAAGAAGAAAAAAAATTGTTGCAAAAGCTGCGAGCGGTCATTTTTTAACGAAAATTAGAATCGAAGCAGGAGAGCCCGTACAGCGAAGACCAACCAAATAATGGTGAGTTGACAGCGTAGTGCAGTTCAGTGAATGTAATGTCCATCCGAAGTGCATTTCTTATGGGCTAACTTGCACCGATGGAAATACTTTCACTTAACTGAACTATGCAGTCAACTTATCATTATTCGGTTAGCCTACACTGTCCGGGCCCGTAGCGAAGACTAACCAAATAATGGTAAGTTAACAGCGTAGTGCGGTTCAGTGAATGTAATGTCCATCCGAAGTGCATTTCTAATGGGCTAACTTGCACCGATGGACTTACTTTCACTTAACTGAACTATGCAGTCAACTTGTCATTGTTCGGTTAGCCTACGCTGTCCGGGGCCGTACAGCGAAGGCCAACCAAATAATGGTAAGTTGACAGCGTAGTCAGTTCAGTGAATGTAATGTCCATCCGAAGTGCATTTCTTATGGGCTAACTTGCACCGATAGAATTACTTTCACTTGACTGAACTGCGCAGTTAACTTATTATTATTCGGTTAGCCTGCGCTGTCCGGGCTAATCAGCACCGATGGCAAAACATTTACCAGATTGAACTACGCTGTCAGCTTACCATTATTTGGTTGGCCTACGCTGTCTCTTCTTCTCCTCTGACAAAGGAGACGGACCAAGTAAAGAAACATAAAAGCGATACACAAAACAAATATAAATCTACTTACATAGTGGTAGCGCCAACACATGCCAATCCTCAGGAATTTCGAGTTGTTCCTCGCTGAGAGGATCTGTTCCGGATCTGTCAAATGTATCATAATAAATATTTCAACCAACGCATATATAATTTGGCGTATGGTTAATTTACAGTCAGATTTAATTCAATTTACATTTATAGATTTAAGAATTGTAAGTCTTTGAAAAAAATTAATTGTTATACTAACCTGCTGCTGTATTATTTCTTCGTTTTTTCCCTTATTTAGAGCCCGCTATTCACGCAGACACAGTCGTTGCGCAATCTTCTTCCGATTGTGTTTGTCCATCTTATTCACAACGTACACGTTATATGTAAAAATGTATAAAGTGATTAATAATATGTCTCGTGCTTCTCTCGTGTCTGTGTATCATTTGACAAGATGAGGTTAGGCACGTTGTTAGCGCCAAACTGTAGAAGTCCAGTTACATGATGATTGCTTGAAATTAGCTGGATCAGGCAAATTGAAGTAACCCGTAAGTCCAGTTGCTTGACATCGCCTGAAGCTAGCCGGGTCAGGCGAATTGAAGTAACCCGTAAGTCCGGTTGCTCGACCACCGCCTGACCCCAGCTTGATCAGGCAAATTAAGGCAAACTTAAGTAAGGCCTTCGTACTACAAGCTGATCAGGCGCAGATCAAATATCAGGCCAGCCTGACAATATTTCTACTCGGGTAGTACACAACGCCCAGCTGGTCCCACCAGATACACAGCATCACTTTGGATCCGTGAATATTCGATTTGGGCATCGATGACGGAATATGACCAGGCAGTCCCCATGATTTTCGGCGTATAGAATCCTCCCCGTAAGCATCTATAAGCAAACGGTGGGCCTCAGCTGCAGATTTCTTGATGTTGAAGAAGTAAATCATAACCTCCCGCAAATGCTGAGAATTCGGTTCGTAGGTTGCCATGTTTGAGTGCCTATAACTTTATAATGCATACACGTATCCGATAGCTTTTTTAAATTGTTTACATTGGCAGAGCCTCTAGTTTAAAATGCCACTTTTTTTATTGAGCTAGGGCCACTACTTCGGCCGCAGTGGCTCTCTAAGTAAAACGGTCACTGCAAAGTTGTACTCTTAATATATCCGCAATTTTGAATTTTCAAAATCTGATTTCAGATTTGGATTTAACAACACCAAAATCCCCTGAGGGTTAGCTTTTATTTAAAATAAAAAATGTGGTTTTTTGATCCGCCATGTTGGATCCGCTATTTTGAATTTTGAAAATCTGAGTTCCCGTTCGGATTCAACGACCCTGAAAACCCCCGAGTATCAGTTTTTATTTCAAAAAAATAAAATATTGTCTTTTTGATTCGCCATTTTGAATTTCGACATACACGCACACGCACACATGCTTGCGAACACACATACACGGACGCGTAATGTAAGGCAGGCACTCACCCAGGTAAGCACACAGTCATATATCTTCACTTAAAGACACGCACTTGGGTACAGGTAGGGTCCGCACCCTCACATAGTCTCTTTAACATTTACTCCCATCCGAATCATATGAATGTATCTAAATTGCACATATAGATTAATAGAAACTGGAATTAAATTACAATTGTAATCAATGAACATCTGTAATTAAATTACAAATGTAATTGAATTACAATTGTACTATAATTACATTTGTATTTAAATTACAATTGTAATTGATTGACAATTGTAATTAAATTGCAAATTTAATTGAATTACAAATGTAATTGAATTACAATTGTCATTTAATGCTCAATGTAATTCTTACTTTAACAGAGTCCAATTATCCATTACCCGTTCAATGAGTAATTAATGTGAGGTTCAATTACATATTACTGGGAAAATCTATAATTGCATTTTATCCGATTACTTTGTTGCCCATCTCTGGACACAACATAGCTCAGGCAGTGTGACGCGAGTTGAGTGGTTTAACGTACACACCGATACCTATATCAACGTTAGCCTATCCGAATCACACTAGCGTAAGAGGCAGTAGATCCCTTTGCTAATACCCCCAACGGTTGATGCGACGCATAAAATTAAAAATAATTCATTGTCATGTGGCAATTTTCCGGGGTCCCCGGAAAACCCATGAAAGCGTTCCTCCCCCTCGACACTCTTCCCGAACGCGAACCCATAATAGACTAGGGCGAATTTTATTATTGTTTATTTTTTTCTTGTTTTTTTTTTGTATTATTTGCGAAGCGCGCACACACACACACATGTTAGGGATTCAGAGGAAGGGCGTGGCAAGGAGAAGGTCGGGAGTTCAGGAGATGCGCGAGCTAGATAGAGGTGTCTCCGATCGAGCATTTCATCGAGATGCTCGTGCGACGATCGGTTGGGATAAATGCCGATTTCTGGAGCCGAACGAGACTGGTAGCGAGTAACGCCATCTAACCCGGTGCAAAAGCGTTTACTCTCGTTTTCGTGGGGACGAGAAGGGTGCCGATATGTTGGAGGAGTTTTTAGCGCACGTCGAATATTCGGTTACGAGTATTCATAGTGACCGAACCTGGCGTGAGCGTGGGGACGCGTTGCGCCAATTCCGAGCGGGCAAAACGCCGATTCTCGTCGCTACCTGTGGCGGTTCGTGGTCTCGATACCCCACATGTTAAGTACGTTATAGAATTTGACCAGCTCGGAGAGCATCGGCAATTACTACCTCGACGTCGATCGTTCGGCTTTCGACCTTCACCGAACGATTCGTCTTTCGAACATCATCCGTCGCCAATAACCGTCGTTGCCTACCCTTTCCACACCTTTAATCAAACACACACCCGCACACACACATGCGAACACACACACACGCACTCGGACACCGATCGGACACCGGTGAGTCCTCATTATCGGGTGGGGGCGCGCCCCACCCGAAAGAAAATTTGGGAAACATTCAGGAAAGGGGAGAGAGCCGACGTTCCGCTCGCGATTAGGAGAGAAAAGAATTGGAACTTCGCCGGAAAGTGTCGAGCGGGGCAGACAGCGTACGGAGGGCCTTTCGTGCGCGGATTAGTGCCGCACTGTAAAAAATGATATGAAATTTACAATACATTTAAGATACAAAGGAATTGAATTTTACAAACTCAGTAGATGAAATTAAATTTGAAACACTTGTACCGTAAATTTAAAGCAGGAACATAAAATTCTAACGTGGATATAGAATTTAATAGATGCAACATGGAATTTCAAAGACAAGTTTGTAAATTTGTGGAAAATATATTGAATTAACCCGTGTCTTTAATTGAAAATTACTACAGATGTATAATAAATCAACTATAAAAAACAGAGCATTGAAAATACAAAACAAGTTTGAAATTTATTTACAGCTGCCTGAAAAATATAATATATGTGAAACTGAATTTTACGATACGTACAATGCATGATCACAACAGGTTTATTTAAAAGAGCGAAACTGGAATTGAAAAAAAAAATCATAAACGCTGATGAAAATCACATGAAACAATGTGAAAAGTATATTAAATTTACACTACATTTAAGGCACAAAAGAATTGAATTTTACGAGCTCAGTAAATGAAATTGAATTTAAGACACTTGTACCGTAAATTTAAAACAGGAACATGAAATTATAACGTGGATATAGAATTTAATAGATGTAACATGGAATTTCCAAGAAAAGTTTGCAAATTTATGGAAAATGTATTGCATCAACCCGTGCCTTCTATTAAAGATTACAACAGTTGTACATTAATTCAACTATAAAAAACAGAGTATTGAAAATACAAAACAAGTTTGAAATTTATTTACGGTTGCCTGAAAAATATAATACATGTGGAACTGAATTTGAATTGGAAAGTATAGTGATTGTACCCCTATCTGATATTATTTCTCATCGACGCTGAGTTAAATATAAGGCAAATCTTTAGGAATATCGATTATATACTTCTCGGAATAATACCATCGAGTACATGAATACTGTAATTCGATTCAGAAATTTCCAAGCCAAAAGCCACTGAGAATAACAATTGTTTGTCAAAAACAATTCACAGGTAAATTGAATTTAATGTGTTCATAGTATAATATTGAAGAAACATTTTATGATTTTCATAATTATTGACCCGGACGATATCTCAAAATCACATGAATTTCAAATACATGCGTGCAGTGGACGGAGATGGGCGCGCGGTCGGTGTGCGGGCTCGGCGGTCACTGAAGTTAAGCAGCATTGGAGGCTGCCAATACTTGGAGCGGGGATCGCTTGCCCGTGCACTGGTTTGCACGTCAACCTTTGAGTGGGAGGCAGTTTGTCTGAGTTTCTGATGGTAATAGAACTGAAACTCAGCCAAATATAGCCGCCTGTATCGGCCCAGGTTTTCCGCAGTTTCCCTGGGCCCTCGTGCAAATGCGATACAGTAGTGCATTAGGAAATGGAACATCTGTGCAAAATTTCAGTCAAATCGGGTGTAACAGCTTTTCGGAAGTTTATCCCAAGGCTGCGCTGGCCGGCAACTTGAGTGACCTCCGATCGGACTTCGTCCGGCTAGTTTTCCGGGCGAGCCGCCACGTTAGCTGGCGCCCATGAAATACATCGCCGGGAAAAACAAGAGGTCCCTTTTGTGACGCTGAGAGAAGTGAATTTTCCTTCACAATATATACTGTCGCAATAATCATTTTTCCAGGCGGGAGGAGCGAAAAATGTTATGTCTTCCCGGGCTTTTTTCTTAACCCTTTAACTGCCATTGTAGCAAATTTGCTACGTTCACTTTGACCCCGTCGGTAAAACCGTAAGGACACTATAGCGGACAAGCTACCCCCCATGGAAATTTCTATACGCAAAAATATACTGCAAATTTATTTTATTAATAATTGTAATATATGTTAAATATATGCCATATATTGAAAATATATGTTGCATATATGTGCCAAATTCTAATTTTCGTAACGTTTTTATATATATGAGATGTATATGCGTGGTATTACTGTATATCAATGTATCGTATACCATTGATATATGTAGTATTTACCCTGCATATATACCACATATATTTAGCATATATGTTGCATACACACTGCATACATACCCAATATATACTGCATAAATGGTACATATATGCAACATATATACAGATATGCATAGCATATCTGTATATAGTGTTTATATGTAATAGCGTACTTTAACTGTAAGTTAAGTTATTTTAAGTTTTATTAAGTTTAACTGTAATAGTGTTTATACACAGCACATATTTCTTGTCAGGAATATGTATCAAAAATGTATGCGTCATATATGACGCATACATTTTTGATATATTTTTCTGACAAAAAAATAGATTGAAAATATATGCGTCGTATATGTCTCATATATGCGTCATATATTTGGTGCATATATACTGAATATATACGTATTATTCTATTTTTCGTCACTATATATGCGACCGATATATATATATATATATATATATATATATATATATATATATATATATATATATGTAGCATTTATTTTCTGCATATATTTTACATACATAAATTTCCATGGGGGACTTCACAGTTCCATCAATATATGCTAGATGCAGATACAAATGCCGGGACAGCTTGAAATTCAAACGTAAACATATGAATTATATTAATACGACAACAATGTTATCGTGAAAATTTACGACGCTTGCCCCAGCACTCGATCTGCTGCCCGTTTTTTGTTCAAAAAGTAAGTAAATGCACATTCTTGAAATATTTTTTGATAGAATTGTGTAAAGGAAGCTTAACTGAACAAACTAGGCTTTGAAGATTTTTTATTGAATTAGAATAACAGTTCGAACCGAGCGGGTAGTAGCAAATTTGCTACAGTCCAAAAATACTACTTTTTTATCTAATACGGCCCTTATCGGCAAAATTATGGTTGGAAATTCATATTTAACCCTTTTTAGCTAAACTACCAGAGGAAATGATTTTGAGCCATCCAGAAATAGGTGTGACCGTTAAAGGGTTAACCATGCACGCCAAGTCGTTGCACAGCATTCCCAGTATACTTGTGTGGTACATTTACGCTGTACTGTTATATAATGATGATATCATTGTTATGTTATACTAGTAATATGATTTTTTACATGGAAAATAAAATATTATTTTTAAAGGTGTAATAATTTTATGTACAACATTTTTAGTAAACTGGCTTAGCTAGTTGAAATAATGTTATCTCACTTTTTTTGACATTTGATTAATTTGAAAAATAGATTAAAAACATTCCCTGAGTGAAAGTAAAAAAGAATTATAAGGTAAATCAAAATCTTTTCATAAGATATTACAAGCAATGATGTTGTTGACGGGATTTTTGTATTTTTTGGCGTCCCGAGTCGAAATTTTCGAGCCGCGTTCAACCCACAAAATGAAGGCGAGCAGAAATCGGCGTGAGCGGGTTATTGGGTATCTAAAGGAGGGTACAATGTTTGAAAGTACCATGCGTTAGAGCCTCCGATGAACCTCCGGCATGGCAGAAAGTAGACTTTTTGACTCAAAGGAGGTCAGGGAGAGTCACAATTGAACCTACGGAACCTCAGGTGGGCCTACTTCGAGCGCTCCCGCAGAACCTACTGCCCCCCCTTTCGGCCTACTGTACACGGCTAAACAAAAAAATTAATTTATATAGAATCTATTTAAATAAAATAGGTTTTTTTCCTTGTCTCCCAGCCTACTACGATCATATTTCTTTCAAATATATTTATATATGTTAATAAAGATGAGATTCAAATTAATCTTCATTTGCTTACAATGTACACTGTAAAGCTTAGTGTACTATATGTAAAAAATATTTCATAAATCGAAAATAAAATGAACGCATATTTGAGAGCTTTACTACAAGGATTTTTCATCGTAATTCGTCATTCCCTGGCCTTTGGAAATGATTTTTATCGAAGAAAATATTTGCCCTATATGCGATTTGAACCTAGTCCTACCTACTCATAACTACGCGCCGCTGCCCCTATGCTACCGAGTGCTTATAACATTTTAGTCGCTGATATGGCATAAGAGACCAAATGAATACCTCCAACTATTTGTTGTATCACATAAGCTATAGATTTTTCAAACACACCGACACACACACACACACACGCGCGCGCGCGCGCGCGCGCGCGTGTGTGTGTGTGTGTGTGTGTATGTATATGTTTATTTATAGAAAATCAATCTATTTAATATCGTCCAATAACTACATATTTTATTTGATTCTAATAAATCTGTCATTCGGTTTCATCAGTTTAACATTTTCATCTGTTCAAAAAAACAATTTAGTCAAGTTCACTGAATGGATCTAGTTATTTTTTTTAAATTTACCTTAAATAAAATATTTGTAGAGTTAAGCATTTTTCTATTTGATTGAACTAATGGTCCATCTTGATTGTAACACTCATATCAAAGGGGCGGGGGGTAATGAAGGTGGAGAGAGAGAGGAATTATATATATATATATATATATATATATATATATATATATATATATATATATATATATATAAAAGGCGGGGGGTAGTGAATTCCTCTCTCTCTCCACCTTCACTACCCCCCGCCCCCTTGATATGAGTGTTGCAATAAAGATGGACCATTAGTTCAATCAAATAGAAAAATGCTTAACTCTACAAATATTCTATTTAAGGTAAATTAAAAAAAATAACTAGATCCATTCAGTGAACTTGACTAAATTGTTTTTTTGAACAGATGAAAATGTTAAAGTGATGAAACCGAATCACAGATTTATTAGGATCAAATAAAATATGTAGTTATTGGACGGTATTAAATAGATTGATTTTCTATAAATAAACATTTTTAAAATCAATCATTTTAATAATGGAATGCAATAGGAAAAATTTGGTTCTATGAAAAATCTAGTTAATACAAATTTTAAAAAAATCAAATAGACGCGGTTAGTTAATATCATAATATTTAGCGGGAAAAAATAAAAATATGCTTCATACATACACGTGGAAATATTTTTTTAATTTTCGACGTGCTAAAAATGAAAACAAAGAAAAATCAAACATCTTATTTGAAATCGACGGTAATCGGCCGTCGCCATTTATCAACTCATTATTGAATAAACAAAAAAAAACAAAACGAACAAAAACAAAAAGAAAAAATCGAATGAGGTTGAATTCTAAACCGACAATTTCAATCCTTCAGAACATGAAATAGACTATAATTAACACCCTATCGTTCCATATAGAAATCAACATTATATGTTATTTAGATATACACTGCCAGCTAAAAGTTTTCGGACACTCCACATAATCGCAAAACTTTTGAGCGCTGGATAATTGCCAAATAATGTTAGAGTAATATAATTCATTTCATTTATTATTTCACGAAGATACTATAAAGATCTATATGATTAAGTAATTTCACAGAGCTTTATAGTATCTTCGTAAAATAATTATTATTCTACCATAAGTTTGCAATGATCCAAAGTGATATTAAGTTTTGCAGTTATTTGAAGTGTCCGAATACTTTTGACTGGTAGTGTATATTCGAATATATTAAGGCAAACACATATTTCGAGTATTATATATATATATATATATATATATATATATATATATATATAAAGTATTATATAATATATACCGTCGCTTAAATGTTTGGATACACCAGTCGATATTTCTTGCTGCACTAAAAGTCACATAGCTTCGTAAAAAAAAGATAACCAAATTTACCGAACGGCGTTTTGACGGGAATAAATTCAGCTGTATGTTGCTTTTCTGAAATATTTTTTTATCATTTTCTTTTCGACCCGGTACGCACTTTTATACGTGACTGATTTTCGGCTTTTTTTCGACCATCAAGAATTGAACGCATGACTTATGGAAAAAAAAATTGTTACGTTTATCCATGATGAACTTAAACGGGGTAGCAGGAACTTCATTTGCGTTTTTTATAAAGTTTTGTACGATTTTTTTCGCAATGTTATTTCATTTTTTGCTAAAAAGACTAATTCTAGATAATGCAATGTAACCCAAGAACTAGAGGGCTTAAGAAGAAATGTCAAGAACGAAAAACGTCGCGTAAGCTTATACTGGATAGACTGGCATTTTTTAAAGAATTTTCCTGTGAGATTTTTTCTCACAGGAAAATGCCTATTAATCCGATAGAATTGGAGTAAGACTGTATACACAAGCATTCTTTTATCAATTGCCTATAAAATAATAATAAATCGATATTGAGCAAATTTGATTGTTTTCGCATATTAATATTGGACTATTAATTTGATAAGGGGACGATGTATTTTTATTAATTTCGTATTATTTTCGTCATCGAACGGGTTACCGATCAGGTCACAATGGAATGATGATGGAGGAGATATCGAATTTGGGCCGAAAGCAGGTTAGGTGGGGTCGAGGCAACAGTTTGAGATTGAAAGCAGGTTAAGGAGGCCTGTGCTCTGCACGTTTCACTGAAACTGGGGGTCGAGAGAAGGTTTGGGAGGTCTAGCAGAGGCTACCCTGGGCCAAGAGGAGGTCTCTTCATGGTACTGAACTCGACAAATGAGGTTTCGTAGGTTCAACGGAGGCTGGCGGCTTATGTATTACAAAAGAAATGGGTCCTGCGAGGGTTCAGAGGAGGCTAAAAATTTCAACTCGGGGTTGATTTTTTTACTTTTTAAAAGTTTTTCTATAGTAAAAACTAGTTTGTACTGAACGCCTTCGTTACATATAGTTTTTCCTAGTAAAAACCAAAATTGACAGATAAATAAATTTGAATGTTTGTTAAAACTCGTCTCAACTAGGAAAAAGTAGTTCTAACAAAATGAAACAGTGAAAACTGTTTCACGATGAGTTCAAAGTATTGGTTTATTTGGGTTTCGTTTACGTTTCCAAGCGTAGGTAATAGTATTTACTAGGTGAAACGCGTTTAAGGGGTGAGATGCACTTAGAGGCGTGAAAAAACGAGCATTTGCAATAATTTTTTTTATAGTAGTTAAGTTTGTTTTACAAAAGTGGTTACACAGACTTTGTAAGTCATATTTTAACTTGACTTGTACAAATTTTCAAAGAAAAATATTGTCTCTCTCTTCTCTATCTATCTCCATCTATTCTCTATCTTCTCTAGAGAGAAATACAGTATACGGTACATAATATACAGAAATGCCAAATTCCTAACTATTTTAGTTTTTGAGATAGACCCCGTAACAAAAGTGGTTTAAAACTGATACCTTTACACCCCCCCCCCCCCCATCCTTCACCCTCTTCCCTCCATTTATTCATTTTTGAGGATAAAAAAGAAAAAAGTATATTTGTACTCTACTGAATGAGCTTTAGACAATGACCTCCCACGAGTCAGGGAAAAAAATGTTTTTATCCGCTCCTTTTATCATGTATAGGATGCTCCTATGTCTGTAACTCATTTCGTTTACGTAGTAGAGAACCGTAACATACAGACGGACAGATAGAAGAGTTACAGCAATAGGGCTTCGTTTTGCCCTTTGGATACGGAACCCTAAAGAAGCAAATCATAGTGGGGTGGTTCGCCGTAGAGCAGTGGGTGATCTGACTATTCACAACAATCGTCATAGGTTGTGTTTTTTTTTTTTTCAAATTTTTACAAAATCTTTCTTGCAATTTCAAGTCAAAACTCTAGATCGTAAAACTATGCAATACAAAGTTGTATTTTAAAAAAATGTCAAGCTTATGCAGACTGCTGAACTTCATTTATATTCTCGTCTCGTCAATTCAAATGAATGTCTACCAATTGGAACGAATTTAATTGAATTTTCTCTCGGTGCTTTCAAAATGCACTACATCCCGGACGAAAATAAATGGAGACTTTGAGGCATCAACGACGAAAAAGGATCGCACAAGAGAATACTTATATACATAATGTAGAGGTTCGAGAGCGTGTAGACTCGAGAAGAGATTTTCGAGAGGACGAGGAAGCGAGCTGCAGGAAAAATACATCAACCATGTGAAAACATTGCCTTTGCATATATTAGAAAAACTCTTGGGGAAATTAAGCGGCCTCTATTGATCGAAACGAAAGTATGTTATTGTCAAAAGCTCAAGTGAAGGAAGCCTCAGGCCATGTACTTGCAAAATTTTATATATACTGCAGATTTTTTCTCCATAGTTCCGAAAATAAGGAGAGGCTTTTCCCTCATACTTGAATAGAAGAAACCGTTTCCAGAGAGATCGTATGAGAATAAAATATTGAGGGCGCTGATACCACAATCTTATCGTCCACGCGTGTTGTTGCACACACGCATACACACACATTATTTTTTACCTTTCCTAAGTTCCAACCTATATCCTTGCGAGTTTTTACGTATTACCCTTCTAACCTAACTTCCGTTGCGTCCACAGTCATATTAAGTCACACTATTCCACGTGTTCCGACGGTACGGGGAAACTGTGGAAAAGTCCTACCGATACAGATGGCCACACATCCTTATTATTCTCTGGTACACAGACGTTTTACTCAAGTAACTAAATGAGTGCCTCAGAAGTATTGACATAATCTGGTAAGACTGATCGCCGTATACAGATCGACGTATCAGCAAAAATGCCCAGTTAGTTTAAAAACATTGCTAAATGATGTAAAAAGAAACGTTTAATAAAATAATCGAAATTATCCTGAACAACAAAAAAATCTAACAGTAAGTAATAAATACATTTTTTCGTTAGAAAAATTGACATTGGAATTGCTTCTTCTAATTCTCTATGCACGTCTTCGCGTATCAAGCATTTCGGTGTAGGGTTTTGCCAATCATTGATTTGATCGCCGACAGCTCGACGTGCAATTTACCGTTCGCCTTCTCACTCCAAAAATACAATTCTCGAATTTCCGGCTATACGGAACTCTAAATGTTGCGTCCCTGCCTTTTTATATCGTAAATCCCCTACGTGCCCAATAGATTTGATTTCCACTTCGAAAATCGGCTCGTCTCCCGCGACGCCATCACAAAATCTATTACGTTTTATTGCACTTCTTCTGATACATAAATTTTTATTCAATTTGATTTTATACTGTCGGTATGGTAAGTAGAGGGATAGGCAGAGAGAGAGAGAGAGCGAAAGGGAGGTAGAGAGAATGAAAAAGGGAGAGGGCAAGAGTAACTTTAAACTCGAGCAATAGAGGAGCGGAGCATCAGGAAATAATTTAAAGGCTGACAAAATTTCCATTTGACGTAGCGCCCTCATTTTCTGCACACTTTCCAATTATACGATACGCAAAAAACACGAAATTATTTTCACCCTGTGACATCCTAGTAATTCCTCAATTACGTCCATTGCATTGGAGGTAGGTACTAATGTATACAAAATGTTTCTGAAGCGGACGCACTCACATAAATCTGACATAGTAAAAAAAAAGATACTTAACGGGTTTTTTTCTGAAAAATATTACAGTTTACGGAGTTTCTTTTGTAGATGAAATAACATTTACATTAAATAAACTTTTGCCGCTTTTATATTTGAAAATGTGTTTTATGGCGAAGATATGACGTTATGGAATATTCCCATGAGAAGACCACGAAAACGGTACCTCTGCCAATAATCAAATGATTTGAAGCGAAAATTAGGAAAGTACCTAAAAATAGGTTGCGCCTCCTGTCAAAATTGAGCTATGGGGCTCGCTCTGCGCGATTTTTTTTTACTTAACAGTAACATTTTTTTTATATAAGGTGGAGTTGATCTAGTAACCTTCATCTTAAGCAAATCGCTCGACTTTGCCAATTTATATAGCTCAACTAGGAAAGTGAGTAGAAGTTATTGTGAGTCATTCTTAAACAGTTTTTTATTACGAAGAAGAACGTCGTTGGTAAAATTTCCGTGCCTGGTAGTTTTCGAGAAAAAAATTCGTAAAGGTTATAAGGCGCTATGGTATGGGTCATCGTCACGCCACCATGAAGGGTGGCGTGACGATGACTAATAATCGCCATGTGAACGTCTCACTAATCGTCACATGCGCTCAAACTGATTTGAGGCCTTATATAACATTGAAAAAAAATCGTTTTTTTATTGACTTAAATGATGTATAAACATCACGAAAATGATATGCAAAAGTTATCTTTGGTGGGAACATTTTTTAAGACATGTAGAAAAATGGTTTAAAAACTTTAAACACGTTTTTCGTGACGCAATATTTTCAAAATCGGGAGGACTCGCAGGTCCTACATTTTTCAACCGATTGACTTAAAATTTCAACTGTAGCTTCTGAGATAGATTTTCTAGCGATGTACACATAATCTCTACAATTGATTAACAATTACGGTTTTTGGAAACGTATGAAGGCGGTTTTGTAACTCGAAAATGCAACATTTTTCAAAATGTGGCTAAATTTGCAAAAATAAATATTTTTAATTAATCGTGTGTGGTTCGATAGCAAAACTTATGTAGATTACGGGGAGAAATAATTCTTCTGGGTGCTCACGTAGATCTCCAACGAGTCCGCCCGTAGACTCAAAAAAATGCGTTATCTTTTTACCGGCCACTAGAATGAGGCTGAAGCTGGCAGTCAGACCTAGCAGATGCGCGCCGCCCGAATCCAGTACATTTTAAGTGTGACCGTATGCGTCAGGTCGTAGTGCATGAAGGCGGGGCGTACCCCCACCACTTACTCGATCGTGAATGAGCCGAAACTATCTGACTAGCGCAAATAATATTTTTGTTGTTGCTTGACAAAACTCGTCACCGGGATGAATCAAGAGTCGCTCGTTTCGTGTATTCATATAGAGTAGGCATGTAAATCGTCAAGTCACTATTGTCATGCATGTTGACGGCAGAAGACTTTGAAGAAAAAAATTCGTTCAGGTAAGGAGACCCAAATCGCGGATCACCTTTTTAAATTGTTAATTGACAAAAGGCATTACCGGGATGAAGCATAGGGGGATCGATTCGGCTAATTATATAGAATAAGCACATTAATAGAAAAAGTCGCTACTGTCATGCCTGTTCGCAGCAGACGACCTTATTGAGATTTTTCGTGCGAGAAAGGAGGCGCGATTCGGGAATAACAATTTTGTAATTAATTAGGAGAAGTCGTCACCGGGATAAATCATAGGTCGATCGATTCGTCGTATTATAAAGAATAAGCAGCTAAATCAAAAAAATAGCTGCTGTCACGCAGGTTGGCAGCAGACGACCTTTTCCGAATTTTATCGTGCAGCCAGCATGGCCCGATTTGCAGATAACTATTTATTTTTATTAATTAACAAAAACCGTCACCGGGAAGAAACATAGAGGTATCGATTCGGCTAATTATATAGAATAAGCACGTAAATAGAAAATGTAGATACGGTCATGCGTGTCGGCAACAAATGACCTTTTTGAGATTTTTTGTGCGAGTCACTTGTATCATGTTTGTGCTTGGTGAAAGTGGAAAAGCCACTTCCCCTTTTCTCACTCTTTGGGATTAAATTTTTTTGATAATTACTATTTTTAAAGACTGCTTGAATACAAAAAAGAGCTTTGAAAATTGAAAAAAATGTGCAATCCGTCGCCATTTTGTAAAAAAAACGGCTACGCATAACTATAGCTACATTTGTATAGATATCGATAATTTTTTTACTTTTTATTTGCAGATAACCTTTCACCTAGATATCGATGGGACAAGAAAAAAAAAATTCACAAAGCACCCATTACGCAACGGATTAGTAGCGCGGGGGGTCCTGGCACGTGGGGGGGGGGGGGGGAGTCGGAAATTGGGAAATTTGACGTTACCTACCTATTTGTGTACGCCACCTAAGACCCTGACGACCACGGGACCGACTACCTTAGCAACAAAGTCAAGAAATCAGATTTTATTTGTACCATCCTAATATTATATAAATGTCTATACACAAAGCGCAACAATTGAAGAGTAACTTGTATTCGCCAAAATTTCGACCTTCTCTGAATCGCTATATCTCCGCGGAAAATAAATTTGCTAAGAAACAAATGTCAAACCAAATGTATGCTTTTTGAAGCTGCTGAAGCGGGTTTATTCAAAAACAAATTTCCGTTCCTCTTTCACCACATCATACTTGCCCAATTTTTTTCAATTTCTGCTTTTTGTCGTTCAACGAACAAAAAATGTATAGAAAAAAACGATAACAGCGAAGTGCTGAGCCAAAAGCGCTGACTGTATAGACGGAAACGGATGATAATCGGAGGGATTTACGTCTGGGGAATATGGCGGATGGGGTTGGATTTCCCAGTTCACTTTCTTCTAAGTACTTCGTGACCGGTTGAGCAATATGCGGCTTGGCGTTATCGCGCTGCAAAATAAACTTAACATGGCGACTCTTCCATTTCGGCGGCTTGTCGTGCAGAGCTCGCTTCAACCACATCAATTGCAATCGATAACGATCCCCATCGGTGGTTTCCGATATATGTTGTTCATAGAAAAATCAACTCGTTGGGAGCAGCGAAACCACTCTTTGCACGTTTTGTACTCGATGGAGTATGTTCGGCATACACTTCCTCTGGAAAACGATGCGCTTTCGCGGCCGATTTCTTTACCGGGGAATAATGAACTATAACTTCGCGCAAATGTGACTTACGAGGGGGGACCCATAAGTTCCGGGAATTACGCTATGGTGGGGAGGGAGAGTGGGGGAACCTATTCTTTGACCACATGTCCGTTAGTGTCACGTCACCTGCGTCAGTGTGCAAAGTTGTGTCGCTGTGAGTGCATCGGTTCGGCTGTAAGATTTTTTTTAGTAAAACAACTGTTTACATTTCGGCGAAAACGCAATGGCAGATTGTCGAGAACAACGCGCGGCTGTGAAATTTTGTTTCCTGTTGGGGAAATCGGCCGCGGAAACTATTGTTTCCGCCGCCATGATACCGATTGTCCACCCCCCCACACTCACCCGATCTAGCCCCCTGTGACTTCTTTTTGTTCCCCAGACTCAAAAGGAATATGAAAGGAAAGCGTTTTGCCACTGTGGAGGAGGTGAAACAAAAATCGCTGGATGGCTTAAAGGACATCCCGATGAGTGGATTTAAAAACTGTTTTGAACAATGGAAGAATCGTTTGGAGAAGTGCGTTGTGGTCAATGGCGAATACTTTGAAGGTGATCAAAATTTGGTGTAAAAATATTGAGAAATAAAGAAGTTATGACGAAATTCCCGTTTTTTTGGGTCCCCCCTCGTATGTGGAATAAAAGTAGCTATTGTAAACACAGTTAAAATAGATGATGTTCGCCAGGCACAAATTTCGCCTATTGCGATTTAGCGCGACTCTATGGACTAATCATCATGTGTATTGCCAACTCTTCAATTCGAGGAAATAGTGTACCTAACGCCATCCATTGCCAGCGGGCGGTTTCATATGCAAGCACCAAATACGTACATAACATGCACTTCTTGTACAATCGTAATTTCGTCAGTGTAGAAATCGCATGCATAAGGTACCTCACACGAACGGCCACGCACACCTACATTCGATTCACAATGCGGAACGATCCACCCATCCTTCCGCAACTCGTGTATCGTCATCTTCTATAAGAGACACTCGGGATCGAGGGTCCCATATATATATATATATGTGTGTGTGTGTGTGTGTGTGTGTGTGTGTGTGTGTGTGTGTGTGTGTGTGTGTGTGTGTGTGTGTGTGTGTGTGTGTGTGTGTGTGCGTGTGCGTGTGCGTGCGTGTGCGTGTGCGTGTGCGTGTGCGTGTGCGTGTGCGTGTGCGTGTGCGTGTGCGTGTGCGTGTGCGTGTGCGTGTGCGTGCGTGCGTGCGTGCGTGTGTGTGTGTGTGTGTGTGTGTGTGTGTGTGTACGCGCATGAACAGTAAAGAGAAATCGTGAGGGTTGATACGGAAACAAGGTTTGCGGAAGAGGGAGGGGGCAGAGGAGTCGAACTATGGCTGTATAAGACCAAGAGGGTGAAGGGAGGAGGAGAGAGAAAAGGGAGAACCGGGCTACAGTACGGGGAAGCATCCCCGTACGCGACTTTATTGCCACTTCCCGAAGTACCGGGATTACTATACAAGTTTGTTTGCCGACGGCACTTTTATAGAAGTTAACGCTCCCGCATGGCCCCTACCCTCATGGACGGCCCTCGCGTATAGGTACATGTGTACATTTCACTTCGCCACCGATACGTTTTTCCGAAGGTATTCCTGCAATTTTTAATTAAAAAAAAAATAGTCTAATAATTCCATTTTATATTTTTCGGCCTCTGAAGGAATAATATTTATTTTCATTTTTATCGAATTTTCATTTGATTCGGCATTCCATCTCGCAGCTGCGCGTTTTTCCAAGAAATATCCTGTATTTTTTTATTTTCCAAATGTGTTTTATTGATGCAATCAATTTTTTCAGTATTTTCGGTGTATTTGTTAATGATTTCGTTTTATTTATTACTTCTATAAAATGTTCACTTAATTCGCAAATTACAATGGCCTCAACGCCCTTCCTTTTTCTTTCCTTTTTTCATCTACCGTCAACTTCGGTATGAATCCGTTCGCGTAACGGGAGGCGGCTGTCGCCCTAAGATACTCTTCGCCAAAAAAAACAAATTTATTGCGAAACGCCGCGAGGAAAACTCGAAATTTGTCCGCGGAGCAAAGGGCATTATGTTGTCGTTTGCATCGTTTGAATGCAACGAGAATTCATTTTCTGGAATCATTGAGTTGTTATCATCCCGAGTTGTTGTCATCCCTCATAGCCCGAAACTGCCAAAAAAATTGGCAGTTTCGGGCTATGAGAATTACTCAAGGGTTTTTTAGAATTTCTTCAAAGTTTAATAACTACGAGCGCAACAAAAAAAATTGGCGATCAGAAAGGTAAAAAAACGAATTTTTGTTTCGTTTCGACGATAAGAAGAGACTACGAAGCTGCATATTGTTGGGTTTTTAAAAACCCAACACGACCAAATCGATGATGAGACGCGGAGAAATACAAAAAAGTATCAGGTTTGAGAATACAAAAGAATGGAGAGGACAGAAAAAAAGACGTGACGCATAAAGAAAAGGAAAGAATTGTCGCGAGAAACTTGGTCCCGAGGCGCCCTCTACGTGACGGTGTCCAGACGGGTTTCCGGGTGCCATATACTAGTGCATCTACTGTACACACAGACACCGCACCACCATCACCAACCACGTGGTGTTTATCAGTCGAGGAGTCCTCGGGTATGCGGTGCACGCGAGACCTCCCCCTTCCTCTCTCCCTTGCCGCTTGAGGCTCCTATCTGCGTTTAACCCGCTTTTGGCGACTTCGCGGTGTCTTTAGACCCCTCCAACTTGGGCTCGGATGTGGCACAGCGCGCGGCAGAGTTTCCATGATAGTAAGAGTGAGAGACTGGCTCGAATTGGGAGTCAGAGGCGCGATTCGAGCCTCCCGGACGCGCTGGATAACGTCCACGAACCCCCATAGACACGTGACTCCCTACGCTGTGCAACTTCGGCTTCCGGCACAAATCCCCTACAATAAGGGCTGCTCGTTGCATATATCGTGTGTCTAGAGAACGGAAGGATGTATTCCAGGACCTATTGTACGATTCGTACTCTTTTTTACACTCTTAACGAATGATGCACCCAAGGAATATACAGGGTGATAAATATAAGGTATCCGTGTATTTTGAAGGATCTCGCGCAGAGATTTCCCGTCTGAGAAAAATATAATTTTCAATTACTTTTCAAGTCCCCTTCGAAAAAATAGCGTATTTTTCTAATGAGTAGTATTTGCGAGAAAAATTAAGGATTCTCGAAAAAGAATCAAATTTTCATTTCGTGGACAGCAGAATGAAAATAATTAAATTCTGAATACTAAACACTCCTAAAAAATACTTTGTGCATTCCGTCATCGTTAAAAAAATTATCTAAGATGCCTTTGAAAGTTTATAAATATCATTAAACTCCATTTGAAAACGTTTTTCAGCCTGGTTTCGTATTTGGAATCTATTTATCTTCATTGTGCTGAAATCAAGATGGAATTTTTATTCTTTTCCAGAGCGCTCAATTTTTCTTCTGGCTCATACTACGCATTACACAAATACGCTAGTTTTTCTTTCGATTAGAACACGAAAAACCATAAAAATCGTATTTTAGTTTTAAGGATTTCACGGCTCTTTATGTAATGAGAAGAGTATGTGGCTTCCGGATGGAGGCCGTGTTGAGGATCGGCGTTGTGCCGACGTTTCGCAAACGTTACTGGTCTGGTTCGGAGATCGCTAGAGCTCTGTAGACCAGAGAGCTTATGACCGACTGTTTTTTGAAAGGGTGGTGATGGGACGTAGCGTATTTATCCGTATGCGGTGGCTTCCGGTAAACTTTATGGCCCAAAGTACCATCGCTTTTCCGTTGAACCAGTACATCCAGAAAAGGGATTCGATTTTCCTGTTCTATCTCCATGGTGAATTGAATATTGGGGTGCTAGGAGTTGAGGAAGATTAAGAAATGATTGAGGTTTTCTTTGCCGTGACTCCAAATGACGAAGGTGTCATCGACATATCGGAACCAGGTGGAGGGCTTGAGGGAAGCTTCTTGCAGAATTCTGTTTTCGAAGTTCTCCATAAAGATGTTGGCGATGATAGGGGAAATAGGGGAACCCATGGCTGCGCCTGAAGTTTGTTCATAACACTGGGATTGAAATTGGAAGTATGTAGAGTTTAGGCAATGTTCTATGAGGGGCAGCAGGTTAGGGGCAACTTTTTTGGAATTTTTAACTATGCTTACGGTTTCATTGGTTGGGACGTTTGTAAACAGGGATACAACATCGAAACTCACTAAAATGTCTTCTGGTTGTACCTTGATTGACTGGATCTTGTTCACAAAATCCCGGGAGTTTTGGATATAGGAGTTGTTGAGGCCTACGAGTTCCTGCAAAGGTTTGCAGAGAAAACGTGCCAAGTGATATGTAGGACTGCCTATGTTGCTAACAATGGGCCTTAGTCGGATGTTGTTTTTGTATATTTTTGGCAGACCGTAAAGCCTGGGTGGTAGGGATTCCTTGGGTGTAAGGGCTTTGGTTAGGTTTTTCGATAGACCAGCCTTCTTTAGAAGTGTTGTTGTTTTCTTTTCTACACTCGATGTGGGGTCACGTGATAATTTCTTGTACGTGTTGGTGTCCTCGAGCAGGTTCATAATTTTACTGCAGTAGTCCGTTTTATGCATGATGGCAGTTGCATTCCCTTTGTCAGCTGGTAGTATTAAGATGTCCTTGTTTTTCTTCAAATTGTGAAGAGCAAGGTGTTCTTCCTTCGTGATATTCTGCTGCGGAGGTTTTGCCTTGTGTAGAATATTGCTTATCCGTTTCCTGATGTATCCAGTGGGAGACGATAGATGGCAGCTTCCACCTGGCTGATGATTTCTCTGGTCGGAATTTCTGTCGGTGTAATGGCGAAATTGTGCCCTTTGGCGAGGACTGATGAATATCGTATTTTTCTAGGTCGCAAAATCTCCAGGCCAAGCCCTCAAAAAACTCATAGCCACCTTATACTCGTCACTCTGGACTATGTCTCAGTCAGATCAAGTGTTACTAGCGTATATCTAAAAAAATATGGACAATAATGAAAACCGTTTCAACTGAAAGTTGTTTTGTTTCAAGAGAGGAAAAAGAAGGTCAAGTTAATTTCATCTTCAGTAGAACTGCCAAGGTCATGTGAAGGACAACTCCGAAATTTTTCATCGGAACCCTTCATTACATTGATGCCATTGAAGTTTTCATCGTTGGAATGCAAGAATATATTGGTTTTTTTTTTTCATTTTTTAGTTTTTATAATAACCCGAAGGCTTTTTTGCAAATTGAGGTCGTAAATTTCCGATGAGGATACATAGAAACGTTCGAGCGATTTTGACAGCCTGAATCGGCCAAAAAAACTTTAAGCAATTAAGAAGAACTAATTTTCGTTGCATTCCAACAATGCAAACTTCAACGTCATTCATACTGTATGTTCTCATAGCTTTCCTCGATAGCTTTCCAAAGCACTATCTATGAGTATTTTGTTATTAGATACATGTTGCAACGAACGGGGTGATTTCCCGTTTTCAAATTGTTTTCAAGTCTTTCACGTGTCGTAACGAAAAAAATAGTCGAAAAATAAATATCCGACCGAAGCATTATTTGCAATGAGACTTATATTTCAAATATGAGAATTTATTTCACTTTAATAAATATTTCGATAAAAGCGAATAAACAAAATTAAACAAAAATACGTCTAATGGTTTGCTTTTTTTAGTTAAGTAAAAAAGATACACTTTCTTTAATCGTCAGTCGAAATTTAAAAAATGCGAGAGCCTGACACTTTTTGACAAGGCGAATTTCGTACATATCTTCTCTTCTCTTCTTCTTTATACGCCTCTTGGATATCTCTAGTGGCGCAGCTTGGTGGCAGATTCAAGCAACTTGTGGACGTTCGACTACGGTCAGCTGTACAGTTTGCGTATTGATTCCGTTAAGGAGACTGCTTAGGGTTTTTGCGGGGCAGGCGGCAAGAGCGGAACGCATGTACTTAAACCCGGGCGCCTGTAACGACTGCCAACTCCGAATAATCAAATTTTCGGTTACGTAAAATAAATTAATTTCAGCTAATAAATATGTGGAATGCATATAATTGACTGTTAATAATATTTTTTGTATATTTACATCGCCAATAAGTTTTTAACCAAGTCGAAGTGTGGCAAACGCGCAATTTAGTTCTAAGTAACTGGTATAACTGAGCTCAGATACGAACACATCGTGATCACCTAGCTGTCAAACCTCCTTCGCGAATTCATTTTTTTTGTTCGGCGAAAATGAAAAGATGGAAGGGAAAAATGCAAACCTAAAGAAAGTACAATAATCGACAGTTGGAGCAAGTACAATCTCGAAAGCGACGGAAAAAAGTAGTTGAGCCGGAAAATGGATGGATTTGAAGGTTATATCGAAACACATGCACCGCAGCTTCTATAAATAATGATTCAAAATATTTCAGTACTCTTCATTAAACCGCGGTAAGAAATTTATAGCAAGGAAGTAATAGTTTGTGCGTTTCAAATTTTGGCGCCTATTCAAAATGGCCTATTCAATATGGTAAAACAGAACACAATTACGAGTGCCAAGTGTTCTCGAAAACGGCTCTACAGAATATCACGAAATTTGCACAGTCGATGTCAAATGAATAGAGGAACAACGTCTTTCTCCGCGATTTTCCAGATTTAGAAAAAAAAACAGTTTCTCAAACAAACGAAAGTGAGGGAAATCAATTTAATTGGTACACGTTATCGTCTAACGATGGGGAGCCGGATGTTACCTGACTCAAAACGAACATTTTGAGACCTCAAACGTTTTATTCCAGCGAGTAATTACAGAGATCCGTGGGTGACTTTTCTTTGCAGGTAATCGTCAAGAATTTTCCGAAAAATTCGCGTGACAACCATCGATTTCAGTTCTCGCGAATTCTAGCGAGGGCGCAGAAAAATCATTCTGTCACGTCGATCAAATATCGACGTCTGTTGGTCGAACTCGATAAAGTAGGATTCGCACACACCTTCTGAAATGTATTCGGCGATTGACGTCTGATCTCGGCTCCGCGCTCGATTCTGACAGCCGATATGATGTGGTCGGAATAATATTTTTGAAGTTTTTAGTTTAAACAATGTAGTGCCGGTATGTAGTTAATATATATGTGAGTGCATAAAGTTCGTCGTCGTGCGAAGGATTAGGTGTTCTTATCGGCCAGGTCGACATATTCGCTGAAGCATTTTAAGGTTATTTTTTTCAATATATTTTTATCCTTTTAAATACAATATTAATACTTTTCACTTTCATTGTCAATGTTATTACTGTTCAGTCTGCTACCATCACTCTTACAAAAAGTATTGTTTCGGGGAGGGTTTACACTGGACTGAACAGTAAGTTAGGTTTGCTTTGCATAAATTGTCCTTTGAAAAGGCCGTTTTCATAATTGCCTGGCTCAACCAGTGATGATAACGAAAAACACGTGCAAGTCTTTGTGATTGAACGAAAACCTTTTTTTCATATTTTTTCTTCGCAAGGCATCTTTAGAAGAAACAATGCTTTCGGAGACATGCCAGAAACTTGTTATTCTTCGAAATCGTTGGTTCCGCAGGGAATTTGCAAGGAACAATCTATGTATAGATCAGTGTCGCAAAGTCTAAAGTAGCTCACTGATATTTAAAGTTACTTTATTTATTTTAAAGTAAAAAAATTGACTTATTTACTGTTCGACGCGATGCACCTATTCTTTGCAAGGACAAGTGGTTGCGAAGTGGTGAAAAAAAAATTCCCGTCGTTTTTCGGAAAAGTCCTCATACTGCATAATTACCTTTTTTAAGCGGGATGTATATTTTCAACGATAAAAAATCGATTTCTTTTTTTTTTCTTCAACTGATGGAACTATATATGTAGAATATTTTTCCAAAGTTTCAAAACGAAATTATAAAAAAATCGAACGTTGCATCTCGTCAACGCTGTGCCTCACCGCATGGATTTGGAGCGCACACAGCAGCGCAGAGGAACAGATAGGCAAATATAGGCAAAAAGTAATTGAATTAACAACTCACATTTGCAATTACAACTGTAATTAATAACTTAATTACTTTGTAACAGTTATGTAATTAGTTACCATAATTACCTAGTGCAATTTAACTCAATTTCTATGTAAACTTCAAACGCGTTTTCTCAAAACTGCATTTTCGAAATTGGCGTGCAGGATTATTCAAAAACTATTAAGCCGATTAAGTTTAATCTTGGTAGAAATATTGATAATATTACCACCTCCTACTTGACGACAATTCATTTAGAGAACTTAGAAAAAAATACTTTGTTCATCCAAATGTTACAGATATTTCGCGCACAATGTTGTTTTTTCTCTGTAAATACCATTCTCTTAAATTAACATTTTCTTCATTTTAGTTACTGCCAAATAGAAACTGTACATGTTCTAACTGAAAAAATGTTTGAATTTGTTTGCAAGTCAAAGTCTACGGGAAGCGAGACTGCACGCCGAATGGCAACTCCCGCGGCAACCTTGCTGTAACACACTGCCCACAGCTCCACCATTTTGATGATAAATGCATTTTAGAAAATCGTTTTGTACCTATACTTAAATATACAATTAAAGCATACCTACAATTTGATAAATATAGAATAATTATTTCTTAGTTTAAAAAATCCCTCGAAATTGCTTCGTTTTTCCCGTCTAAATTGAAGTATTTTTTCAATCTTTTGTCATGACCATTGCTCCAGCTTCTAAGACTGATTTATGAATTATTAAGATTTGTGTATAATTATTGAAGAAACCCTCGTCGTTCTTTGTATCCAATTACAAAAACACATCAACTGCATGAGATATCTATAGATTCTTCAGTCAGCGTTTTAGATTTACAATGATATTATGTCTACTAAGTATTTATACATAGTAAATGTTGATTTTCACTCAATTGCCAAATTTAAAAATCTGTTTAATGTTCGTAGTGAAGTAGCTACTTTTTATACAAATGACGACAAAGGAAACAGTTCGTTTTATCAAATTATTTCTTTATGCTTGCTTGGGTGAAAATTAAATACAGTTTATGCGATTATTTTAATTCAACTATTTCGGATCTATTTTTTTCTGAAAGGGGTCGCCGGCTCACCGGTGTGTAGGGCCCCGTCGTCGAAAAAAGTATTCGAGCTTATTTGTCCAAACAGTTTAAAACCGCAAAACTGCGCTGGATAGCTGTCGTCTAAAAAATAATTCGAATCAAACCTATTTGTTCAAACAGGTTAAAGTCGTAAAATTCCACCGCTCATATGTAGAGCGAATCTCTAGCGATCTTTATTGCTAGAGAATTCGACCCTTGTAGAACCTCCCGAAAACAAAAGTCAACGGAAAGAAGAAATGCTAAACTGTTAATTGTTTAACCAATAAGTTTCACCACTCTTTCAGCGAGTGAGTCTTGAGCGATTCCTCTCGCTGGAGAATTCGGCCCAAATCGAATTTACGGAAAACAAATGACATCGAAAATGTACACACTGCTCGAACCGATTTGTTAAAAAAAAAAATGAATCGCATACTTTACCGCTCTTCTATAGAGCGAGTCTCTAGCGATTTATATTGCTAGAGAATTCGACCCTTGTAGAACCTCCCGAAAACAACAGTCGACGGAGAGAAGAAATGCTAAACTTTTTATTGTTTTAAAAATAAGTTTCACCACTCTTTTAGCGAGTGAGTCTCGAGCGATTCCGCTCACTCGAGAATTCGGCCGAAATCGAATTTATCGAAGATAAATGACATCGAAAATATACACGCCGCTCAAACATATTTGTTTAAAAAAAATTGAATCGCATACTTTACCGCTCTTCTATAGAGCGAGTCTCTAGCGATTTCCATTGCTAGAGGATTTGATCCTCACAGAACCTCCCAAAGACAACAGTCGACGGACGGAGAAATGCTGAATGCTTTTAGCGAGTGAGACTCCAGCGATTCCGTTCGCTCGCTATTGGCCGATATTGAATTCATCGAAGGCAATCGGCAACAAAATTATGCATACTGCTTAAGCCTATTTGTTGAAACAGTCCAAAATCGCGTTATTTTACCGCTCTTCTATAGAGCGAGCCTCTAGCGATCTCGATCGCTGGAGAATTCAGATGAAATCGAATTCGGCAACAAAACGCGTCGTTCAGAAGATGAGTGTATCATAAACTCATTTGTTTGAACAATTCAATAAAATTGTTTAATGTCACTACGTTTTGACAGAATGCGTTCTTAACGATAATGCTATCTAGAAATTCCGATCGAAATCGAATTTCTGACCGTAGTGAGAGTGTTTGAACAATATATTATAAAATATCACCTCTTTTCGTAGAGCGGGCCTCTGTAGCAACGTCGTTTGCTGAAAATGTTTATAATTCTTGAATCGGGGTGGAATTGCCAGACGCATTTATATAAATCTATATACCCATGTAGGGTGATCGGTAGTGGCCAATGATTGGCCGATGCTCGACGCCAAGCTTGCCAACATTGGCACTCGAGCTTGGCCCGATCATCGACCGAGCCTTGGATGATAAGAGCGGCCCGATATTCGCAATCAATATTGGCCCTAGAATGGCTTATGAGAATCGGCCGAGCATCGCGTAGGAGTTCATTCGAGAATCGGCCAACAATAAGCCCCCTCAAGATTGCCATCATTGGCACTCGAGCTTGGCCCGATTATCGACCGAGTCTTGGCGGATAATTGTGACCCAATATAGATCACCAAAATTGGTCCTGCACCGCCAAAAAAAAAAATTAATTATTTTTGTATTGTAATTCGTCATTACCTGGTCTTTCGAAATGATTAGTTCGAAGAAAATATTTCACCCCATAATGGGGCTCGAACCTTGAACTTCCCTACTCATAGCCAAACACGCTGCCCCTATGCTACCGAGTGCTTGTAACATTTGAATCGCAGATATGGCATAAGATACCAAATGGATTCTGATCATTATTTGTATGACATAAACTATATCAATTAGTTAATATCATTGTGATAATTAGAGAGTGTTATCGAATGACATGTTATAGAATCTTCAAACCTAACCTATATATATAATTCTCTCTCCACCTTCTCTACCCCCACAACCCGTTAATATGTGTGTTGCAATAAAGACAGACCATTAGTTCATTAGTTCAAGTTTACTTTGAATAAATAAATATATTTAAAATGAATAATTCCAATAATGGAATGCAATAGGAAAAATTTGATTTCACGAAAAATCTAGTTAATTCAAATAAAAAATAAATAAATAGACGCGGTTAGTTAATATTAATAGAATTTTTCTGTCAGTGTAGGATGGTTCATAAAAATCGGCAGAATATCGCGTATGAGCTCGTTCGAGAATCGGCCAACAATGAGTGCATTGATTTGGTAGTATATTTGTTAAGAAAAATGGCCAATGGACTCGTAAAAAGTATTTATCTCGTCTCTCAATGATTTCAACGCGAAACAATGAATCGTCAATATACGAATTGCGGTTCGATCATGCGTTACTCGGCCGAACATTGGCCTCGTATCGGTAAAAACATGATTGGCGAGTCTATACTTCGCCAAACATCGGCCTCATATCGATAAACCAATAATGAACAAGTCTATACTTGGCCGAACATTGGCCTCGTATTGGCAAACCAATGATTGGCCAGTCTATACTTCGCCAAACATCGGCCTCGTATCGACAAGCCAATGATTAGCGAGTCTACGTTTGGCCGAACATTGGCCGCGTATCGGCAAACCAATGATTGGCGAGTCTATCCTTCGCCAAACATCGGCCTCGTATCGACAAGCCAATGCTATATTTGGCGAGCGAGTCTATATTTGGCCGAACATTGGCCTCGTATCAGCAAACCAATGTTGGCTAGTCAATACTCAGCCGAGCATTGGCGTACAATTGGTTAATCGATCATCGTCCCGCCAACATTGGTCCAAGTATTGGCCGTTACGGTTCGATTGGCGAAACCTACATGGGTATGCATGTGTGTGCGTGAATTGTTCATTCACATAACTATTAATTAATTGCATCGCTCTTCCGCGAGAGCAATGATCGAGAAATCATTTTTGCCGGACTCTGCACGCAGAGCAGATTCACGCCTCATGCTTGGTCTCAAGCATAGAAGCGTACCACGATCATCTAAAGGCGGGGTCTCACGGCCCGTCATATCACAGGCCGCGCCAGATCTTGGCACACCTGTCGAGGCCTAAGCGAACGATCGCGCCCTGCGCCGAGTAATTCCCACGGCGTGTGTCGGCCCGTTGTTTTCGCCATTCCAACACGCCAACCGATACGGAGCGCATGGCTGCGTGTGCAGCCGCCGTGGTTTTAGTAGTTCTTTGTTTATATACGGCATCCAAAAATGTTGCCATAATATTGTAGAATGACCATTCCGGTTTATAAATATCATCGGTGCCACTACTCGTTTTTATAGAATTCTTAATTTTCCCTTTTAATTTCCTGTATGTGGACGCCAAGTTCTCTTTTTTCTTTTTTACTCCGTGATGGGTAGTGTTCTATCTTTTAAATTAATTTTTATCTGCAACCACGCATCATGGACATGGTTCTTATTTTTATTTTGGCGCGACGAGCTATTCCGAAGCGCTTGTTCATTTTCGTGAAGATTTAAAAACTCGAATGATAGTTCGTTCGTCCACTCTATCGTACGGCCGCAGACGAATTGAACGAGAACCGATGCGCCCGTATAGGCCACGACAGGCCCCTCGCGCCGCGCCGCGCCGCGCCGCACCTTTGAACTTACCGACTCCCGATGGATCGGACGGGCGACGGCAGTCTACCACAGGCCACAACGGGCCTGACCGTTCCCACGGCCTGTCAGCGTGTCATGGTTCGGCCTGGCCTGTCAGAACACGGGCCGTGGGACCCTAGCTAAAGACTAGGTGTGTGTATCGATCGATCGATACACATACATACAGCCAATGTTTTCATTACGACCAAACCGCCTGCGAAAAGGTCACTTCTTTCTTTCTGCATGTGGGCGGCGTAACGAATACACACACGCCCATCAACGGTCGCTTATCGGGCCTCGACTTTCCGGTGTAGCGCCTGGCATCGAGGCCCTATAGAAAACGTGCGCGGCGCTATCGGGCGGTAGCAGGGGGCTGGCATCTTCTATCCCTTACCGTATATAAAAATGCTACCCTTTTTGACCGCTTTATTTAGTTCTACCTCTCCCCATGGCGCTAGTACGTCACTGACAATCTTCTCATTGCGCTAGCGCGAGGCCCGCACGGCGTACTTAACCACCCCGATGCCGAATACGACTATTTTGACGTTTGGAGTTTAAGCCGCGGTGCGGAATTGATGAAATTACCGAAATTACTTCTACTCGTGTGATAATGCCGTGTTGTGCATGGTTTTACCTCAGGGTACCCGCGTAATCCTGAAAAGGTGCATTTTTCACCGTTCTAGCCAATCCTCGCATTCGAAGCTATGGAAAGTCTTCGAATTATATGTATGCGTGTGTGTATATATGCATAGCCCCTGCGCGCACAACAGGATTGTTCGAGAACAACTAGCGGTACGAGTGGCAGGGTAGGACACGACAAACACAGAGGATATTCTGCGTAACAAAAATTCTGAAAGATGCCAGCCCTCTGAGCGGTAGTAAGCGGCGGCTCGTAGCTACCAACTGCGAGCTCTGCACTACCGCAGTGACGGGAGGCCGTGTCGAAATTTTCCAGCGTGTGACACATTGCCTTAACGATGAAATAGCATTCACCAATAATATATTATTCATTTTGAATTCCGTACTTATCCTTAATAATGAAACATAAAAAACTGAAATAAAAAATGCCGTTTCCTAAATTTAATGTCAATGACCAATATACTTATTCCTTCATTATTCATATTTCTTTGATAAGGAGACACATCTTCGTTTTTCATTTCTGTTTTACATGTATGGTTGAAAAGTTGCTGAAAATATATTTTTATACATTATTATTCAACTATTAATTGATCTCATAATAAATGCATACCTCTACTTTACGTCGTACGGTGGATTATTTACTCTAGTCTGTGGTATTCCTTTTCCACGGACAGTTCGTTCTCCACTAGCTGCATCATAGATTCCGACGACCTGAACGTCGTGGCTTTGACATAGTTTATGCCCTATACATTCTTAATTTATTGATCATCGTGTTATTAGTGATACGATAATCCTAAAAATAAATACGTAGTATTAACAGTTAGGATTAATGAGCGCACAACGGCAGAATGTGGTAAAAGAATACTTTATTAACGATAAGGCTCTATCGAGAGATGAGAACGTAATGTGGACAGCAAAGAAGAAAGCGCGGGCCGGAACGGTTACGCGCGTAGGGATACACAGAAGGAGAAAGTAGTGCGGCCCCCTAGGAAAGGGTTACGACCGACAGGTGGAGCCAGCGTACTTCGAGGAGTGAAGAGTCAAACGCCCTTTTGGTCTTACAGTCCCACTCAATCTGAAGAAGCACGGTCTCCTGAAATGGAGGTTAATCCGAGTTTCGAGGAGCAACACTGCAGTTTCTGCTTAACCACCCTTTTCGTCAGGAAATCTGCGGCCATCAGTTCAATGGGTGTGTAGTTGACGTTGACCAAACCTTCCTCCACGGCTTGTCTGACGAAGTGGTGTTTCACATCAATATGTTTACTCCGATTGTGAAAGATTGGATTCTCAGCGAATTTTCGAGCTCCATTATTGTCGCAATGCAGTGTTGTTGTGGCAAGGTGTTCGAATCCTGTCTCTTCCATGAATCGTTCCAAAAATATGGCCTCCTTGGATGCCTCCGAAAGCGCCATGTACTCTGCTTCGGTGGAGGAGAGAGCCACCGTTCGTTGTTTTTTCGATTCCCGTGAGATGGCGCACCCGCCGAGGAGGAACACGAATCCCGTGTACGACCTTCTATCAGTCGAGCAATTGGCCCAATCTGCACTTACGAAGTCGTGCAGCGGTTGTTTCTTTTTCGTGTACCGTATCCCGACGTCTTTAGTTCCCTGTAGATATCGCAGGACTCTTTTCGCCGCGGTCCAATGCTATTTACTGTAGCAGTTTAGGAACTGGCTCAGATGGCTCACTGCGTACGAGATGTCGGGTCGAGTGCAGTTAGCGAGATAGTTCAGCGCTCCAATGAGTTCTCGCTATGGAAGCTTACGTGTCGCGGGGTCCGATTGTATTGTGACCGTCAACGGCGGTTGTCCGGCTTCAAGCGGGGTCAACACGGACTTATATTCGACCATGCCAAACCTTTCGAGAATATGTTTGATGTACTTGGTTTGACAGACCGAGATTCCCCCTTCCTCTTGTTCGATTTCGAGTCCGAGGCAGTACTTCGCAAGACTAAGGTCTTTTACCTCGGCGACGAGAATATCATCAACGTATACCAAGATAAGTAGAATTCATGCATCGTTTCCTTTGTAGTATACGCACGGATCCGCTGTGCATTTTGTCGCGCCGAATTTTCGTAGTTCCGTGTCCAATTTTGTGTTCCACCATCTTCCCGCTTGCCGGAGACCGTACAGGGCCTTCTTCAGTCTGCATGCTCTGTCGCCTGTTTCCATTTCACGAAGCATGTCGCTCGCCCTCTTTCGGATGATGTTTTCGGATGTTTTGTCCGTGATGATCCTCTTCAGAGCTTCGTCGGTATGTTGAGGGATATCCATCAGGACTTCCTCGTCAAAACTACCGTTCAGATAAATGCACGTGATATCGATCTGATGAATAAACATACCATTTTCCGTTGGGAGACTCAAAACGATTCGAACGGAGCTGAGTCTGGCCACGGGAGCGAATGTCTCGAAGAAATCGACTCCCGGTCGTTGGACGTACCCTTTTGCGACGACTCATTTCAATTTTTTTTCGTCAGCAACATATTTTCTAAGAATATGAACGAAAACGTTGAAAACGTTTTCGATCGAAAACGTTGAAAATTGCGTGTTTTTGAGGTGTTTGAACAAAATGTCATGTTTGTTACCATGTTTTTTTTCACCTTTTTTACATTAAAAAATATATTTCAGATAATAATATCATCCCAGAGTTTAGTTCATATGGATTGTCATTGAATAAAGAATATCCACACAAACTTTCAGAACGATTGCTCAATAATTTTTCGAGCTAGAATTCCCACGAGTTGAAAAAGTCATTTCATGGCCTATGCTTTCACTTTTGATAACTGTCAGTTCATCACCGTAAGGATTTAAATGCTGTGAACAACTGCTGTGAACGTTTTCGAATCTCCATGACCGATATAATTGCCGTATTTTACAGCATATAGTTCCTCCAATCTCAAGAACATCATTTTCACAGATTCCATTTCCATGCTTCCCGCGGAGCCTTCATGTTTTTTCGTGCACTTTTTCGTCATGATCCTCTTTCTATGCTAGATATTCTGCTGAATTTTTCGATTTGTTGTTCCAATATACACATGATTGGCAGTGACCAATTCGTGCAACCAGATCGCTGACTTTTCCGGTGTAATATCCTATAAGCGTTGTAACACCAAAAAGTGATTTGAATCCTCGTTTTTTCCAAGTTCCATCACCAGATACTTTCAAATTCAAAATAGGCCTCTTGCGTTTCTCGTTCTCTTTCTTTTCTTCTTCTACAGCTTTCTTACAGCAGAATTCATACACTTCCTTCGCAGTGGCGTGGATGTGAGCGCAAATTTCATTGTAACTTTCTTCAGCTATACCATTGCTGATGTCCATGTAATTGTAAAATAAATTCATTCCTTGTCTGCCGACACCTAAGAGCCGCATGACAAATACAATCGTACGATTTATCTCAAATCCAGTGTTGACTAAAGGACCTGAATTGATTTGTCTCGATCCACAGTTACAATCGACAACAAGCTGAAACCAAGGCCACGTTTTCCAGTTTCTTGAAATTCCACATTCTGTTTGCAATTTCGATAAATACGAATGTCCGACAAACCGGTGAATACGGTCAAAAATTCGATGAGCCTATAACAATGTAGAGGATTTACAGTTACAATGTCACTGGTAGTATTCGATACTTTTTTTTTTGCGCTAGCACTTTCATCTTCACTAACACTTGATTGACTCCTGGTGTGCCGATTTCCGTGGTTTACTGCATCGTTCGTTGTTCTCACGATTACCTTTTGAATACGCTGACATTTTTACTTGTAACTTTCAACACACGCTAGAAAGGCCGAAGCTAAAGTGACCAAACTCGACGCTCTGTCGAGACATTCGAAAGCTTCGAGTACCTTCTACCCAACGCCTCTATTGTAAGAATTTACAATCAAGAATATCTACCGAAATCCCCCTCTCTCTAATATCCCGTAGTACAGGGATATTGAGCCAGGTAACTGAATAAAGGATTACCTGAGCGACCGCTCCGTTCTAACTACCGCGCGCTTCGGCACTAAACTGTCGGATGTTCACTTTCCTTGCCCATAGCATCGGAACAAATCGGTATTTTGTTTTGAAACTTTGGCAATATATTCTTGAATAGTTTTACTAATAATTTATGGAATAAAAAAAAAGTCGATTTTTCGAACCGTCTAAACTGGTTCCCCCCCTTAAACTCTCAATTTCAGAAGCGACAGCCTCTAGTCAATCGTCCGCTTCTGGACCTTATAGAGCTGGATCTAGCGGTATCTCCATTATTGTGAGACGGCAGCGCTCTCTTCGCCTGCAGGGATCGAAGTGTACACCTTCTTTGGCCTACCACGCGGTCCAGTCCAGGGAATCGTATCTGTTTCTCGATACCCCTTCGTCCTGTGCGTCTTCGGTGTCTGCGATCTTTCGCGCTTCGTCGAAAGGTAACGACCACTCTTGGTGGCGTCTTCAGAGCTTGAGTCCTCCACGTCTTCCACTAAGTCCTCCTTTTTTATGACGACGTTGGTCTGCCAACGACCTTCACGTTTTGGACGATGTCGATCTTTCTCTCGTCGTTGTACCATACTCCGAAGCCTTTCGATTCGGCGTCGGACCCGACGGAAGTTCCTTCTTTCGATCTTGGGTCCAATTTTCTTTTTGTTGGTCGTCGATCTGGAGTAAATACGCGCGAGCCGAATTCGACTAAATGCCCGACGTTCCGAATGTTTCCCGTCCATTTTTCGTAAGGCGTTCTTCGACCACAGACACTCGAAGGACATCTGTTTCGGATGTCATACGCTGTACTGATCGCTTCGCCCCAGAATGATTCAGAGATTCGACTGCATGAGCAGACATCGTGCCATATCCATGAGAGACCGATTAAATCTTTCCACCACGCCTTTCTGTTGTGGCGTGTGTGTAATGGTGAGTCGGCGGCCGATCCCATTTTCTTTGAGAAACTGATCGAACTCGTTACTCTTGTATTCGCCGCCATTGTCCGACTGGAAAAATTTAATTTCCTTTTCGGTCACGTTTTCGACGTGCGCCTTGAATATTTTGAAGGCGTCCAAGACGCTGTCCTTTCTCTTCAGCAGGCGTACCACACACCATCAAGAACTATAATCAATGAAGGTGACGAAGTATCGGGCTCCTCCATTTGATGTCACGCGCATCGGACCGCATACGTCGCTATGAATTATTTCTAGGGGACTTGATATACGCGCGCTCCTCTTTAGTAGTGACGCTCTCGTCATTTTTCCACGGATACACATTTCGCATTCCATGCTCTTCTCCTTTTGGTCAAGCTTCATTCCTTGTACGGCTCCCATAAGGCTCCCATAAGGTGTCCCATTCTTACGTGCCAAGTTTCCAGGTTCGTGATGCGAGGGTTTTCTGCACTTGTCGCGGCGTTTGCGACTCATTCGTTTTCTCTCGTTCGTAGATAGTACAACCCGTTCATACGCTGGGCAGTCAGCAATATTTTGGAGTTCTCGTCCACGATTTTGGCTTCTTTCTTGTCGAAAACCACGGAAAACCCTTGATCTGCGATTTTGGCGACGGATAATAAGTTTGATCGTAAATCGGGAACGCACGGTACGCTACGAACCTAAACGTTTTCCGGTTGACCGCCTTGTTCCGCAGTCAAACGTACGGTTCCCTTACCTTGAATTTTCGCAGAGGCTGACTCGCTCGCGAGCTTTACCGTGTAATCGTCGCCAGTTCTGACTAGTTCTTGGAAGCTTTCGCGATCCCGACAGATATGTGCAGAACATCCGCTGTCCAAACTCCAGTTTTCTTCTTGGTTGACGTCGCTCGTGGTGAGAGCCTTCGTTTCGACGTACAGACTCAACGTGTCGACGGCGTTTGCGTTATCGTCCATCCTTGAAAAATCTGGGCACTCCGCTATCTTATGTCCGTATTTACGACACCTGTGACATTTGAATTTGAATGTACCTTGACTTCGATTGTCGCACCCCTTTTTATGACCTTTTAGAACGAAGTTGTGATTCGTCTCGTGAACGAGTATGCGCCGTTTGTCCTGAGAATTCCGCTCTAACAGTTCATTCGCAGGAGCACTGCGTGTGTTGTTGTTCCGAGCGTCGTTTTTTTCCGTAATCTTGATTCGAAGGGCTTCGGGCGTTGGCAATTCGTCCCGAGACTCGATTGCACAGTGAAAATTGTCAAAACTGCGCGGCAAACTATACAACAACATAATGGTGAGTAAATCGGAATTGACGTCTATGTCCATTTCACCGAGTTTGTCGACGGTGTCGAAAAACTTTCTCAGGTGTTCTCGTACGTCGCCTCCGTCTTCCATCTTATGCAGAGTTAATTGCTTAAGTAACGTGACTTTTCTGGATGGTCGCTTGGGTTGATATATAGATTTCAATTTTTCCCATACCTCTTTCAACGTCTCGCACCCTTTTATTTGTTTTAGCTCTGACGGTTTAATCGACAGAATGATTTCGGATTTTGCCTTTTGATCCTCCATGTTCCATGTTCTCGCAGCTTCTATCGACGCCTCGTTGCCTTGGACAATCTCGGGTTTCAGTTTCGCACCACTCACGTATGGCCACACATCGTTTTTGACTAAGATCGCTTCCATCTGGATCTTCCACGTGTCGAGGTTTTCCTTATTTGCGAGTTCGATGCGTACCAGATTCGACGATGCCATTTTTTCTTTATTTGCTGACGGTCTTTTTACGGTGTCGTTTGTTCGAGTACTTTTCGCGTCGCGCGTTCATCTTTCTGTCCCCGAGATTTCGCTACGATTCGCACTTTCACTTTTCTCTTTCCTTTTCCTTCGTCTTTATATATTTTTACCACGTGCGCCTGGGCCCATAACCTGTTAGGATTAATGAGTGCACCACGGAGGAATGTAGTAAAAGAATACTTTATTAACGATAAGGCTCTATCGAGAGATGCAAACGTAATGTGGACAACAAAGAAGAAAGCGCGGGCCGGAAGGGTTACGCACGTACGGATACACAAAAGGAGAAAGTAGTGCGGCTCGCTAGGAAAGGGTAGCGACCGACAGGTGGAGCCAGCGTGCTTCGAGGAGTGGATAGACAAACGCCATGTTGGTCTAACAGAAATTACAATGAATTTGACAGAATATCTCATGTTTCGTGTATTTACTTACCTTTAGAATTAGATTTTCTGCGAAAGGAATCTGTATAAATATTCTGGAAGCCACACTTGATAACAGTGTGGCTCATAATTGCACTTTAACAATTTTGTATTGCACTAAATAAATAAATAATCCAGAACGTGCAGTGTTTTGTGTGCGAATCATATGTTTACGATTATGAGAATAACGACCTCAAGTTGCCGCCGTTAACTGACAGACGGCGTTGCCGTCGCTTCGCCATGATATCCAAAAGGCGTATACTTGTAAATGAAAGTTGGTCTTTCTGTCTGTCCCGGATAAACTTCCGAAACAATGGTCCTATTTGGATGCGGTTTTCACCAGTGTATAGAGTATTGGCGCAGGCTTTAAGCTAGGTATCATCACGAAACGTTATCGGGGGGCTGAACAGTGAACAAAAATATCCAACAAAAATGTCAGGCTCGTTGAAAATTTTGACAGCAAAAACATGCGCGAGGTAGCGCGCGTCACCACACGCACCACTCCATACGTCAAGTGTACTGTTCATGTTTTCGTGATCAGATGACGTTACTTGCGTACTTGGATGTCTCAGAGATTAAGGCCGATGACACACACAGCGGTTTGTGGCGACTCGCCGATCGAGGCGGCCGCCGCTCTCGTTTCTTTGCATAGACGACGTATCGAGGCGGCTCTCCAGCCGCTAGGCAATATTTGCTGTAGTATGTGTTTTGCATCATTTTAAAACACAGAAATATAGTATGCGAAATATAGTATCGGAAAAAATGGCATCACAGTGTTTGATACCAACTGTCAAGCATGGCGGTGGCTCCGTTATGGTGTAGGGTTGCTTCTCCGGTCATGGTGTCAGAGATTTTGTGAAAATTGACGGCATAATGAGAAAAGAAGAATATAAAGAAATTTTCATTAATCATGCGATTCCTTCGGGGCTAAGAACGATCGGGCGTGGTTTTACCATGCAACAAGACAATGATCCGAAACACAGTTCCCGTCTCTGTCGAGAATATTTGGAGAACGAGGCAAAGAAAAAAAAATCGTGAATATGGTGTGGCCGCCACGATCACCCGACCTAAACCCCATCGAACTTCTCTGGGAAGAGCTCGATCGAAAGATACGATTGATCTGCCCTACATCGGCCGAAGATCTGTGGCAGAAACTGCAAGCTGCGTGGAGATCCCTCAGCTCAGCTCAGCTGGATTCATTAATCGATCGGATGCCACAAATCGTTGATGCAGTGCTGAAAGCCAGAGGTGGGTTTTTCGACGAAAAGCCTCGCTGAACCTCCTGGTATCTAGGCTCCATGTTCGGAAGGAACGCTCGAATCCGCCATGATGGACGATCGAAAAGGGCTGAAGAGTAGACGAAGGGCCACGTAGCCGTGGCTGACGTCAGGAGGGTTCTGCGAAAACGCAGCGTTTGACAGATGGCAGCGCGCGTGATCGGACGTTTAGCAAATCATTCGCTACGTTACCTGTCAACCTATCCGGTTCGAGACGCGTGACTCGTGCTATCAGTCGGTGTGCCAAAGAGTGAAGCACGCCGCAATTCATGAGATTTACGATTTTTACCGTGCTTATCCATTGAGAGAGCCTGTTCTTTTCGTTTACTTCAGAAATAAAAATCAACAAAACTAGCAAATTGTCAATGATCATCAAATTTCCATATACCGAGCGATTTTTTTTGCGTATTAAAAAAAATCAACAGCCGATTTTTTATTAACAAACTCTCAATAATTTAACGCGAAATTTTCAGGGATTGGATGTTATTCAGATTCTATTTCTCATTTGACCACTCCGCCTTGTATGATAGTCGGGCTGCAAAGTGTGTTCGAGCTGGGTTAGGGAACATGAGAAGAAGCTTTGCATTTTCTCATTAGGAGAGACATAATCAGTCGGTTCCGGCAAAAGAAATTCGATACGACGTTTTTTGAGGACTGAAACAAGATTAGAAGATCTTTTGTACTGCCTGACATGCAATTTTTCACGTCCCGATAGGGATTGATTCCGGAAATCCCAAAGCGTTGCAGGCTGTTTGTGATTTCTCTGAAGAATATTAGAATGCCAACGTAGTCTGAAATTTCAAAATTTGCCCACTTTTATAAAAGAATGCTATTTAGTGGCCATCGTCCGAGTTCAGTTACGGACCTCTGTTCGCTAGGAACTGAGTGGCAATCGTCTGAGCTCCGTTTCGGCGATGACCATCCACGTCTTGAGTTTCGTTTACTGAACCAGAGATGAAATCGATGAAGTTTATGACGAGTATGACGGGGTTATGGTGAAAACTACACGAATGTCCCACTCGAGCCGTTGATTTAATCTTTTGCACGGACGCAAAGGAGCTATCGCATTCGCAGCTTATACCTCTGCTTACATGATCCACTCTACCCGATCGGAAACGAGATGAAATCGACTCTCTCAATCATTTTTCTAGCATCCATAACGCACACTCGAAACCGTGCCGTCGAGTTTGTCGTTGATTTCATCTCGTTCCCGATCGGGGACAGTGGATCATATAAGCAGAGGTATAAGCTGCCATTACGATAGCTCCTTTGTGTACGCGTATAAGATGAAATCAACGGCTCGATTGGCACATTCGGGTTGTTTTCACCATAACCGCGTCATTCTCGTCATAAACTGCATCGATTTCATCTTTGATTCAGTAACCAAAGCTAAAGACGTCGATGGTCTATCGCTGTAACTGAACTCGGACGATTGCCACTAAATAACATTCTTTTATAAAAGTGCGCAAATTTTGACATTTCAGACTACGTTGGCATTCTAATATTCTTAAGAGAAATGACAAACAGACTGGCATCGTTTTGGGATTTTCGGAATCAATCCCTATCGAGGTGTGAAAAATTGCATCTCAGGCGGTACAGAAGATCTTCTCATCTTGTTACAATCCTCAAAAAACGTCGTATCAATTTTCTTTTGACGGAACCGACTGATTTTGTCTGCCCTAATAAGAAAATGCAAAGCTTCTCCTCATGTTTCCTAACCCAGCTCAAACACACTTTACATTCCGACTATCATACAAGACGGAGTAGTCGAATGAGAAATGGAATCCGAAAAACATCCAATCGCCGAAAATTTAGCGTCAAATTATTGAGAGTTCTTTAATAAAAATTCGGCTGTTGGTTTTTTTTAATGCGCACAAAAAATCGTTCGGTGTATAAAAATTTGATGATCATTGATAATTTGCTGGTTTTGTTGATTTTTATTTCTTTAGAAAACGAAAAGAACATGCGCTCTCAATGGATAAGCACGATAAAAATCGCAAATCTCATGAATTGCGGCGTGCTTCAGTCTTTGGCATGACGACCGATCGCAGACGATAGGTGAAACTAAAAATCGTGCAACTTGTCACGAGTCTCGAACCGGATAGGTTGACACCTAACGTAGCGAATGATTTGCTTAATGTCAGATCACGCACGCTGGCGTCTGTCAAACGCTGCGTTTCCGCAGAACCCTCCTGACGTCAGCCACGGCTACATGGCCCTTCGTCTACTCTTCGACCCTTTGCGATCGTCCATCATGGCGGATCCGAACGTTCCTTTCGAAGATCGAACGCCTTATTTCTAATGCTTCCCATTTGATGACGCGGTCGAAAAATAAAAAACGGCTCAGTATAAATGTTCGGAGTAACCTGCTGATCCCGGGATTTCCCGCTGATACACCTATTCTGGATCATCCTTATATATATACACACACACACACACACACGCGCGCGCGCGCGCGCACGCACGCACACACGCACACACGCACACACACACACACACGTAATTGCATATCTATATAATTGTATTAAAGTTCGCATTAATGGCACGCACCGGGAATTCGTTTTTATATTTTTGTTTCATCATTTTTATTCATACAAAAAATATTTAAAATAAAATATTTGTTGTCAGAATTGGGTTATTAATTTCTGACTAAATATCCAAAAAATGTTTGAGTACGTTTCATGGCTACAATTTGGCAAAAGATTTTTTTTCATACGGCGAAGTTTGCGTCTTTGGAATGCAATTCAACGACGCCAACTTCAATCTCATATCTGTGTAAGCAATATTCAAGGAAGATGCAAGAAGAAAGCCAAGTATTCGACTAACTTTTCCCACCGCCCCCCTCCCCCCATTGCGACGCTGCTCCAGTACGTGACACACATATGTAACCTTTCGTAAAGTCCCAAGCCAAAAAACGCGCACCGTCAGCAAGATCTTACCCCATTATATCGTTCAAGCGCATGCAATACGATTCTCAAAGGGGGAAACAGATTTTCATGCATATGGAGTATCCTGCATCAATTATGGAACGAAAGTGCAGCATCCATTTTTCTTTGGTGTCGTCTCTTTACAGCAGCGAGAAACAATATCTGGCGGAAACTTTTTGTCAGGTATACATGGCGTTACCGGTTGTGCTGTGCACGTATGATGAAATTCTGGCGGGTATGACGATAAAAAAAAGTGTCGCGGGTTGCCTGGAAAATGTCTCCCGTAGTATGTCGCACGAAAAAGCGTGGGCGCTCGTGAAAAATATTCTGGACGCGAATGTCGGACAACATGTGCCATATAAGATTCGTTGTTATTTATTTTTATTATTTTTTTAACGCAACGGGAGCAGTAGGCGATACAACCGGTACTCCTGCATATACACACGTCATGGGGGATATGAAAGTAAATAAATGGGAGTGTACAGTGTGAGCTTCCGAACTGGGATGATACAGCGGAAACAAGATGTATTAAAATCAACTAAATTCATTTAGTTGATCCTTTTTTATATGAAGGAACTGGAATTATCGTAAAATCACTGTTTTTTTAATTTGATTCTACTATTCCGAAGATTTATTAAAAATATATTGGTTTATTTAAACCGAGATCTATTCAACAACGTTAAATAGATAAAAAAATTATATGCTTCTCATAATATTGGCATCTGGTATTATCTTACTCAAAAAAATATTTATTTATGGAGACTAAATGGGTCTAATACCTTTCATTTTAAATGAACTAGCAAATTCATAGTCACAGTACACTGATAAAAAAACGATTTATTGAAATCAACTGAATGCGTTTAGATGATCCATTGTTGTTTGAATTGACTGAAATATTTTCGATATCAATTTTTTTCATTCGATTCTACTATTCCAGAGATTTATTTCAAATATATTCATTTATGTAAATCAATATCTGTTCAGCACCGTTGAGTAGTACAAAATGTAAATGCTTCTAATCATTTTCGTATCTGCTATTATTTACTCAACAAAATATCTAGTCGAATAGAAACCGATGTGCTGGTTTAGTGGTTCGCGCTTGCCTCTGAAATCAGCACATCGGGAGGTAGCGGGTTCGAATCGCCGTCTCGTAGTTTCGGAGAGAAAAAAACACGGGCGTGACGTAGCTCCCGTTCTACATGGATGTCGCGCACACGGACCGGTACATGTGTGTGTCATGTGAATGTGTCTGTAGCCTGTGAGTTATTTCTCGACGAAACGCGACTGGGTCCGAGACTGGGAAGCGAACTCGGGACCGGCTGTATTGGTATAGGTTTTCCGCAGTTTCCTTGTATCCATGGCAGAAATGTCATGGTGAATGCCATACAGAGGGGGAAGTCGGCCGCGGTCGCAAGGTGGGGATATAAAACTGGAATAGAGGATATAAACTGGAATAGGGGCTATAAACTGGAATATGGGGTATGTATCAAGGGGGAAGAAACCTGTACAGCTGGAAGTTAAAAAAAAATGTCTAGTCGAATAGACTAAATGGTTCTGTTGAGATTTGTTTTTATTTGAATCAAGTAGCATATTCATAGCCGGACTGTGACGTAGGGCCCGAGGCTCCTCCCGCAAGCCACATCTACTTTGAGAGGGCTTACAAACAAGTCTGCAATACATATCGATGCGACCAGATTTTTGTCACTTGAGCTGAGCCCAGTGTATTTCGAAGGACTTCGGAATAGCACATCTTGTGACATCCACGCAAGAGGAGCGTCCTCTCGTATATACCGAAATATCATAAACAAATATTTTCAATAATATTTTACCATTGAGGATTCTTAACAAATGCGGACAAATATGTATTCTATCTGAGAAAATATGGTGAACTTGCTAGTTGAAAATGGAAATACAATTTACATTCGTTCGAAATAACAATATATTTGAGTTCAAGATACATTCATTGCATGCAAATGAAGATATGATTTTATTTTCAAAAATCTTTCATACGTTCAAATCAATCGTGTATTTTCATCAAACATGTATTTATTGAATTATCTACATGAAGGAATTCTAGAAACAAATTAAAGAATATATCTGAAACAGATAGAAATTCCAAACTGTCGTCGACATTCAGGAGGTTCTACTGTATCGAGAGTTAAAACCCGACGCGAGCTTTCTCACCCCGTTCGAGCCACCCTCCCGCGCGTACATCCCCGGCACTATTCGCCGTCGCTGGTCAGGAGTCTCTCGCCGAGTGGTGTCAAATCGGCAATACGAACCTCGCAAGGGACGCTTGCGAGGAACATAAAGACAACGAGAATGGGAGATATGTTAGAGAGAGGGAGAGAGAAAGAGAGAGGACGCTGAGGAGTAGTCACACATATATAAAATAACATATAGAAGCGAGTCTCGGTTCACGAGTGCAAAGGGGTATTAGATGGCTGGGAGCCAACGGTTCCGTGCAATTCTCGATGCCCCTTTACTCCCCCATTTATCCCTTAGCTCTTTTCATCCCTGTATTCACGCTACATACATGTACACAACCACATGCATGCGGAAAGATCATTTTCAACCCGGAATATCTACCGACTGTTGGTTATCAGTACATCCTCATATTTTGAGGACGGTCCTTCTTATTTCCATCGACTAATCGATGGTTTTGGGGACAAATCAGTCTTCGAAGTCGAATTTTTTCAAAATCACGTCCTTCACCCGCACATGTATCTATATATATGTGTGTGTGTGTGTGTGTATGCAACTATATGTAAATATAGAGATATACATGTATCCGTATGTACGTGCAGGACGATTCCGTACCAAACCCACCCGATCCTTTTTTGGGTGAATCCTCTCCTCGGGCGTCCCCTCGGCGAACGCGAGCCAGAGGATATTCAACACAGCACACGCTCATTCTATACCCTCGACGTTACGGCCACCCTCCCATTGCTTTTCGAGCCTCCCACATGGCCGGTATGTTCTACATGGTGGGAGCAGGAATACTGCCACGGCTTCCGTAGCACGCTAATATTACACCCTCGCGCGCGTTACGTATTTAACGACGTGTCGCTCTCTATTTGGCCCAAAAAGGGCTCTCTCACTCTCTCCCTCTATCTCTCTTTACTTTTCGTGTAATTTTATGCTTTATAATACTGCGTACTGTGCACTTAGAGTTAGGTAATGGGAACGTGAATTTTTGTCAGGTTTTCACCACTCCGAGAAGACGAGAACGAGAGAGAGGGGCAGGGAGAGAGTGAGAGCGATGCGTAGATGCTGGAACGAAAAAAATTGCGGAAATAGGACGCAGGGAGAGGAGATTGCGCTCGAGGACTTGGCACTCCCGGAAATTCCCTTAACGCTTTCAACCTTTTTTTTGTATCAAGTATCCTCGTCCAACTGTTAAATCTTTTCACCATAATTTACAAGAATGGTGGTAATGTTTTCAACCGTACGAATCTCCCTCTCTCTCTCTCTCTCTCTCTCTCTCTCTCTCTCTCTCTCTCTCTCTCTCTCTCTCTCTCTCTCTCTCTCTCTCTCTCTCTCTCTCTCTCTCTCTCTCTCTCCCCCCCCCCTCGCCCCAAGAATCGCAGATTTCTTCTTCTACCCCTATTTTCCAACCCCGGCGGCAATTCTTTTTTTTTCGTCGTTTTCTCTCTCGCCTTTTCATCAATACCTTTTTCCACTTCTCAAATATACGGGCATCTCGGTACGATCGACTATATATATAGTATAACGCGAACGGCATCGGCAGTTTCCTTAGATCTTGGCCCACACCCCTCGCGACGTTGCCACCCCCGAGGCGCGCATCACCGTCGACAATTCAATAAGGTCGGCGAAGTGTGGATTTTTCTGATTAGCCGGGAAAGTTGGACGAGTCGGTGGCGCGTGACCGTCGTCCGGAATAGACTCCAGGGTGGATGTATATATATATATATATATATATATATATATATATATATATATATATATATATATATATAGCAACTAAGGGAACGAGGCCACCCCGTACATACCGTTCTCTGGGACGAAACTGAGCGGGCGCTTTGTCTCATTTTGAAACTTGAAACGGTGCGGCGAGAGGAGAGAAGGTGATGGGACAAGGGCGACGGGGTAGTGCGGCTAGAGGGCGATATGGGAAAAAGAGTGATTGGAGGGGAAGAGACCGAGAAACTGCAGGAATTGCGAGATAAGCCCGATCCACGTTTTGTCTTTCTTGACAAAAAAAAACAAAAGAAGGGGTTGAAGAAGATGACGAGAGGAGAAAACGAAAGAGAACGCGGTGTGTGCAATAAAACAAAGAGAACGCGGAATAGGAGCAATGAAAAAAAAGAAAAGTACAGGGCGAGAGAGAGAAAGAAAGAGAAATCGGAAAAGGGGTCGAAGATGCACTCAAGACTTTCGCACACAGCAGGGCCGAGTTTCAATCGACGTCGAAGCGATACTCCGTGAGCTGCTTACGACCAACTCCCGGGGCCATGAGGAAGCAAAGGGGTTGCTGTTCTTCGCGCTAAGTCGGCAAGAGATCGGTGACGTAGCAAACATACGGCAAAATGCTCCGTCGGCTACGAAATAAGCCAAGACACGGCGAAGAACAGCGGTTCAAGAATATGGAAGAGGGGTAGACCGAGACCCAGCATCTTGTAAATTCTAGTTTTACTGGAATAGGAAAGAGCGAGGGAAAGGGAGCGGGGAGAGATCCACTATTAAAGAAGTTTCTTTGGTTTAACTAGTATTTATTTAAGTCAAATAATGTTTCTCGTTGCCTCACGGTCTACTACTATTCAATTTATTTTAAATGCATTTTCCATCCGATTCAAGCACTCCCCGGTGTAGAGAATTCAATAAATACATATTTGATCAAAATACATTTTTTTATTTGAAGGTATTAGCGATATATTTGAATAAAAAAAAAATTTTATTTGCAACCACCAAATGGAATGGTGGTTAAATTTACATCGTTGAGATGCATCGAAATTCTTCTTCATTCTTTAATTGGTTCATGTTTACGAATATCTAAATCCTTTTTTCCAAGTTTCGTGATAAGGATCTTCAAAAATATTTCCGTGACCTTAGTAGCCTAAATGTGCCAAAAAAATTGGGCTAGTACGAAATAAAAATATTTTCGTTACATCCCAACGATCCAAATTTCAATACCATCAAAATGTTCATACTTCTCATTTACAATATATATTTATCAACATTGCTAACTATCCTCAGTGGTGAAAAATTATACAAATATTCAGTGTAGCAACTTTTTCGGTATATACCTACGAGAGGATGTTCTCCTTGCGTCGGTATCACAAGATGCGTAATTCTCACGTCTTCCGGAATGCACTCGGCCGATCACGAGCGACAATACGCTAAATTCGTGGTGCGGCAATTACGTATCGCGGACTCTGTTATATGCACGCTCGCAGTACAAATGGCTTGCGGGAGAAGACTCGGGCTCTACGCCACACTCCGGCGACAGAGCGTATTACTGCGTCCATGCATTTGCCGGTTAATTGAAATTAAAAAATTTAAATAGACCCCTTTCATTTATACATCTAAATATTTTTTGAGTAAACAATACCAACTACCAACATTTTTGAAAGCATACAAGTTCTTCATTCCTCAACAGTGGCTCTAGAGATTTATTAAAAATAAAAGAGATTTATTGAAATTAAATTTCTGGAAATTCTGGAATTTCTGAAAATAAATAAAATGACAACTATACGGATTTAGTTGCTATTAATACATTTTTATTATCAGTATATGGACAGTGGAGGGCGAAACAAGGGGATAAGAGTAAGACGACATCCCTTTGTTAGGGGTGAGAGGCGATGGAAAAGAACGAATGCCAGAATCGAGCTTTGCTAGCAAACGAGCGAATCCCCGCATCGAAATTCACAGCTATATGGCGCCCACACTTACGTATCTATCACGGCCTCGGGAACTCATCCTCACCCCCGAAGCGCGAGTAAGATTCGACGAAGAAAAAGAAGAAGCTGCAACGCGGAAAGAGAGGCTCAGCAACTCGAAGAGCTGACGTTTCGCTTACGTGAGAAAACTGCCAACCGAGTCCGCAAGGACGTCAACAATATATGTTGTGTGTGTGGGTGTGGGTGTGTGTGTGTGTGTGTGTGTGTGTGTGTGTGTGTGTGTGTGTGTGTGTGTGTGTGTGTGTGTGTGTGTGCGTGTGCGTGTGCGTGTGCGTGCGCGCGCGCGCGCGCGCGCGTGTGTGTGTGTGTGTGTGTGTGTGTGTGTGTGTGTGTGTGTGTGTGTGTGTGTGTGTGTGTGTGTGTGTGTGCGTGCGTGCGTGCGTGTGTGAGTGTGTACGCGGAGCACATAGGTATGTGTATTTATATGCACGTACGAGTATATAATATCTTCGGATAGAGAGGTGGATTTATCAAGTGAGCGTCGAGGGCCCATTGGAAACTGGCGAAAATTGGTTGGGCTTGCAGACAGGGGAGGATGGAGAGCGCGCCCGATATGGAACCAAGAAAGAGAGGACCGCGAAGTGTCCTGACGAAGGTCTTTTGGTATGACGCTGCGGAAACTTGCAGGACTCGAATCGCAGAAAGAACCGTAGCCTCCCAGGCTCCCCGAGATCGCGGATGGACGAATACATGAATTTATTATCCCCTCGTTGTAATGGAGATTTGGAACGCTAACGTCGATATAGACAACAATGTAGCGCTCCGGTTCGTCAGGGGTGACCGGACAATCGGTGGGAACGTATACATGAATGGTAATTTGTAATGTAATAAGACAGAAATACTCCCATGTGGAGCAGCACTGATATACAAGATCTTCAATAAGTGACCCCTTGGATGGGTGACCGCTATGCCGCGCAATGACTTTTTGCGCCCCGATTACCCAACTGGTAATTTGTAAAATAATGAGAAAAAAACTGCCATGTCAAGCAAAATGATCTTGACGAGTGCATCGATGGAACGAAAAAAAGGTCTTTTTTATTTTTGTTATTAGCCAAGCTATTTTTTCGGGACTTCGTGTTGTAGAAGAAATCCTACAAAAGATGTTTGAGTGATACTCGTAGCCCAAACCTGGACAAAAATGGATGATAAGAGAAAGCGGGAGAGAGATGGAAAGACAAAGAGAGAAAGAGGGAACGGGAGATAATAATGATGCTACGTCACCTTACATGAGACATCCGTATGACAATCTACATGTGTTTGTCATATTGTATTTACGTCCAATCGTGTAGAGGCTGTCTCATCTGCCTCCGTGCTAGGTTTGACACGATCTTCTTCCGTGCTCCTGTCCTGGGTAGAGCTTCGGTCCTGCTGGGAATAAGATACTATATTACCCTCCCCCCCCCATGGAAATTTATATACGCAAAAATATACTGCAAATTTATTTTATTAATAATTGTAATACATGTGAAATGTATGCCATATATTGAAAATATATGTGCCAAAATCTAATTTTCGTAACGTTTTAATATATGAGATGTATATGCGTGGTATTACTGTACATCAATGTATCATATATCAATGATATATGTAGCATTTACCCTGCATATATACCACATATATACTGCATAAATGGTACATATATGTGCTTGTATGTAATAGTGTACTTTAACTGTAAGGTAAGTTTTTTTAAGTTTAAGTTTTAAGTTTTGTTAAGTTCAACTGTAATAGTGTTTATACACAACATATATTTCTTGTCAGGAATATGTATCAAAAATGTATGCGTCATATATGATGCATAAATGACACATATATGAGTCATATATGACGCATAGGGTAAAAGCCGGATAGTTGCCCCACTTTTCAAAAAAGCTCTATTATTAAAAAATATGTACTTACTAAGAATAATGCGATATGTATATTAAAACATAGGTCTTTGATCTTTTATAGTAGCCTATTTTTTTAATGATAATTAATACTGGTTTTGAGTAAATCCTGTTTTATTTGACCTCTCAAAAAACGGATAGTTGCCTACTGTGGCGGATAGTAGCCTAACGTTAAATATGCTTCGGGGGATACTTGCCTCGTGCGGGGATAGACGCCTCATAATGATTTTATTAGATAGAAACAAATTTATATCAATTTAAGTAATCAATCTTTATTATTTACTTAGATCCTTTATTACGTACTAATTACAATATTAATCAACATGATAAAATAGTATTAAGTTTTAACGTTTTAGACTATAAAAATACAACAGAAATAGCCTCCAAACTTTAAATTAGTTAAGTTGTTAGTAAATATTATTATTTATCTTAACGATAGAACAACATGACAATCAGCTTTGGCATAAGCATTAATTATATCAATGAGTATGAGTGGTAAGCGGCCGTGTTGATACTACGAGATGTTGAGGAATCGGCTTCGATTCGATTAATTATATCAATTTACCAGATATTCAGAGAATTATATCATTATACCAGAAGCCAGGGTTTTCAATTTTCCACATCTTATGCAGTGGTGTGCAAGTTTCATGCAACGATATTCGACATATCCGACATTGAATCCAATTTGATGTCGATGTAGTTAAATTACAATTCTCAAAACGTTCTGCGCAATTATCATCAACTGAAACTTTTTTATTTGTATTTTTTATTTTGGAATTAGCATTTTTCACCTGTAATATTTTTCAGTGTCTCTTATCGATTTTTTGTCCTTATTTCTTTTATTTGGTAGTCCTTCGGTGGTTTTTCCTTTACATGTTTTTGACCCTATAACATTTTCTTCGTTTTCGCTGTCAGGATTGGAAATTCTTATTTTTCTCTTTCTTCAAGCGCTTCCTTTGATCAGTTCAATCAAATCTGTGTTATCGGATTCAGTTTCACTGCTGGTAATATCGATATTTTTTTTGGTCTTTTTCTTTTTTTGCGGTTGCCCTCTTTTCTTTACAATGCTTTTCTTGCTACCAGCCGGTTTGTTTCTTACTGTTTTACAATCTTTTTTTTCGCTACCCTAATTTTAGTTTCCGTTATTTCAGTTGTTTTCTTTATTTTCTCTTCGATAGCTCAGTACAATGAAAGATGTAATGTTCAATGTCGCCATCTCCTAGGGCTAAACAGTCTTCAGAAAGATGCAAAAGGCTTGAAGACGGCCTAGGTGGCGTGTGATATTGGTTCGTGCTATTCTGCTCAGTCTCATTTAAGACAGTTTCTAGTTTATTTTTATCAGCATCGTTTGGGACTTGATCGCCTAGTGGAGGCACTTTGCTCCGCTGATTTAGCGCAAAACCTCGATCAGACTCACATTCCTGTACGCGCTCACGTAACGCAGGGTCTCCAGAAACGCCTGGTACTTGATAGTCACAACAAATTATAGTCACAGCAAGTTGGAAAAAAACACCAAAAGAACAAAATCTGCCTTTGCTCGCTAAATAATTTATAATTGCGGATAGTTGCCTTAGGGCGACTATCCGCCAAAGTAAATGGGGCGACTATCCTTTTTGATACGGATACTTGCCCTTGTTATTTGCGAAATAAATAAATACTATTCAACAATAAAACCTAGTAAACAGACTAACTTAAACTCTAATGGGTGCTAAGAAACAAAAAGTTGACTTAAACAACAATCAGTAATAAAGATATTCAATCGAAATTACATACCAATATAATTTCGACGCCCGTCAAAGTTGTGCCGCGGAAGATTTTTGCTCACACGAACAAAACGCGTGCGCCTACTTTGAAGGTTTACATGGCACCGAGACCTGCAGAAGGGGCCCTTCCAATCACAGTCAAACGTTAACCCCCCCACCATCCCTAACATAGTGTATTCAAAACCGGGGCACGTATCCCCCTGGGGCAACTATCCGGCTTTTACCCTACATTTTTTATATATTTTTCTAACAAAAAAACAGATTGAAAATATATCGAAAATATGTGCGTCGTATATGCCTCATATATGCATCATATATAGTGTTTATACGTAGCATATATTTTTGTAGTCAGAAAATTATATCGAAAATATATGGGTCATATATGCGTCATATATTTGGTGCATATATACTGAATATACACGTATTATTCTATTTTTCGTCACTATATATGCGACCGATATATATATATATATATATATATATATATATATATATATGTAGCATATATTTTCTGCATATATTTTACATACATAAGTTTCCATGGGGGCCACCTCCGCACTCTCCGTTATTTTCTCTCTCTCTCTCTCTCTCTCTCTCTCTCTCTCTCCGTTATTCTCTCTCTCTCTCTCTCTCTCTTCCACTCTCACGCCCTCCGACTATTCCCGTTTTCATCGGAGGATCGAGTACTAGTCCCGCACGTACATTGAAGTACCCGGCGAGAGGCTTAATGACGAACTCGATCCTTTCGCGACTAGCATGTCAAAACCATTATTAGCAAGCCGAGGTTCTCGAACGCAGCCCTTACCTTCTCCTTGTGCCATATAACGCACCTCCCGTTCACGAGATGCCCTCTCGATAATGACTATACAGCCGTATGGTCTCAAATTATTTATCGTATTAACGGACTCCCAGCCCCCCTGATCTCGCACCTTCGTTGTTTGTACGCTTCCACAATGTACCCAAATATATTCAAAGGACTTATCATATTATTCGAGTCTCTCCTAAGCCTTACCGTAATCAAGGAAATACGTTGAGCTGGCCACCACGTCCAGACATAGTCAACGATCAAACGAATCAAGCGTTTAAAATCATCCCGTGGAAGCAAATCAATCGTTCATAAAACGGGGGAACATTAATCGTTGTTTGGGAAAGATTTCATTGGTAGCTCTGTTAGAACGCTTTACCATCAAATGGTAAGTGAATTGATGAGGAGATTGAAAAGTTTGTTCGGTGAAACTTTTTTACGATTTCACAACTTCCGATCAATTTCGGATAAAAACTAGCCGAGGATTTCTTGACACCGTTCTTTAAATTTAACAGATTTCGATCTTGAGCAAAAATCCAAAATTGTTTGTAATCTGCATGATAATAGTTAGAGAAATACGTAGGGGATCTGCGGGATTGTTGTTTTCCATAGAAGTCACAAACAGATAAAGAAAGGTTCATTTCCAGACGAAAAAGTTCGTGGACATTTTTTACAACGAGAGGAGTTTTTGACAAATCAAGAAATTCCTGCATGTTTCTGAAAAATATTAAGTTTAAACGCGACTGAAAACGCACAGGTAATCGGACCTGTTCAAGTTATGCCGCAAGACAATTTGAAAGACGTACTTTTGCGAGAAGTGCCCTCAGAGTTTTGTCTTTCATTATTTAAGTTTCACAGTAACAACTCTGTAGTTGTAATGGCAACTTTTCGCTATCGGATCACTCACATTTCCTCGAAGATCCTCAAGGACGTTTTAATGCTGAAAAGCATTTTTGGCGCCCCTCTGGACTCTCAGTCCCTCAAAAATCATCCCGTGCGGGTGGTACCAACTCAAAATCGAGAGTAACGCTTCTCACAATCCCGTCTAAATTGATCACATCGACAATGGTAATCTAAAGTATCACGGCTCAATCAAATGCTCGATTTGAGGCAGTATTCACTCATCTGGGCAGATGAACCGAACAGTGGATGGACGGGGACCAGTCAATGGGGGAAAGATGATTTATATATAAAATACGTAAAGAATATCAATTGTCGATAAAAAACTCGAATCACTATAATTTTTCGGTTTTTCAGTTTAACATCAAATTTCACGCCACACGGAATTTTTCTAGTTTATGGTACTTGCGCACCGCGCAACTTAGTTATGATACGGCTGTGCACAATAGATGTTCTAGAGACGAAAACAATAGCTTTTATGAGTTTTGAGGTGAAGCATTGCTTTTGTCACTCAAGATGAAATCAATCTTTGATTTTTTTCAAAATTGCAAAATAAATTCCCAATGATAGGTCAGAATTAGACATGTTTATTCACCGGAGAATGGACGCTCCATTTTGATAATTCTCAAAGGAGGGTAAAAAATCGAGCTCATCTGCTCAAAATTACAAAATGAATTACAGTTAAGAGATGACAATGTACATTTCTCAATATTGTCATAAAATCATGTCACTCGTTTTCTATACATTCACAAAATTCAATTTTCTATTTCTCTGACGAAGCAAGCAAACGTCCGTAGTTTTTTGAGAATGTCGCGGTAAGATGCAAAAAAGCTTTGGGTATTTTCTACGAAATCGTAAAAACAAATATATTACTCATGTGGATTAGAATATTATAATTTTTTGCACACGGTGATCTCAAAATCTGGTATTTAATAAACATAAATAATGAATCGTTATCCGCTACACCGTTCATCTACGGTACACGTCTATTAACTGGCGGTCGAGTGTCCATTTACTGGTAATTTGGTCCATTCGCTGACCATTTAGTAATTTCGCTACTTATTTAATGATTCCTCCAATATCATTTGTTGGAATTACTGCGAATTTTTTTTTCTACTATCGGAATAATATATTTTCTATAAGGCATCCATGTTTTCCTTGCTTATTCGTGCGTATGAACGGTAGATAAAGCAGGCGTTTTAGCGACGCGACGGTGAATCCGTGGTGAGGAGTACCAAAGCAGCACTTTCAGCTCCTAGGACGCGAAAATCCTCGAAATCGTACTCCGCGCAAGCGTATTTCTCACGCTCACAGACATTATTGTACGTCGTTTGTTATGGAGCAGAGCTGCTGCCATCAGACGTTAGGTCGAAGAATTACTTACGTTGAGGAGTTATTGACAGGGAGAAACGTAACCTCACTTTCATGTGTGATCAAAACGAAATATCGTCGATATCGCCTTATCATAAATTCTTAATAAGGACTACTTTTGTTGTCTGTGCCCCCCCCCCTCCCATAACCTTATATCAAGAAAAATGGAACAGAAACTTTGAACGCGTCTTTCTCGAAACTACTTTTTTCGGCCTTGTCCCAGCGAATACTCCAAAACTTGTTAACCGATTTTCAATTTGTTTGTTGATATTTTTGTAATCGCAGTGGCTAAGGTTGTACGTTGCCGATTTTTTAAATTTTGAATATTACTATTTTTAAAGACTGCTTAAATAAAAAACGGTCTTGAAAATAGAAAAAAAAAGTCCAAACCATCGCCATTTTGTAAAAAAAAAAAAACAAAATAAAAAAAGGCTGAGCATAACGATAGCTACATTTGTATACATATCGATAAATTGATGAGTTTTTATTTACAGATAACCTTTCATAAAGACATCGATGAGACAATGAAGAGAAATTTTGTTTTTCGTCATCAAATCAAGTCATATAAGTCGGTTATTTTTAAAGATTTTTTCATAAAAATTGGTATAAAACTAGATAAATATATACTTAATAAAATGAGTATAAACCCGATCCTTGCATAACTAGTTATGTCTATAAAAAAATCGCCATTATTGACGACAAAGGACCCGTTACGTGACGGAATAGAGTCAGGGGGGTCGGGCCAGGCGTTACGGTCCTGGTCCGGGGGGGAGGGGGGGTCGAAAATTGGGGAATTTGGCGTTACGTAATTTGTGCACGCCCCCCTACTAAATAGTGTGTGCGAGCACAGTGCTCCCGTTGGAGTTTGGAGGGCCGGCGGGGAGGTAAATGAGTGTGAAAGTATCATATGTGGCAGAAGCACGCGTCTCGAACGAGAAAACAATATCGATTTTTTGACAAAACGATCTAGTTCTTGGTAAAACTTGCCATCGTTTCAATTCATTTGAGTTGCTAATATTGACTGGAGATAGGTAGTTGAACATAATAAAAGTACTAATTATTAATATAATAAGGACGGTTTCCAAAATAAAAAGATTAATAAATGTTTATTAGTTTAAAAGAATAATAAACGTTAACTGACTCATATATTGTAACGGGTCGGAATTCATTACAAATAAATTTATTTGTTCGACACTCGATCAGGGAAGAAATTAGTCGAGACTCTGGTGTTTTGTGGTATATTACAGTAAAAACAATTTGTTCAGTTTTTTATGGGCTCAATATATTCCAACAATAACGCTGTGTATAAGTGTAATGTGCTGTTTTTCGTATAATTATAAAACGCCGCTTTGCCGTCGGTAAAATGTCACAAATGTCACATCGACAAATGTTCCCTTTGCCTTATTCGCTCTATCGAACGCAGCGCGGTGGATCATGACGCGCTGAATCGCTGCGGTCCGTGCCCGCTGAATGTTTGCGTTCTATTTATATTGGGGTCTGTGTTGTTCCGTTTTTTTGCATAAGTTTCGTGACGCTCGCAAATTCGAAATACCTCTTTGCCCTTTATGTTCTCCTAATACAGTTTCTTCCTCTTTTGCTTTGCGATATCAGTGTATCTGTGTTCGTGTGTGTGCGTGCCGTTTGCAAATTGTAATCCCTTCTCGCTCTTTATCTTTTCCTAATACAATTTTTCTATTTACTTTGCGATAATTTATTCCCTTTGGCTACGTCACATCTGACCCGACGACAAAATATCGGCGACAAAATATCCGAGGACAAAATATCCGAAAGACAAAATATTCTCATGACAAAACATCCACGAGACAAAATCCTAAATCTCGTCCACCACATCAACGAGGTCGCGCGCAAGACACCTTTGTGGGGTGTGTGAGATAGTGGGGTGGGGGCAAAATACGAATTTCTTCATTGAACTCAAACAAACAAACCCAATCAAACAAACCAAAAGAAAACAAACAAACAAACCCAAACAAACCCAAACATATCCGTCACATATTAATAATTTTCCTCCTTTTTATGATGGAATAAATTTCAACGGTATGACTGTACACTTGACATGGAATAAATTTGAACGGCATGACTGCACACTTGACATGGAATAAATTTCAACGGCATGGCTGTACACTTTAAACTGTATATAATATCGGCCGATATTTTGTCTTGCGGATATTTTGTCATGAGGATATTTTGTCCTGCGGATATTGTGTCGTCGGGTCAAAACGCGTGTTACCTTCCCCTTTCTTTATTTATCTTGATTCTTAGTGATTTCCTTTTTTGTTTGTAATTTTCTAATATTGGGTTGGCACAAAAGTAATGAGACACTCTAGAAAACTCGATACATTTCCTTCTTTAAATTAATTATTTTCGATAATATTCTAGTATGTTGTAGAACATTCTAGATACTTATTATCTGTGGGTATAAAAGAGCGCTCCCGCGATTGAGCTTGTCAGTATGAAAAGAAATGGACGAGCGACAACTTCGAACTCTTTACTTGTACGAGTATTTGTTAGGCCACAGCGCGCGGGTTGCGGCTGACAATATCAATACTACATTGGGTGCTGGGAGTACTAGCCATGCAACAGTGTCTCGGTGGTTTATACGTTTTGAATCGGGAGACAGAAGCCTTGAAAGTCAACCACGCTCCGGACGACCACAAGCGTTGGACGACCACGATTTGCGCCGCGAGCTGCAGTCAAACCCTGCTGCTACCACTCGTGAATTAGCCCAAGCACTTAACTGCAGTCACCACGCGGTGGAATACCATCTTAATGCGCTAGGATATAGGAAAGTTAAGGCTCAGTGGGTACCGCACATCCTCACAGATGACAATCGTGCAGTTCGGGTCGCTATATGTCAATCCCTTTTGCCAAGACCGCAACGTAAAGAGTTTTTATCTGATTTGGTTACCGGCGATGAGTCGTGGATTCACTATGAAAATGATACACGTAGCTCCTTTTGGTTGCCTCGAGAGGAAACCCCACTAACTCAACCGAAGATAGATCAAAGACACCGCAAAAAGGTTCTTCTTTGTTGTTTTTGGGATTCGCAAGGTATGCTGTTTTATGAATTGCTACACAATGAAACGGTAAATGCTAAGAAGTATGCATCTCAGCTCAGCAATTTAGCCGCTGCTATTAAAGAAAAACGACGCAGACGAGCCAACGTCTATTTGCTTCATGATAACGCTCGCCCTCATGTTGCTTCTACCACTCGTCAACAATTACAGACCTTAGGTTGGGAGACGGTACCGCACCCACCATATTCTCCAGACATCGCTCCTTCAGATTATCATTTATTTAGAGCCCTGAAGAATGATCTGAGAAATAAGAAATTTTATAATTTTGGCGATATGGAATCGCACTTGAACGATTTTTTCAACTCGCGGACGCCAGAGTTCTGGGCGAAAGGCATCCAAAGTTTGCCTGATCGTTGGCTTAAGGTCATAGATGCAGTTCGTGACTATATTAGTAATTAAACTTCTTTTATGTTAAAAATAATAAAATTTATAAAACGTAAAGCAAGTCTCATTACTTTTGTGCCAACCCAATATTTTCTCACTTAAGGGCTAATAAAAAATTATGTCCCAATTCTTTTTTTCTTTATCTCTTACCATTCCTTGTCTCAGCGTTTCCTATTCGCTATGGATGTACTTGTCCGAGGAAGACGCGGTAATTCAAAATGAATCAGATTTTTTCTGGGTCGACTCCTCGCTTCTCCTGTCGAATAAGGATACTTGATCTTGATACTTGATACTTGAGATGAGAAAAATATCTTTTCTCCAAAAGATCTGCCCTTTTATACCCATATTTTACCGCGTTTTTATTCCCCTTCCCTTACTTATAACTCATCGTGCCCTTTATAGTTAACTTTTTCTTTAATTTTATACATTTTACTTCTATTTTGTTTTTGTTCCTTTTTTTCGTTTTTCTTTCCAACGTCTCTCTTCCCACTTATTGGTTTGTTTTTTTATAGGTCGTACTCGATTTCTTACTCGTTTTATGTTCATTTGTGCCCTGTAAAGCTCATATCTGTTGGCTCTTGCGAGTTTGTCCTTTAATTTTAGTTTTTGTGTCGGTACGTTATTTTCCCTCTCTTTTCGCTCTCGCAAAGTTCGCTGTTTTTTACTAAGAGTCGGGGTTTTTGCTCATGAGGCGGACCTGTACGTCTCAATATGTATTGTTTTATGTGAACATGACCTTAGCATTATCATCTTGCCCCAAGTTCGCCTACACAATATATCTACTATTGTTAGCTATGGCAATTAAAAAATTAGTTTCCATAATATTTGTATTTTACAGTCCATCTGAATCCTACAGTGTCGTTATTGGTTCGTCTACTGGTCCATTCACCATTCGGTTTACCCTATAGCATCAGAAGACAAGGCATTCTTTCGACGTGTGATGCCGCTTTTATTATAGAAGTGGAAGAAAATAATCATACGCGAGGAACTTATTTTGATGAATCTAATCCAACAAGTTTTTACCAGATAAATGCTTCAAAAACCAAAAAAAGCGGTTTTCAATGCAACCACCTAGTGGCATACGTAGCTAGGATAATAGCGGGAAGACAACCATCATGGAGAGAAGTAAGCTGAAGAGCACATAATGGACAAATATATACTGGGTACTACTACACGTATCTATATTCTATTTCATAAGGCAAGGTGGCCGAATAAATGAGTATGATAGTAGTTGGGTATAGCAGTGTATGTGCTGCCGGTCCGACTATGGACACAGAGGTCCATATAGGGGTGGCTGCATAGGCAGAAAAGCGCTTTGTCTCATACTTTCTGTTTCTCTTGGTCTCTCCGTCGCCGCCATTCCCCAAAATGACAGGGGAGCATCGGCTGCTCTGTACAATCGTCACGTACAGCCAGCGACAATTTATGACGATTGGAATAGCGGCTAGTTAGGCCGTTATACGTCCGTGCAACGACGTTGGACTACCAAGATAGATCTCAAGCTCGTCTCGTACAGATCGAGAGAGAGAGAGAGAGAGAGAGAGAGAGAGAGAGAGAGAGAGAGAGAGAGAGAGAGAGAGAGTGTGTGTGTGTGTGAGTGCGTGCGTGCGTGCGTGCGTGCGTGCGTGCGTGCGTGCGTGCGTGCGTGCGTGCGTGCGTGCGTGCGTGCGTGCGTGCGTGCGTGCGTGCGTGCGTGCGTGTGTGTGTGTGTGTGTGTGCGTGCGTGCGTGCGTGCGTGCGCGCGCGCGCGCGTGTGAAGGCAAATGTATGGAAAACAGAATGAGCGTTAGACAAGCAGAATACGATCTGTTGCTACAGAAAAGCGGGAGGATAGGGAGACGAGCCTTACATCTCAACTGGTGCAATTAGCGAAGAACCGTCAAAAAATACAGGAATGAATGGTTGATCGTGTGGATTCGGCTTCGGTCCGACCAATGTAGGTTATTCCAAAGTCAGGAATGGAACAAGAGGATGGTTTTCTTTATGTTTCGGCCCTCGGTTCGGGCCCTCTTCAGAAGTTATTTTATTCCCGATATTGTGATAATTTTAAGTTTTTGCAGATATTAGGAAGGTTGTTTTGTAGAAGCATTATTTATGGATGTAAATAATATTTGATGAGAAAGTACTCAATCGATAAGGTATTCTCGTTTATCGGCGTTTTTTCCCCTTGTCTATTGAGATTAGTTTTTATGAATTTGTTTTCGTTTCTAAATGAGCAAAAACTCGAAATTTACAATATTTATACCCCTACATGTTCAGTTTTGTGGTCAGCGAGGGTTCGAGAGAAACTGACGGTAATTAAGTCGCTTCGGACCAGCACGAATTATCGATGAATTTTGCTCGATGATCGCTGCAAAAAAATAACGATTCCCAATCCCACTTCGGATTGGGTTGTTCAGCTATCCTCGCTTTTTCCTCTCTCTTTTTTCCTTCAACACTTTTCCTTTATTCCTTTCGCGTAGCCCGTATCCAAAGTGTAAGAAAAATACAGTAGGGAAAGCTTTCCTCTCCTCCAATTCGTACCTCAGCTAGTCAGGGTGTTTGCTATTATACATATATGTATCATCGCAAAAATCACTCCATCAGTTCCAATGAAAAATATTTAGCATGAAAAATTCTTGCACTTTATCTGCTCGCGCAATCACTGGAATATTGTTCGACAGTAATGGAATGCAACGTAGAGTGTTGTTGAAGGGTGGAGCGATTCTCGCCGCGGGGAAAGAAGCACGCGTAGCACGCCCATTATTCTCAATCCCCGTCAATTAAATTGTCGAATCTACCGAGATACATTGCAATTATAAATATTCAATTTTACGAATCGCAAGACGATTCGTTGATACTTCGAGTCGTCAATGGAAAACGGATCTCGTTATCTCAATCGGTTTCAACATCTCACTAGCATATTGAAATAGCTTGATAGCACCTTCATCAGAGGGTCGGTGATTATGAATACGTTTGGAACATTGTCGCAATCGGCCTATTATTCTTTATCGCACGGAGAAACGACTAACAATGAGCTGTGATGGCGACCTATTAGTTGTATCAGAGAGCTGGACCCTGTGGCATCAGACGGTTGACGTTTCTTTCGCTATTTGACCCACCTAGTAATGTATGAATAAATGGCCAATATTTAAGTGCTTGCTTGTAGTCGTGCTGCGATCGAATCTCTCAACGTGTGGTCAACCATATTATGTCGCCTCATTTTTTCGGTGCTCGGTGATCGATAAACGAATTCTTCCGCTATCGTAACCTCTCCCTCTCCCCCCCCCTCTCTCTCTCTCTCTCTCTCTCTCTCCCCCCCCCCCTCTGCACACGGATCCGCCATTGCTCCCAGTGGATTGAATTATCAGGGTTGCACAGCGCACGAATCCGATTGCTCGACAAGCCCCGAAATGGCATTCGTTGACGTTACCACGTACTAGTGACAGGTTGCGTAGAGAGAGCCAGAGAGGCATAGGATCTCGTAGTTCTACATATACATGATACATAGAATTAAACCGACCCTCAATATACATGTGCATATGTACTGATGCATGCGTAAAAATACCGTGGTTAGTGCAAAATGCGTATGGGACCATCACCAACCTATAGAAGCATTGATCCGTAATGGAATTGACAATAGTCGCAACCGATCCTGGTAACCGCCTATTTTGTTAGATATTCTACATATCCTGTGTATGTGTACCTGTGTATGTGCAATTCGACCAAAAATCGTTGGGTTTGGCGTTCGATAGAAAGAGGATCCATACGATCCCTTCACGAACTTCCGTCAATGTGGTCTCTCTGTCTTTCTCTCTCTTCCTCTCTTCATGTAACCACTGTGAACCCTTTCGAAATATCGTTGGACCACTACTCTACGTACAACACCGGCGCCGAACCATATATTGCCACCGTACTCGCTCAGTTATTATGAAGCATCGAAACCTCTCTCTTTATATACAAATATACATCTTGTCACATACGAATATTTACAGTCGAATATAGGCGACCATTTTCGGACGAAAGCTCAGGTCCTTCCAGTACAAAGTAAAATTCGGGTGCGGTTTGCACAGCTTTACGGCAGTTCTAGAGCCAACCCCTCTTTCGATAGAATTTATTAATGTTCATCGTGGGTGAAAAGGACTGTAATGTCCAGCTGTTCGTGAAATTTCAAAACTTACCGCTTCTGACTCGAAGTGTTCGGTAGCAAAGTTGGCAATTTCTTTCTAATATTACGAGGGGACGCGTCGACACATTTCCATTTTGAAAAAACCGATAGCCCAGGACGGTTATCCAGAAGGGATGAAAAAAAACAAATTCATTGACTGTTTTCTTGCCGAAGTATAACCACGAAAAAGAGGAAATCTCAACAAACGTTAGACAATCAAAATCGAATGCACAAATAACCTCAATCACCTCATACGGAGGTTGCCTCAAGTGTCAAAGTTGTTTCGTTTCAAAAGGGGAAAAATATCGGAATCTCAATTTGACCTTGGTGTCGTATGGAGGTGAATGTAAACATTTTTGATTAGCAGCCTTATTCTTTATTGTATATTCTTACAGCTTACTCCAAGAGCTTCGTAAAACAGTGTGGAAATATTTTATTTCTGAATCTCTCACCCCCATCTCCGACACACATTATGTCGAAATAATATTCAGCGGCATTGCAATGTCATTATAATGATATGGCAATGCCACTGAATATTATCTACCTATAGGTATACGATACCCACTCGAGCTACGGTACCATTTCAGCGTAGACAATTACTATTAATTGTAGTTCTACAACTGTTACAATTGCCGATAGAGTGCTGGGACGATATTGAAACTTTCATCAGTGGAATGCAACGAAACTTATTTTTTCACTTTGGGGACGTCCATTACCCACGTGGGGCGTTTTTTCTTCAATTTGTACCCCTCCGTCCCCCTTGGTGAGATTTGGTGAGACGGGAGCCACTCCCTCCCTCACGTCAGATTTTCCACATATTTTTTTTAAATGATTATATGACACGCGCGAAGCAAAGTAGATGCCGAACGTCTTGCAGCATCTGTTATGGATAGTTTGATCTTTCATCATCAGAGATTGGCAGTCGTAATCGTACGGCAACTGAGAATAGCCCGCATGTTTGGGATACACCTGTGTATACACAGGCGTTGCCGAAGCAGGAACGGTGCGAACAATTTCCCATCGTGTTCGCCCGTCTCCAGCAAGTTCGGTTCTCCGGTCACTTGGAGGATCGATCGGATAAGGTGGAGGCGCGAACCACAGTCTGCAGCGCGCGCCTCAATGGCCCGCAGCAGGTGGGGCAATGATTATCTACCAACACAAATTAAAATTTAATATGAAGTCGTGATTGATTGGGACGCATTTATTAGACACTTTAGCAAAAACATAAATACCTGCAGCCAATACTGGCTTTCTCTGAGATGCTCTGCATACCATTCTCGAGTAGAAATCTTGCTCCGGCTGCAATAAAGACCTGATCAGGCATCCGGATTTCGTTATCCAGCCTTGATCAGGATTTTTTATCAAGCCCTGATCATTTTTGAAACGCAATCCTCGACTTCGGCCTGATCTGGTGTCACGTCCGGAAGGGACGTGGGCATACATTTTTTGATTCCCTCCTTTTTGCCTACGACAAGCGCAATAGCACGGGTTAAGGGTAAAAAGGGGTAGTGCTTGGAATGAGTTAGAAATTAGGAAGTCATGCAGTGATTGGTATTTAGAAATAATCCGACGAATTTGTACAAACTTAACTAAAGGTTTATCACAAATAAGTGATCGGATGAAATAAGTTGCTTATAAAGAAAAATTGACAATGAAAATGACTATGAAGCCGGGGGAACAATCAGATTGAAATAAAATGAAATTTGTCGCTTACATTGGGCGCTGTGTTTGTGAGTGTATCGGTGTTTAGGTACGCTCGCTCGCAAGGATATCGGTTGACGCTCGCAGATAAGGGCCTCGTAGACGGACGCCACGCTTAGCGTTCGGAAAGCGGTCACCAGCACCAGACTTTTGGGGCGCTGAGAGTATTTATGTATATACGCGTAGTAAACAGCACTTGAACTATTTTACGGATCCGAGGCCGCGAGAGACGACTAAACGTTTATACGACACTTCGGTCAAAACCCGAAGATGTATAGTATTCGAAACTCTATGATACCGGTACTACACTTCGAATTCTGTCAGAACAAGATTAAAAAGTTTGATGGAAGATTTTGCGAGACTAAGATCTGTACTTGATGAAGATTGTCGGGAGACTTGATCTGAACGCGATGGAAATTGTTGGAAGACTGACTTCAGGAAGGAAGTCTTTCTTGATATGAAAATTAGGAGGTAACCGATAGTGGGAGAAGGAACTTTAAGGTTTAGCGTGATTGGTCGCGATATTCATGATTCGCAGAATCGATCTCGATCATTCCTTATATAGAATTGCACGTATCGAAGGCAGGGGACCTTTGTCCCGTGTTTCGGCGAAAAAGCACATGGGATATAGAGTTCGATATCTGAGACCTAAGCATTCGCATGGTTTGTGTTATGTCAATTTATGACGATCCCGAGCAGAAATTTGTTCAGGGTGAAATCCGGACCGGATCAGGCTGCCACAATAGCAAATCCGGGCCGGGTCAGGCAAATTTACTCCGGCCCTGATCAGGGATGTAACGCTTTTGCAAATTCAGGTCCGGATCAGGCACCTTATCAGGCTCTGATCAGGCGCTTCATCAGGCCCGGATCAAGCAACTTATCTTGTTGCGGATTACGAAATCTATGTATACTTATCCATGCGAGTCGGCAACGTTCAACATGTGGCAAGTAAAAAAACGGAAACAATTAAAACATGCTCATTGGTATCTGTCGATCGGAAAATGGTGTGTTTGGATACGAGCAACAACGACACGGAAGAAAAGATCTGGGTGATGTCTCTTCTCCACTGATAACAGAAAAAAAATACGAGGTTCGTTTCGCATTAAATATATTACAAAATATAAAATTTAAGAGAATAAAAATACGTATATATTTTAAAAAATGCATTTCTAGACTGACTGTATGGTTGTACATTACAATAAATCGTAAAAAATGTGGTTAAATTGTTGAACAATTGAACAATTAAATTGTTCTTCAAACTAATAGTAATCTCTATTTTATCATTTTATTGCCAATATTTTCGCTTGTCCGGCGCAAATCAGGAGTGCCTGGTCAGGGCGCCTTATTAATGCCTGATAAGGCTCCTATCCGGCGCAAATCAGGCGGGCCTGATCAGGGCGCCTTATTAATGGCTGATAAGGCTCCTATCCGGCGCAAATCAGGCGTGCCTGATCAGGGCGTTTTATTGATCCCTGCTCAGGCCTCTATCTGGCTCAAAGAAGGCGTGCCTGATCAGGGCGCCTTATTGATCCCTGATCCGGCCCTGATGGATCCTCAGGCAGCCTGATTAGATTTCTGCTCGGGATGGTGACTTCTCATATCGAGAGGTTTATATAACGGACTACGCTGCGAGACCGGATGTCTTATTTTTTAGTCAGAGTTATAAATTCGCCGGAGCCGTCTAGGCTATGTTATGATGAAATAATCTAGGGACGAGGCTTCTCTTGGTGACTATGCGGATGGGCCGGCGTAGGATCTTTGGAGTCGGTTGATCGAGCTGATGGTTTATTTTTCGTTCGACAGCTCTTCTTGGAATATGCGCCTGAGATCGTGTTCTTGTTGACAGCCAATGGGATAGAAAACGTCGACGACTGTGGCGGTGCGGCTATCGTGTATATATCGCTGTGATTTGCATATGCTCGCGGAACGTCCGCAAGTTCCGTTTAATGCTGTTACGCGTCTTGTTCTTAGATTTATACATTTAATACGCTTATGACGGCAAATGAGGATATTGGGAATAACCGAGAGAAGGCACATTCGCTAGGATGTAACACTGGGTAAACGATCAAGGCCTGATCAGTGCTTCATTTTTTTAAGGCTTCATCAAAGTAAAAAACCGTGGTCTACTCAAGATGATGAAATGAAGCCCGGCTCAGGATGTCCTATTAATTCCTGAAATTCAAAGTACCACGAATATTCAAAATAGAAAATCGCACGAAATTATAAATAATGCCTCGAATAAAGCAAACATAATGTCAAATAAAAATTAAATAAAACATATTTAGTTGGCCTACACTGTCCAGGCTAACCTGCACCGATGAATGTGATGCCATTGGTGCAGGTTAGCCCGGACAGCGTAGGCCAACCGATGAATGTGATGCCATCAATGCAGGTTAGCCCGGACTGCGTAGGCCAACCGATGAATGTGGTGCCATCGGTACCGGTTAGCCCAGACAGCACAGGCCAACCAATGCATGTGATGCCATTGGTGCTGGTTAACCCAGACAGCGTAGACCAACCGATGAATGTTATGCCATCGGTGCAGGTAAGCCCGGACAGCATCAGCTAACTGATGAATGTGATGCCATCGGGCAGGTTACCCCGAACAACGTAAGCCAACCGATGAATATGATGCCATCGATGTAGGTTAGTCTGTACAGCATAGGCCAACCAAATAGTGGTAAGTTGACAGCGTAGTACAGTTCTGTGAATGTAATGTCTATTCGAAGTGCATTTCGAATGGACTAACCTGCACCGATGGCATTACGTTTACTGAACTAAACTACGCTGTCAACTTACCATTATTTGTTTGGCCTATCCTGTCCGGGCTAACCTGCACATGATTATTTTATAGTGATATGTTAATTCATCGTCATAAATTTAAAATAAATTCACAGTCATAGATTTAAACTAATTTATACTTATAGATATACGAATTTTAAAAGTCTTTGATGAAAAATTATTGGTATAGTAACTGATGTATACGTCTCGTTCTTGTCTCGTGTGTCTCTAGCATTTGACAAGATGAGGTTAGGCACGAGTTTAGCGCCAAACTGTACAAGTCCAGTTGCTTGACCATCGCCTGATGCTAGCCGGGTCAGGAAAATTGGCTTGAGCCGTAAATCAAGTTGTTTGACCACAGCTCGAAGTTAGCCAGATCAGGCAACTGGAGGCGACCGTACATCCAGTTGCCTTACTATGGCCTGACACCAGCTGCATCAGGAAAATTAAGGCAAAGTAAGGCCTCCGTGCTACAACGTGATCAGGCTCGGATCAAATGTCAGGCCAGCCTGACAATGTTTCTACTCGGGTTGCTCATCGGTCAAGTCGGGAACTAAATATAGGCTATCCTTCGGCTTTATGTATTCGGCAAGGACTTCGTACCCGTTGATTATTACCGAGCCTCATACTTCGGCCAAAATCTCGCCTGCTTTCTGGAAGTTCTCCACTTCTAAGGTGGCATCAATAGTTTTGCCTCTGGCATGGAGGTGCGATCGATAAGAATCGCGGGGGAGATTTACCCCCATCAGTTCTCGACTCAAAGGAGCCATTCGCCTTTCTACTTTGTTGAAAGCACTCCTCCCTAGGGCAGGAGTGCTTGCATACTAATAATATAGCATCTAAATCGTTATCTTTGAAGTAATTTACAGCGTGTGCGATTACTTTGGGGTACTGCGGAATTTCATCCGGCCGGTTTTCGCAAGAAATAATGAGAATAGGCTTTACATTGCCTTGACTATCCTTCATAGGTTCTTTGAAAGCTTCACAAGATAAGGGCCTATTGATATCTTCAGCGTGAGACGTCGCCGTGGACAAGGAGTGTTCGGCACTGCGGATAGCAATGTACGTCGGCTCACACTGTAAATAACGGCTTCAGGGCGCTCCATCTTATTAGGTTTAATTTCATAAATAGCGTACATGCTTGGAATCAATTTATGTTGAGAACTTATGAGAGACGTAATCCGGCAAAGAAACTTTGTGGGGCAATGGTGCCTGTTTGTTTCCTGCTGCTATAAGTTCGACGGGGACGCGCACTTCATCATACTGAGACAAATATATCACTTTATCTAGACCGAGAACTGAAGCTACTGTCTCCAGAGACCTTTCTGAAGACACACAAAAATGCTGGTCGAGTTGTGGTTTATGACGATCGGTTTCTCGGCGGCCGAGCTTTACGGGAACGGTTATAACGCGCCTCTTCACCTCATAGGTGTTACTTCCCGTGCGGAAAACTGATAGGGCATCCCTATTAAAAATAAGGGTCTTTTAGGGCTTTCCCCAGTAGGGATTTCCACAATGGGCCCAGACTTGGCCATTATCGGGATACACTTGTAGGGATTTCCACAATAGGCCCCGACTTGGCCATTATGGCCATTATGGGGGAACCTGTAGGGATTTCCACAAAAGGACCCGACTTGGCCAGTATAGGGATAAACAAGTAGAGATCTCCACAATAGGCCCAGATCTGACTATTATAGCGATAAACCAGTATAAATAGCTTAGGCTACATGGTTGATGTTATTTCAATTATTCAAATCGATCGAATAATATTATCGAACGCAAATTGGGAAAAAGCGTAAGGGCATTAGCAAATACAAAATCAACGATGAACACGAATATGCAGACAAACATCAGACAGTATTTATTTATCAAATTAAAGAAACCTTTTACATAGATACAACCAATTACTCATGGTTTCACTCATACATGGAGTAATGCTAGCGCATAAGTGTGAACAGTCCCAACCGGTTTTCTCGACATTTTTATAGCAACCAATTTCCGCTCAATACTCATCATAGGGAAAATTATTTCTTCTGAAGACTTCGCTGATATTTTCCATTCATAAACTTTATCTGACTGTGTAGGATAAGTAAATAAATTGGTCTTTGTTTTCCAGATCATTCCCTCAATGGAAATAAATTCTAGTGATTCAGTAGACCCATGTATTTTTTTTATTTCTACTACACATCCATTCCTTAGAATGGATTATTTTTTGTATTAATTTTGTCATACCAGTTTGTCATAAAGGCTCACATGCAAATACGCAATCACATTTCTACGCGCGCACACATACATACACATGTACCCACGCCCACACCTATGCACATGAACAATTACATAAAAACAAATACAGATATACCCTGACGCATGTAACATACACGTCATACGGATATTTTATGGCGCTGCTAACATCCACTGATACGGATAATCGCTGATACGGATAACATCCACTGATACGGATATTTTATGGCGCTGAAATGGTATTCAGGGCGCTAAAATGGTTTTGATGAGGCGGCATTGGAGCAACTTATAAGGCCCCGGTCGTTGCGCCTTTAATGGCCCTTGTTGACAAAGTGTGACCGGCCGCTAACGGCCCTCATGTGGCTTCCAGATTACCGCCCGAATAAAGTTAGGGGAATATTATTGGGGCCCGATCACAGCCCCAACTCAATTTCAGATAGATTCGGCAGAGGCATCGAATATGGCTATGTCTACGATTGCCTTCAAAATATCTGTTTGTTGCTCCTCCAAGCGCGGACGTCCAGGCGCAGATCGCAATTTCAATGATTTTGCTACTTCTGGATTCTGAGAGTAAAATTCTTGCAGTTTAGTTTTATAAGATTCTCTGTTTTTTATTCGTAAGCAGTTTGCATTTGGTTCTTTTTAAGCGTCTTTTCACACTGATCAATTTCCCATACTGGCTGTAGAACCATTTGATGTTCGGTGCCGTCAGCAATAAAAGAATTTTCACGACACCCTGTCAATGCAATTTTCTCTTTGAGCGCGTCTTGCGCCGGGGTATGGCATTTGGGAGCAGCTGAAGAGATGCGACTTCATCTTTGTCATCGCTAACTTGAATAAGTAGCATTTTCCGTTTGTTAGAACCTAAAAATGGAAAAATAATAGCTTCCAAAAGCTGTTGAATACAACGACTAAAGCGCTAATTTTTTTTTTTACCTCGTAGACGTGTATAGTGGACTATCACCCCCAATCTGAATCGCCACAATAATCATATACACTACTCCAAAAAATAAAAGGAACAGACCATTACTTAAATTTTTTTAGTGTTTTTTGAAGCGCTGTATCTGTGTGGAAAATGGTTATATCGAGATGAAAAAAGGCATTTTAAAACTTTAAGTTTCTAGTTTTGAAATATTTTTGCAAAAAAAATCGTGTGAGCTACGGATATCGCGTAATCATAAGAAATAGAATGAGACCAACATTTTACAATTTTTTTTCAAGTATCCGCAGTCTCGGGAACATTTATTTCAATTAAATCAATGCATAGGTCAGTTATCTTGTTTATTCAGTTTTAATTTGGTTTTTTGTTGACTCTCTACGTCAATATTTACTGAGATATCCGATTCTGAATGAAAATGAATCCTTTTATCTTTGATAATCTATATATCAGCAACCAATGATCGCACACCGAATTAAAAGGCAAATCTGAAAACTTGATTAAATGTCCTACAAAACCCTTTTATTGATTTTTAAAAAACTTTTTTTTCCACCGTTAACATTAATTTGAAAAAAGTACAAAGAATGATTTTTTATAGTTTTTTTCAGTAAATCTAGCATTACTTTACAAATATTCATGGAAAGACTAATGTTGCCGGTTTTTTTTCAGCTCAATGTACCCCCGATAGATCTGTAAATTTTCAAATTGATCGATCAAAGCATTTTTCGGACCGATTAATAAAAAATTTTACAAAACAATTAAAGAAGCAAGTATATTGTCCCTAAACATCGTGTAACCATCATCAAAATGGTCCGACTGATTTTCTTTCGCCTTTTTTCGCAACTTTGCACTGGTTTCTTGTTAAATTTAAGAAAAGAATCAAAAAATTTCAAAAAAACATTGATTTTTTTTTACACTTGTAAAACATTTCAGGAAACAAGACTGACTCATATTAGACACAATTCAGCCTTTGCGTACCATAATTCCACTCATCTTTAATTGCATTTGTGATATATGTAAACGATATGTACACGAAGACTGTGTAAGACTTACAGCTGTGTCCCAGATGTGAAGACTAAAACATAACTTGACTCCAACTGTTAATATGGATACGTGCCCGTCCATATTTTCAGACCAGTAGGGAAATATCGACATTTCACGGGTTTCAAAAAAAGTTTATTATAAAGGATATATATACTTGATAAGTCTGATTGTTACCAAATATAATAAAGCAATTACAATGATGTTAATATTCTTGTTTTCTTAAAATAACTTTCCTTCTAAAATAATTTAAACCTTAAGAGGTGCATATTTGCACCATGTACCTTACGAACATTTTAAATAGTATATTTTCTGAATTACAAAGTTGACGTGATATTTCAATTGACCCCCCTTCCCCCTTAGTGAAATTTGGTGAGATTTTGCCCCCTCCCCCCAGTTGAAGGTCACGTAAGAAAGACGTTCCCTTTCTTTGTCATCGAAAATGTTTCATTGTCAATTTCGGCTTTAGATCTCTAATAAGGATCCTCAAAAAGGTTCGAATGATTTTCGTAGCTCAAACTTGACGAAAAAAATTGGGCTACGAAACTTTGGTTGCATTCCAACGATGCAAACTTCAATTTCATTTGCACACCAGATTGAAGTTTGAATAGTTGGAACGCAACAAGTCTCTGTAAATTCTCTTTAACTTTTTTATTTTCTCATTTTCTTGATCAGCCAAAATCTTCAATTACGAATTTGGGATGTAGATCTCTAATAAAGATCGTTCGTTGGAATGCAACGAAATAATTATTTTTTCACACTGCCCCATTTTTTCGCCCATTCAGATTCCAAAAGTCACCGAAACATTTTTAACGATCCTTATTAGAAATCCGTAACCTAGAACCTGAAAAATAATTGTTTACACATAGTACTAAAAATAAAGGTATGAGCAAATCAAGAATAATTCTCGTTACATTCCAACGATGCAAACTTTATAGGTCTATATTACAGCAGGGATGTTTGCATGGGTAAAAAGAATTTCTTTCCTGAAACTTGAACCGCCCTGCGCGAGCGGATAATTTTTTGAAAGGCTAATACGAGCCCGTTCTTGCAATCGATTTTTCGTTTGGATATTTTGAATTTGTTGATCGCTTGCCATAACACAAAAATGTACATATCTACCGAATTATTGTAACGTCTTTTATTCCCCGTGCGGAAATTGAGTTCGGGCTGTGATCGGGCCCCAATAATATTCCCCTAACTTTATTCGGGCCCTAATCTGGAAGCCACATGAGGGCCGTTAGCGGCCGGTCACACTTTGTCAACAAGGGCCCTTAAAGGCGCAACGACCGGCGCCTTATAAGTTGCCTCAATGGCGCCTCATCAAAACCATTTTAGCGTCCTGAAAATGCCTCAACGGCGCCTCATCATAACCATTTCAGCGCCATAAAATATGCGTATCAGTGGATATACGTGTATGTTAAATGCGTCAGGGTATATCTGTATTTATTTTTATGTAATTGTTCATGTGCATAGGTGGGGGCGTGAATACATGTGTATGTATGTGTGCGCGCGTAGAAATGTGATTGCGTATTTGCATGTGATCTTTTATGACAAACTGCCATGACAAAATTAATACAAAAAATAATCCATTCTAAGGAATGGATGTGTAGTAGGAATAAAAAAAATATATGGGTCCACTGAATCACTAGAATCTATTTCCATTGAGGGAAAGATCTGGAAAACAAAGACCAATTTGTTTACTTATCCTACACAGTCAGATAAAGTTTATGAATGGAAAATATCAGCGAAGTCTTCAGAAGAAATAATTTTCCCTATGATGAGTATTGAGCGGAAATTATTTGCTATAAAAATGTCGAGAAAATCGGTTGGAACTGTGCACACTTATGCGCTAGCATTACTCCATGTGTGAGAGAAACCATGAGTAATTGTTTGTATCTATGTAAAAGGTTTCTTTAATTTGATAAATAAATACTGTCTGATGTTTGTCTGCATATTTGAGTTCATCGTTGATTTTTTATTTGCTAATGCCCTTACGCTTTTCCCCAATTTGCGTTCGATAATATTATTCCATCGATGTATATAATCGATTTGAATAATTGAAATACCATCAACCATGTAGCCTAAGCTATTTATACTGGTTGATCGCTATAATAGTCAGATCTGGGACTATTGTGGAGATCTCTACTTGTTTATCCCTATACTGGCCAAGTCTGGGCCTATTGTGGAAATCCCTACAGGTTTATCCCTATAATGGCCAAGTCGGGTCCTTTTGTGGAAATCCCTACAGGTTTATCCCCATAATGGCCAAGTCGGGGCCTATTGTGGACATCCCTACAAGTTTATCCCGATAATGGCCAAGTCTGAGCCCATTGTGGAAATCCCTACTAGGGAAAGCACTAGGAAAGCCCTGAAAGGCCCTTATTTTTATTAGGGATGCCCTATCAGTTTTCCGCACGGGTCCCTGATATCTTTTATGGTTGATGAATTATGATTAAAATTCGCAAGTTTCTGACTACACCCGTTCCCTTGCACCGTCCACCGGACCCTCATTTGGGAAAGGTTTTTACGGGAAGTCTAGGGCAAAATTCCCTCTGGTCCATATGGGAGGACACCATTCCCACGGTAGCTACGGAAGTCAAGATAATGAATTCGGTCATCGTGAATTATTCAAAGTAGCCCCGGGGAACGCGTGCATCCACCTTCGAATCGTCCAAATCATATGCCACACAAATATATATGTCGATTGAAAATTTGTTATAGAAATAACGCTCATTAGCCTCCCTCGTAGTAGCCCGTGTGCGGGGTTAATTTTCGCGCGGGACACGGAAAACGCAAAATTGATTAAGCTAACTCGATCGGTACACGCGATGCGTTGCCCGTGGAGGGCTGATAAATAAATATTACTCCCGTGTCCTGTCATACCTCCGGTCAATTAGGACGCGCGACGAAGGGCGCCGATGACGAGGAAACTAAAATACTTCGTTCGGCTGTCGTTCCCTCGACTCTCACGGTCTCCGGCGTCAATGCAAATTTTCGCATCAGCCGCGATAAATACGAGAAGCTAATATTATTATGTGGAGGGCCATAATATAAGGCTAATTTATTCGGCTCAATCAGGCGAATTAACGTGGACCACGAGGCAAACCTATTTTACCGTGTGAGGTACCGGCAAATTTAATAGTAACCCGTCAGAACGACTGTCGATGTTGCCCTTTCTTTTTCGTTAGAAACGCTGCACATACGCGCAATTAAACCTATCGTCGAAAACGGAATGCGATGCAAATGCGATGCGGCTGCATTTATATCAGTTCAGACAGCCTTTGGATTTCGTAAAGATAAACCGTTTGGTGTGATGACAAACCTAATTTTTCATTTCAATTTATCGTATTTGTATATCATGATATATTTCGAAAAGTCAATATTAGGATCCAATTTTTTAAATACAATTTACGGCTTCCAGTCAGCCAGTTTGAATGACAATTTGTTATTAAAATTCAGAGACGGTAATGGCCTCGAGATACGTGACCATAGGAAAAAATATTCGGTACTTTATGCATCATTTAAAAATCATGCTTCGAAATTGTGATTTTTTCACAATTTTCCGTGCAGAATATTACGCCTCATATTCTTTGCGATCGTCGGAAATTTAATGGCGTTGAAGTTTGCGTCGTTGGAACGCAATGGATATTAATTTCCTTCAATTACCGACATTGTTGAAAGATTTAGGTACTCTACGAAAATTATTCATAATTTTAGTTTACTTTCCTTATCAATCAGTACCTAACCAAACTGCAAACAAATAATTTGGGAATTAACAAAAATGTAGTGATAAAAAAAATGAAAAAAATCCATTGCATTCGAACGATGCAAACTTTGACACGATAGAATTTATGATTTTCCGAAAGAGTTGCATTGCTACGCAGTCGAATAGTAAAAAGAATTAAGAATGACGAATTTTAAAAAGTGGTGAGATTATTGCATATTCCTGGACCAACGATTACCAACGGAAAATGTCCTTTTGCCGAAGATACAGAACTAGGCGAAATCCGGTCGCAGCCGAACACCTCAACCGGTTGCGTTGAACGGGCGTTACCAGGTGGAAATTACCCGCCACAATGGGATCTCTCCCAGTGCGTACCGATACTCACTGCTAGTTCGCCAACGACAAGAAGCACGTACGTATCCGAATGACGGTGGCAACTATGCAAACCCAAGAGACGAAAGCAACCATCAGTAGGCGAGTGTGTGTGTGTTTGTGTGAAAGAGAGAGAGAGAGAGAGAGAGAGAGAGAGAGAGAGAGAGAGAGAGAGAGAGAGAGAGAGAGAGAGAGAGAGAGAGAGAGGGAGAGAGAGAGAGGGAGGGAGAGAGAGGGAGAGAATTAGAGGTCGAAGGGTTCGTATGCATACAGCAGCGTCCCATAGCGAGATCTTTGAAGCTCTGAATTCCCAGCATGGAAAACGATTTTCTCAGACCTCGTTTGCAGAATCACGCATTTCCAGAGAATCGCCCGGATGAAATCGTGGACGAGATCATCTCTGCCCCGCACCTTCTGTTCATCTCCCACTTGGTGCCATATCCCGGCGCCGGTTAGCTCGGACCTCCGGCCCGTTATTTATTAGAAGGGCGAGCTCAGTGTTCTCGCCACAGCGGACTTGTGACGCGGAAAACTACGCGTCTCCGCCTCATAAATCGAGCGTTTAGCGGGAGAGTTTTCCCGGTGAGCATGCACAACTTGCTCGGTCTGAACCCGGTTTTGAGCTTCACCACCCAGGGGTGTTGAAGCTCAGCCCCAGGATCCAGTTTACGCGTCTGAAGGCAGTGCTACTTTCGCATCGAACGACTATCTCGCACGACCAGGCATAGGACTGATTGAATCGAATGGCGACGCACTCGCGACATCTCCGACACATTAATGATACCAAATCAGCCGCATGCTATTTTCACCGAACTTACTATCTCTATTGCCTAGTGCTCCAACGGAACTTAAGCCTTACTTTGGTGTGACCAAAGTAACTTGTAATTGTAACAATTGATCCAGACATCAACGACAGGGTCATAGTTGACCCGTTAACTGATTTGTGAACGTTTATTAGCAACTGCCAACGGAAAAATGTTGCGTCGGGACAAGCACTTGATAGTGACTACTATACGATCGAGCTACAGCAACTGTTTGACTTATATACTGCACCGTATGTACCAGTAACTTTCTCAGATACTCGGCTCGACGAACAAAAATGAGTGAGTGCAAGGTAGTTCCGCGACATTGCTTCTCCCGGCAGTTTTACATTGTAACCTGCAAAGTAAAAATGATCCATTTTATTTTGCTTCCGAACTAGGCCACCTTGATTGTCCATCGTGAATAATAATCTTGTGGAACAAATCAGTTATGCTACATTACATAATATTAAAGTTGTCATCTTCGGAATGCGACGAATGATTTTTTTTTAAGCCATTAACTTGTCGAAATTTTGTTTAGCACCATACGCTATGAGATTTATTCAAACGTTTTTCGGACGTTTCTTAAGTTCTACAACCTAATTTGCAACAAATATTTACAATGATAACAAAAATTTTAGAAAAAAAACCGATTTTGATTACGTTCCAATCACGCAAACTCCAAAACCATAATCTTACCGATGAACGTTTGAACAAGAGGAATTACGCAACCCCAGTTTCACTTTTTACCCTCTGCTAAAAGTAATCTTTGCAAAAACTGATTGAGACATTAAACGGTTTGCGCTACTATCAACATTCGATTTTCAAGTTCGTACAATCAGCCGTACATCCCCCGTCAGCTCGAAATTTACCATTCTCCTGCGTAATCGATCCTTGCGCTCTCGGTCTCCCGCGTACGCCTGTCGGCCGCGACACGTCGAGGCAGCTGAACGCGCCCGGAAATAGATCGCGGTAACCGGAGAACTTATTTCTGGAAATATGGCGGTGAGTGTACGGCTAAACTATTTTTGACTTGGCTGGCTTGGCCGTGCTGTTTCACCGCGTGTGTGCGTTATGTACTCACTCTTGCTCATCAGCCTGCCATCCTATTTTGTTCTCATCTCCTCCCTTCTCTTCCTCCTTGCCGCATTCTTATGGCTCTCTCTCTCTCTCTCTCTCTCTCTCTCTCTCTCTCTCTCTCTCTCTCTCTCTCTTTGTGCCCACTCTCGCAGCCACAATTTCGTCTTCTCTTTCCGACATTGCCTGGAGAATCGGACTGGGAGCTTTGCATGGCCCGAACACACGTACACACACATACACATAAGGCTCGCATGTGCTCCGCGTGGTTTCGAACCCTCCGGGGTGAAAACGGATACCAGATGGATCCGTGGTGCGGTGCCAGCGACAGCGGCAACGAAAGCGTGCCAGCCGGGTCTCTTGGCTGTGCACAACTGCACGATATATGCTTTGGTACGCAGAAAACAGAATGCTATTTATGGCCTCTACGACGTCCGCTATTTCGTGTCTCGACGACCAAGAAAGTATGACGAGAAGCTGCGATCCGAACCGATGACGAGGACGCCACCAATTCTATGCGTGTGTCTCGCTTCTGCGATCTCCCAGCGTACGTTAGCGATCTCCATAAAAGATAGCAATCGCCAGCAAAGATCACCAGTGACATCTTACCTAGAACCAAAAGTGAATCGCTTACATACGAATCCGTAGGTGTATACCAATGTTTCCATTTATCTATACACAGGAACAACGGATTCCAATTATCATCCATTCGGCTAGTGTACTTGGAGGATAAAAATGGCGCCGATCGTACACTCGAGTCACTCGCAGATTGGAACAGTTACGTGATGCAATCGTTGTAACACGTCGGCTCCTCTCCGCGTTAACGACCGTGCCAAGCTAGAGACTGCTCAAAAGTTGATAAGCCTGGGCGCAGCTCCATACTTCTTTACATTCCATACGTCTTAATTACTATGGGAAGTAAGGAAGCACGGAACAGTCGTCCGGCCCCGTGAACGTATCCACCTCATTGCGACTGCTGAACGATGGTTCTTGTAGCGGTGAGGAGTCGCAGAATCCTTTCAAAAACGAAATCGTTCTAGCTCGCGATCGTCCTTACCGATTCTTTACGAATGAGCTGCCCGCAGCAAACGGCTCGCCGATGTGGTTGCACAAGTTGCACGGGGCTGGCGTCCCAGCATAATCGATTGCATAACTCACTGGACGAATCTCCGGCTAGGTTGTTCGGTTGGATGACCGGTTCTCTTTTCCTGCTTCTTCGGATCGGCGACGATCGATTGCGTTGCATGGACTTATCTTCGATGATAGCACAGATCAATGGACCTTCTTCCCTCTCCTCAACCTTACCCGTTGATCTCCAAGGCTCTTCAACAGCAACACCTCGATCCTCGCGTTATCCAAAGTGTGTGATCGATTTTTCAGGTTCCTTCTTCCCGGCCAAAGTGTACGTTCGATACTTTAAGGTCTTTGGGAACCGAGGAAATCGAACGACGATGCTGACTGCTGGTACGACCGCGAAATGATGCATCCTCAGTGTCGTTGGGTCGAACTTGGTCCAAGCTCCGTTGCGTTACGCGATGTTCTCCGGGCCTCTTTCGCATGACTACGATCTCGTGTCTTGACTTCTCACTGAATGCTCGCCGAGATGTCGGGCTATACGGGAACTCCTTCGTCACGAGCCCTCTAAAAATGGCCGCGTAAATCCCATTGGCCTCCTTGCCACAGCCAACAGCCCCTCCTAAGTTCCGTGATAGCCCGAGAAAGTAAACGAGGGAGAGAGAGAGAGAGAGAGAGAGAGAGAGAGAGAGGAGCCTGCAAGACTTGCGATCTCAAGGCATGTAAGCTTACACTTGACTAACAGTAGGGGGGGAGCTCATGCCCGACTCCACTCGTATAGTGTGGCTCGCGCCAAATTTGTCTTTACCCGAAAATAGGCGTCCCACGGCTGCCACCACATGGCGACTATTCCTGGTTCAGCCCTTCCCCCACCCCTTCTCCAACTGATAACTTACACGAACGTAACTTACCTACACCTAGCCTCACTGATTCTCCTCCTCCTCCTTCTTCATCTTCTCCTTCTTATTCGTATTATTAATCGTGCAGCCTTCCTCGGACTTGCTGCTGTTGTTGCTCTCCACCTCCCAAGCAATCGGAAAATTTTGTCGCGGATGTAAATTGCACGTTTCCCCACCTCTCCGACCACCCACCACCCTTCGCGCAACCCCGTTGTCCCCTCCAGCGGTCTTGTTCATTCGCTCATCACCGCGTCTCCACTTTTTTCATTCAATAACCGCGTGCCGATTTTCTCGAAACTATTCAATTTCTCCGATTTTCTGGGTAACCCTACCCGAGCACGTCTTGGCGTTTCGAATAGTAAAAAGTTAATCGTAATATTAACTACACCCGTTACCTTTTATTTTTTCAAAATACCCCCTTTTTCCGGCATTCGTACTGTGCCATCTCGCGCACAAATTGCAGCGAATTTCACAACGTACCACTCCGCCCTGATTGAACGAGGTATTCACTATTGGTGCGTTACGTTTTCCGATGATCCAACGATCAGCAACCGAATTGAGCACAGTCGAAATAACGTGCACAGAGGCGTACAGATACGTGCCAGGATAATAGAGCCAAATCGGATACAACGATCGTAGATGATTGGCCCCTCTGAAATTTATGGAAAACGGTCGCTATGTCATCGGACAATGGATGTAAAACTGCGCCATTTATATCTACTTCATAGAATCCCTACATACGCACAAACATTTAAATGCACATCGAAGTCAAACAAATCGAACAAGCGTTTGAAAATTACTTTAAACTTTGAAAATCGTAGGCCCTTTGCGACTTAACTAAGAGACGGATTGGCAACGGCGTAAATCGTGGTATATGATAATACCTAGGTTAGCAGAGGTGTCGCGAAGTTGGAGATATACGCGCCCCATTCGTAACCTCAAAAGCCCGAAAAGCTGTCAACAATGAATACAGTCCGAGTACGAAACATTTCGGTGGAAAGAAAAAATGTGTATAAAGGGCTGAAAAAATTCGCTGAAAAGAATAAATGTATGTAATGAGTTGCTGTCCATAATCTCGAAGAAAACAAGAACTTCAATGATTTTCCGATATTCTAAAAAAATTTATGTATGAAAAAAATTCCGCTTTATTTTGTCCTTGCTTAGAAATGTATAGAAAATTATAATTTCCGAGCATAGTTATCAAATCAATATTGAGTAGTTATTACTAATAAAAACAATAGGTACAAATAATACTCGTTGTTAATTATCCTAAACGAGTAGTTTGAGGTTCTCGTTCATCGTATGATTCGCACAAATTACCGGATACGGATACGATAGGTAGCGTTCGTGTCGTTCTACGACGTTGCCATGATTGCACAGCCTAATATTTTGTTCGCTTGATTTTCGCACAAATTCGCTATTAAAAACATCAATAATTTTATAACGCTACTGTGAATAAACCTCATTTTTACGGTACCATGAGTTAGTCCGATAACTTGTCGAACCGTACCTCTTTTTTTGCCTTCGTGGTAGAATTTTCTTTGCAGATATCAATAATGTACTGAAAAATGATCGGGAGTTTTCCATAAGCGTAAACCCACGACATACGTCGAGTTTCCGAATTTTTATTCTAAAACCCGGTACTGCGGATTGTATCCAAACTGCATAAGATGATAAACAAATGGATTATAAGCTTCGAGAAAAAAATTCAGCTCGGTGGTAGCATTTCGTCCTAACCCCATAACAACCCGAGCTCGAAATATGGCCGAAACCGCACCCTTACCGTCCATCCAGCATCGTCGATTTCGGAAACGAAAAGTTTTTTTCACGTTGCAAACTCTTTTTGTCCCGTTCAGACTTTTTTAAACTCTTTTTTTAACTTCATACATTGCTCGCATTTTTTAACTCGTCTCCAGTGCAGCCATAGATCACATTTTCAAACTCTTTTTTATTCAGCCACTTTAAAATATAAGAATTCGAAACATAATTCCAACATCAGAATATAGAAATTTCACTTGATGACGGATGTTGACGGTTCACGCACGCAATCCGAGAAGTCGCCACCGACCCACACAAGGCCATCGTTCTTTACTATACAGCGATTCTTCGAGTTTCTCCGGATTTGTACACACGACCGTATCTTCAAAAGTACTTACGACCAAAAAGAATGGAACTCTGAGCACTCTAGAACTCTTAACATTGCCTCTTAACATTGCCTCTAGGTTCGCAGCTTTAGAAAATTTAGCAACAAATTCGAATGTCTGCGAGAAAATCTCGCACCCGGAGAGATCGGCTGGTCTGCGTAGCAGAAGCGCAATGCCGAAGCCACGAATTAAACCGGTCAGGATTAATAAAAAAATCGCGTGCCACGTGATTCGCGTGACGTAGAGACGTGTGTAAAGGACTTACAAACACAGTGACACTTAACTCAGGCGAAAACAAAGTAGTTGACATTTTTCTTAAAGGTAAGAAAGGAAACTAGAGGAAAGATAAGATTTCTTCAATATCTTCTATTTCTAAAATAACCGAATATTCACTTTATTGCGACAAAAAAGACAAGAATCGATCTTTTTTAACAGCTCCGTGGAAACAGATCGGCAAACAATTTTCAAGCGTCGATTTTGGTCTAAAGAAAATGCACAATTTTAAAATGCCGTTTTCTTCGTCGGGCGACAAAAAGTAGAAATTGAAAACAGCGCAACTTTGAGGTTGTGCACGGGAAGCGGAACTTTATTTTTTTGAACTTTATTTTTTTTTACCAAGTTGTCGACTGCCGAAGTAAAAATTGCATATTCGTCTTCCACTGGTCATCACTCGGATAAAAAATGTCGCACAGCATCCACAACGAGCGTGCTGAAAAGCCGATCCGTTTGCCTACAAAACGCCCAGAATAAAAAACCGTTTTTCACATTTTCGTATTATCGCAAAACGCGATTTTGAAAAATGTCTAAATAGCGGATTTTTACAGTTTTCTTGTTAAAAGTAGCGCAACTCTATGAAGAACCAACGAATCCTCAAACTCTCCTAACGTTTTTTATTCGAGGCTATACTGAAACAGATGGCAAAATTCCGATTCCTCGCTTTCGCCTTTTCCTGCGCTTCGAGATCGTAAACATTTCGAAAATTTTTAGTCTCCCGGTGCTTGATCATTCGATCGAGGCTCGCGGCAATATCGAACGATTTTACTTACGCACTCGGTATGAGCCACGACTTTGCACAGAAAATCTGGTAATTCGGGACTGCTAATAAATCACCGCAGCCCTGTAGGCACTGAATGAATGTCGATCGGGCCGAATGAATACCCCACTGAATGAATACCTGATCAATGTGAGATGATGACATGGTCTACGGAATGCTCTTTGAAAAATCCAGAAGTCATATCCGTTTCAGCTCTACATCATTTTTGTTGGTGGAACCACCTCTTGAATCTTCTCAAATGCCATTATTTATCGTTTTAGCTTGGAATTATAACCGGCCTCCTCTCTCCATCCACCCGTATCTTTTCTCAAATCAGTCTCTTCGAAAAATGGCAAAGAAAACGTTACGTTGAAAATTTCGAACAAAAAAAATTACGAATGACGAATGGATATTCTGGGGTGACAAATGATGTCACCTCACATTTGATAATAACATTAAATTGTTCAAAATAAATCGTTGATTTTGAAGTCATGATATTTTAAATAATATTGAGTATGGGAACCGAAGTTTGACATAATATTGAGGAAGGGAACGGCAGACTACTATGAAGACGTTTTCGAAGTCGAATTTCTTCGGAATCACTTTTCCTCATATGCATATGTATAATGGAAGCAAGAGAGAAAGAAGACAAAAAGTGGCAATGGGGGAAAGGGGGAGAGAGAGACATAGTCCCATCACTATCTTTGGTAGCGGGACGGTTGTCGCCCTGTCGGAGACATCGGACCCCGCGAGAAGATGTCGGTCTAGGACGCATAGGCTGAAGGATAGAGAGAGAAAACATGGGCATAAGCGGTAGGGTGTCAACTCTGCATGGGGCAACTCGCCACCGTGTCAACTCGCCTGTTCAACTCTCCACCGTTCAACTCGCCAAAGCGGGCAACTCCACACAGAGCCAAGTCGCCACCGTAGCAGCTCGATATTTCCCCGACGCTCGCGTATCCCCACTCTTGAGATTCGGACCGGGCAATTCACTACCGTGTCAACTCGCCACCGAGTCCTCTCTACACAGCGTAGCGTGCTCAACTTACATTTCCTAGCGGCTGTACTTTTTTCGAATCACCTATACCCAGGAACGAGAAATATACAAGCAAAATGTTTTCACGTGTACCGACTACCCGCTCTGTCAGTTCTCTAGTTTATCGACTGATTTTGAACGGAAGTTTCACGAGCGGCATTTTGTTATAACTTTATTCTTTAATAATGCCACGAACATATATTTAGTCTCCTAAAATTTTAATTCTTCCATAATTCGCGGAAAAAAGCGTCATTTTTGAGTACTTGAGAATAACGATAAGCAATACTAAGAGAACTGAACACTCATATAATAATCGTGTGAAAGAAAAACTGGTAGCCTCGTACAGTTGGACAGTTTTTCGTTGCCATTGAATACAGGATTATGTCCTTCAAGAGGATGTTTAATTTTGTTTTGAATTTGATTTCTTGTGGCTCTTGATTTATTCTTAAAAATCATTGTGCAAAGTCTAAATTTTATAATCAACTTTTTAATCATCAAAAATATCGCTGAAAAAATCATATGCATTTACAAGAAATTAATATCATAAAACGATTGGAAATAATATTGTTGTCAATATTCCTCATATATGTTCCTTTTATTTCAGATTGAAACGTCCGCATTATTATTATCCATGTTCTTCAAATACTTAATGCCAAAGAACAGTGCATGTCGGATATATTTATTGTTCATTAATGTGTCACATATCGTCTACTATATATGAAAAAATTGAATCATCGTATAACATGAATACACTGTGTTGAAAAGCGCAGAATCATTGGGGGGGGGGGGTAAGGTTAATTTGCTATAAAAAAAGCATATTTTCGATATTTTTTGTTGACCACACTGTTTATATATATTTATTTACATAATTAGTATAAAATAAAAGGACATGTAAAGAATATTCTGTGAAATTTTCGTTAATAATTGTGCAGAAATGAGCCAGTGACAGCAAATCTTCTCAGACGCGACAAAAAAAAAGTTACATTGCGGTGAACTGCATGGTGAATGACTGGATTATCCGAGAAAAAAAATCCAAGAAGATTGTATTAGTTAATAAGTTTCTTGAGGTAACGCCGTCTTTTTTTATCATTTTAATTCATTTTACAATAATAAAGGTTCCAATTTTTTAAATGAAAAATCGCTATTTCGTCTTCTAAGTGTGACTAAAAATTTAAAAAATAAAAATAAAAATAATAACTGGACACCGTTACCTCAAGAAACTGCTTTTTTTGTATAGAATTAACCTTAATTCTCTCTCTCTCTCTCTCTCTCTCTCTCTCTCTCTCTCTCTCTCTCTCTCTCTCTCCCAGTATTTTGAGATAACCGGGGGGGTACGACCAACGGAGTCTCCAACGGGACACATCGGGAGACACACCAGAAATAAGGATAGGTCCCACTGGATGGCGTCGACACTCCAGGAGAGTAACCCTTATTATAGGGCACGAAGGACAAAGATAGCTGTTTAAGTGCAACGAACTTTGAACTTTGGAGACGGGAACGACGAGCAATTTTCAAATGGCCGGACACTTCAAATGTAACCGTTAAAAGGACGGCGATGGAAACAAAAAAATGGTGTACATCTCCGTCTAATGTTTTTGGAGGTCTTTGATTGTAAGACATTTATATATATATATATGTGTGTGTGCGTGCGTGCGTGCGTGCGTGCGTGCGTGCGTACGTGCGTGCGTGCGGGCGTGCGTGCGTGCGTGTGTGTGTGCGTGTGTGTAAATATGTATACATATAAATAGGAAAAAGTTAAAAGTTTTCGATCACGTTGGATAATTGCAAAACTATATTAGAATGAAATAATCCATTTTATAGAGCTATATAGTATTTTCGTAAAATAAGAAATAGAATAAATTATATTATTCTAATATAGATTTGCAATTATTCAAAGTGATCGAAAACTTTTACCAGTACAGGGTGTCCTGTAATGAACGGACAGATCCTGCAACTGTTGATAGGTCAGATCATGTCCCGACTCTATGCTGAATTTTGATTTAGGAAAGTTCGTGTTATTTTTTCAAAAAAATCATTTGCTTTTTGTTTTTCGCATGCCATTTCTACAAATGATGACTGTTTTACCTGGCTGCTCAAAAAATACTCTTGGTGATTTGTTTTATCTAGAAAAGTCTTCTTTTTAACCTTAAATGTTAAGGAACCTTTATGAAAAAGATCTTATGCAAAATTGTCATACAAACCAATTCGAACGTCTAACTTTGATAGCCTGCGGTGTAAAAATATGGACTCCGCATATCGTGTCAATTACTTAAAAATGTTGCTTAGTTATTGTCGATTCTTATCATTTTTAGAAATGTCATGCGAAATACTAATAGCTGATGATTTTTTTCAAAAATAACACAAAGCCCAAAATCTCGAAAACCGTGGGACTTTTACTAAACTGAAATTTCAGCATATAGTAGGACATGCTCTGATCTATCGACTGTTGTAGGATTATCCATTCGAAACAGGACACCCTGTACACACACACACACACACACACACACACGCACACACACACATACCGGTGACAATTATCAGGTCGCCATGTGTTTTTAAGGGTCGGGCGTGACGATTTTGTGACCGAGAAAAGTGGTTTTTCAAGTCGAAACATTTGGTGGTTTTTCAAGTCCTCTTCGAAAAAACATAGCGTATTTTTGCAGCGAGCAGTATTGGCGAACAAAAATTGAGTGTCCTGCAAAAAAATCGAAATTCCATTTCGAGTTCAACAGAATGAAGATAATTAAATGGCAAATGTTAACCACTGTTAAAGAATTTTTTTCATATTGAATTCAATTACATTTATCCTAGATTTTTCTGGAATGTGTGTCTGTGTGTGTGTGTGTGTGTGTGTGTGTGTGTGTGTGTGTGTGTGTGTGTGTGTGTGTGTGTGTGTGTGTGTGTGTGTGTGTGTGTGTGTGTGTGTGTGTGTCTGTGTGTGTGTGTCTGTGTGTGTGTGTGTGTGTGTGTGTGTGTGTGTGTGTGTGTGTGTGTGTGTGTGTGTGTGTGGGTGTGTGTGTATGTGCGTGTGCGTGCGTGCGTGCGTGTGTGTGTGCGCGCGCGCGCGTCGTTATCTATCGGTAGACGTGAGTTGTGTATCGGTATACGAAAAGATCTTCGACCTCTCCCTCTCTCTCTCTCTCTCTCTCTCTCTCTCTCTCTCTCTCTGTCTTTCTAAATATATATTTCTCGTTGAAAATAGCCGCGTACACCAGGCAGCAGACTCTAAGTAACCACGACGATACGAAAGGGACGAATGGCAAAAAGAGAAAAAGAGAGAAAGCGGAGGCTACGAAAAGTCAAGCGTAACGATGAGAGATGAAAGACAGAGAGAGCGAGACAGTGGAAAAAAGAGGGAGAGAGGGAGAAAGAGAAAGGGAGCAAGATAGGTAAAGGGTCCCTTTGCATTTAATATTTAAAGCGAGGGAACCGACCACTCCCTTGATCACTTGTCCCTGCAGTCTCGACGCACACGTGCCGCCTTAAAAATCAAGCATCGAGTATGCCTCGTTTGCCCCCCCCCGCCCCTCTATTCCTCTCACTCTCTCACCCTCCTTTTTCCTTCCACTAACGTTCAGTAACCTTAATTATCAAGGAGCGAGTATACACAAAAAGGTATCGAAGCAGAAGAACTTTATATCATTTCGAACGACTTTATAATTGTATCGAGAACATTTTTTAAATTAAATCGATTTTCAATATTTTAATTTTCGTCGACTCACGTCGTTACTTCATGCCTCCGATCTCAAGCGAAAATTGATCGGGCCTCCTTTAATTGTCCCTGGCTTTATTAAGACCCTAGGCGAGAAACCTCATATGGACCCTTACAGGGCGGTCCACATGAATCCATAAATCGGATATCCCTCTATCGGAATCTAGGCTGGCTGTGGTAATTCCTATTCATGGTGGCAAGGTTTAACCCCGAAGGTTACGACTGCCCTGACAATATTCTGAACGCGATGGTGTCAATCGTTATAGTAAAAAAATCGTAAATTATCGAAGTCGCGCAAAGTACGACGCTATCGCCCGGTCAACCGTATGAAAATAAGATACAAAGATTAAGAGAGGCTCCCTCTGGCTCTCTTTTCGCCCTTCGTCTTCTCCCGACTGATATCTAGGCAGCTTTATTTTACTTGCAACGACGAAAGCGAATAAAGGCTATTTGTCTCGTCGTCTCCCTTCCTCCCGAAAGAGGTCCGGGGCAAATGGTATCGTCGCGTCACGGTGCTCCGTAAATGTGTGTATATACACGTGCAGAATCGCGTGTATGAATAGAGCTGCGCATTCGATATGCGTCAGGAAGAAAGGCCCGCTTTTTCGGATACATTTTTGGAAGTCTTTAAGGGGTGAGATGCAGTTAGAGGCGTGAAAAAACGAGTTTTTTTAATAGTAATTAAGTTTGTTTTACAAAAGTGGTTACACAGACTTTTTATATTATACTTCAACTTGACTTGTACAAATTTTCAAAGCAACATATTGATTATTTATTAAAAAATCGCCATCTTTGTTGGACCCACTTCGGCATTCCGAGTAGAAATTTCTTAGGGTTAGCCTGACCAGGATCAGGCCTCGATCGGGGTGTGATACGGGTAACACCTATTACGGACATCCTGATCCGGCCCCGATCGGGCCGGAAGTATTTAGGCCCTAAATCAGGCTATACTAAAATGGCCCTACTAAGGCCGCCCCTGATAAGATCCTACTAAGGCTTTCCCCGATAGGGCTCTACCAAGGCTTGCCCTGATAGGCCCTTCTATGGCTTTCCATGATAAGGCCTTACTAAGGCTGTCCCTAATGTGGCCCTACTAAGGCTTTCCCCGGTAGGGCCCTACCAAGGCTTGCCCTTTCTTTCTGATAAGAAAACCTGATAGCGGCCTGATCCGGCAACCAGGTCCGGCCCATATGTGATGCAACGTTACATTTCCTAATAGGGCCCATTCAGGCTGCCTTATTAGTGCCCTACCAGGGCAGTCAGCCACCCTGAACGAGCCCTGATTTGGGTCCCATCAAAATTTCTACGCGGGATGCAGTGCTTTGCGGTGACCATCATAAAATTTTACTGGATCATATGAAATAAAAAAAAACCAAAAAACAATCATTTGTTTAATAATAAATCTAGGTCTTAATCGAAGCTTTTTTTTCAAAAATTAACAAAATGGCGGCTTCCGACAGATAACTTTCGATTTTCGACCAAAAATCGCTCGTTTATTGTTTAAAAAAAAATAGAAATTTTCAACAAAAATGAAAATCCTTCGATTAAGAACTAGTTTTTAATTCTATCGATAAGCACACCAAATTTCATCAAAATCCATGGAGTGGTTTTTGAATTATAGTAGTCACCGACTTGAAAAATATAGTTTCGAGAAAAACGCGTTTAAAGTTTTTCGATGTGGATGTTCGTAAAATGTTGAGCTCGATGGATGAAGCTAATCTTTTTTAATGTATATTGACCCGCCGAATCCGAATATCACAATTTTTGCCGAAAAGTCGTGCATTGTATATAACAAATTGTTGAAACAATTTTTCAAAAAAATAAAGTTATTCGGGATGAATTATTTTTTTAAAACATTTTGGGCAATTTTAAAACGAAAGTATTCTTTATAAAATTTTGCCAAAATTCATAGTTTTTGAGTCATACATTTTGGAAAATTTCTGAAAGAGTTTTCCAACTTTACACTTGATCTATGTATAGAAATACTGATTAAAAAATTACTCACATCGAATCATCAATTCCTGGCCCATACAGTAGGGCTTCTGCCGATGTGGAAGCTTCCAAAATATCAATTTGTTGTTGTCTTCGAAGCATTCTGCCTTCTCGGGTATTATCGTTTGCTTGCAGCTGCCGTCTGCTACCTGCCATGGGGACTCGACGCCCCTTCACTAATTGTGGGATATCGCGAAAACTATTCATCGGATTGACTTGAAATTTTCAGGGAATATTCTCGAAACATCATACTTCAAGAAAATGTTTTCAAAAATCGATTTTTTGAAAATTCTGACTGAATCTCACCCCTTAACGGATTATACCTACGCTGACATATTCTATTGATATTAACTAGCTGCGTCTGATTGATTTTAAAAAATTGTAATTCACTAGATTTTTCGTGAAATGAATTTTTTTCTATAGCATTCCATTATTGGAGTTATTTATTTTTAATATATTTATTCATTCAGACTGACACTGGTAGTTGGACGGTCGGGGTTAGTCTCTGGCGGTACTTCGAGTTAAGCAGCATTGTGCGTCACCAATACTCGGAGCGGTGACCGCTTAGTCGTGCACCGACTGGCGCATAAGCCAGCAAGCGCAAGGCCAATACTTCTGATGCCTTGGTGTAGATACCTAGGGGGAGATATACACCTAGGAGCCGGAAAAAAGGTCATTTCTGTGAATTTTTTCAAGGAAAGTTATTTGAAATTTCGGATTGGGGTTTTAATCATCAAAAGTATATACATTCAAAAATATGTATAATTCTCTTTATTTAAAAATATCAAAAATATACAAAGATATTGTATGATCCTTGGAGCGTCGTAAAAATATCTCCGTACATGGTACCCACTGGTGTTTCTTCAAAAATCACTTGAAAAAAAAAACCAAAAAGATTATTAAATTAGATACCATAATCTAGTACTTGTAATAACCGATTTTGAAAATATCGATTTATGACAAAATGGCGGACGTTTGAACATAAATAGTGATTTTTGAGCAAAAAATTAGTTATTATTTTGCCTATAAAACAACAACTAAGTAACGTAAAAAAAATCCGATGACAAGTACTAGATAATGGTGTATAAAATAACCACAAAAAACCTCAAGGCAATCGGTTCATTGGTTTTCGAGAAATTTTGGGTACCGTTTTGAAAAACGTGGAATTGAGAAAAACGCGTTTGAAAATTTTGGAATGAATAAATCATGAAATTTGTCAACTTACATGGAATCATCGATACCCGGCCCATAGTGTAGGTCTTCTATGGTCGACGGAATGTTTATAGCTTCTAAATCCTCGACCTCGACCATCTAGGTGTATATCTCTCCTTAAGTCAAAGTTTGTGCACCAGAGAATCAAATGAATATAGGGCCGTCGATATCGGTACGGGTTTTTTACAGTTTCCTCGTACCCTCGGAAAATACGATATAAGGTTGCTCAAGACGGCTGTGGACGCAACGGAAGTTAGGATAGATTAGCGAAGTGCGGATAGGGAGTGATAGGAAAGGGTCCAATTACGAAGGGTTATACGTAAAAACCCGCAAGGGAACCCGTTGGAACTCAGGAACTGATTGAGACCTCAATAAATTAAAATAAAATAAAATATCAATAAATATGTTTATTTATTCTATTCAAAATTTAATTTATATCGTCTAATAACGAAATATTTTATTTATTTATAATAAATGTGCCATTCTATTCCATCTGGTCAAAAAACAATTGAATCCGATAAATGTATCTACAGTGGGCAAAAAAGTATTTGTACGAGTCGTTTTTTCAAATTATCCTTCGAAAAAAATGTACTGCTTTTTAAGTTTCTGTGCTTGATAGCTTATCCTAAATATCTGCGGTGACTGTTTACAAAAATCTTGGGGAAACGCGAACAGCAAAATAAAGCCAAATTAACAACAGTTTCGTGTGAGATGTACGTATACTTTTTTTACCCACTGTATTCAATTTTGTTTAATTTAAATTAAATAGAATTGTCGTAGAGTCAAACATTTTTCTATTTGATTGTATGAATGGTCTGTCTACATTGCAACACACGCATGAAAAAGAGGAAGATCAAGAGCGGAGGTATTATACAGGGTGAGGCACATAAAGTGTTACAGAGCAATAGCACTAAACTATTGATCATATCCAAAAATGTTTCAGACAAAAATGTTCGAGAAGGCCGTCATACTCGACCACTCTATTTTTTTTACCGGTGGAGGCGTTGAAGCTACGTCAAAGTCAACTCCACTTTTTTGAATGGAATGGTACATTTTTTTTCAACCATCTTGTGGAGCACCTCAAGATTGATAACTGATTGATTGATTGATAACTGAACTGAACCGATTGATAACTGAATCGGACGTTCGACTTGCTCCATAAAATCTAAATTAATTTTTTTCTGAAAGGCCATAAAAAGACGCACATTTTCGTTTTTACAAATGTAAATACATCAAATCCTGCCAAAAACACAGCCATTCAAATGGAAAAATGTTAAAAATTGGTAATCAACGAGAAAAAACGCCAGAATTTTTTTTTTTAATTTCGACACTCGGTGAATATTTTTCAATAAAGTAACTTGATATTACAAAATTATTTGTGGATTTTTTTTACTGGCTGAAGTGACATGGATCGCCCCATATATATTTATACTGCCGGCCAAAAGTTTGGGTACACCAGTCGAAATTTCTTGCCGCACTAAAAGTTAGATAGCCTCCTCAAAATTGAAGATAACCGAATTTCCCAAGCGGCGTATTAAAGAGAACACATTTACCTTCATTTTGCCTTTTTATAAAATTTTTTACAATATTTTTGGGCCCGATACGCCTTTTTGAAAATTGCTATTTTTCAGCTTTTTGCACGTCTAAAACTGCCCGGATAACTTCTGACGAATTTCTTCGCTTATTTTTTCCATGAAAAACTTAAGGGGCTATACCAGTGTGAACGTTGAAAATTTGGGTGATTTTCGGGAATTTTTTGGAAGAAAAGTACTCAATTAAATGTTTCGGAAAATTAAGAATATATTTCGCTATATTTGACCTTTATTACATAATTTTTTCATAGAAAACCATTGAGATCCAAGCAACCTATGCGCTGCCTTCGGAGGCACCAAAAAAAAAGTTTCTCCACTGCTGACATGATTCTGGCCGGCTGAGTAGCTGAAACCGAAAGAGGAAAAATGTCGTTAAACTGGAAGGTATTTCCTGTACAATGACGTAGGATTTTCAAAAAATATCAAAATCTAACAAAATGGCATAGTAATGAAAAAAGTCTGTTTTCTTGCCTACAAAATGGTCGTTTTTTTCAAAGCCAAATCGTCTATTTTCATCCAATAAAAAATATCTTCCGTCATTGTAGAGTAAATATATTCAAGAGTACTCAGTTCATATTTCAAGTCAATCGGATAATTGCTCTTGGAGTTACAATGTCGGCAAATTTGAAAAATCTCATTTCGAGAAAAACGCGTTTAAAGATGTAGCTATCGATTTTTACAAGATATAATGATATTGATATAAATGATATAAATGATAATGATATTCGTGAAAGTATTTGAAGATTATTTTAAAGTGTCACACTGGTATCGCCTCTCAGAGGGTATCAAAACCGACATTTTCGTTTTTTAGAAAGTTGCGTACGATTTTTTTTTCGCCCCCGTATTGCATTTTTGGCCAAAGAATACAGGTTTTTGAAAAATAGGCGTAGTCCAATAACTATGGGGTTTCAGAGAAAATGTCAAGAGGGTAAAAAGTTGCATAGGTTCACACTAGAGTAGCCAGAATTATTTCAGAATTTATTTGAAATTTTTTTTTACGATTTGTGGTCGAGACTTTGATGAGTGGAGAGGCTCCATTTGGGAATTATGGGGTCTAGGACAATCTATCAAGAAAGAAAATTTATTTACTTTTTCATTTGTAATTAACTACATTTTTTTCAGAATTTTTAAAAATATTATTTCAACAATTTTTTCGACTAGAACTCGGAGAATCATCCTCGGTTGAGTTGTCGTGTCTCAAACCTCTCGGATTTAAGACCGAATATTAAAAAGAAAAAACTTTAAACTCTTCAACTTGTTTTTCACACAAAAAAAATAGTCAATCACGTCTCTTACCTTATCTATACGAGTTTTTCGTTGAATATTTGGTCTAAAACCCGATAGGTTTTCAGACACAACAACTCAACCGAGGGTGATTCCCCTCGTTCTAGTCGAAAAAGCCGGAAAAAAGGTCATTTCTGTGAATTTTTTCAAGGAAAGTTATTTGAAATTTCGGATTGGGGTTTTAATCATCAAAAGTATATACATTCAAAAATATGTATAATTCTCTTTATTTAAAAATATCAAAAATATACAAAGATATTGTATGATCCTTGGAGCGTCGTAAAAATATCTCCGTACATGGTACCCACTGGTGTTTCTTCAAAAATCACTTGAAAAAAAAAACCAAAAAGATTATTAAATTAGATACCATAATCTAGTACTTGTAATAACCGATTTTGAAAATATCGATTTATGACAAAATGGCGGACGTTTGAACATAAATAGTGATTTTTGAGCAAAAAATTAGTTATTATTTTGCCTATAAAACAACAACTAAGTAACGTAAAAAAAATCCGATGACAAGTACTAGATAATGGTGTATAAAATAACCACAAAAAACCTCAAGGCAATCGGTTCATTGGTTTTCGAGAAATTTTGGGTACCGTTTTGAAAAACGTGGAATTGAGAAAAACGCGTTTGAAAATTTTGGAATGAATAAATCATGAAATTTGTCAACTTACATGGAATCATCGATACCCGGCCCATAGTGTAGGTCTTCTATGGTCGACGGAATGTTTATAGCTTCTAAATCCTCGACCTCGACCATCTAGGTGTATATCTCTCCTTAAGTCAAAGTTTGTGCACCAGAGAATCAAATGAATATAGGGCCGTCGATATCGGTACGGGTTTTTTACAGTTTCCTCGTACCCTCGGAAAATACGATATAAGGTTGCTCAAGACGGCTGTGGACGCAACGGAAGTTAGGATAGATTAGCGAAGTGCGGATAGGGAGTGATAGGAAAGGGTCCAATTACGAAGGGTTATACGTAAAAACCCGCAAGGGAACCCGTTGGAACTCAGGAACTGATTGAGACCTCAATAAATTAAAATAAAATAAAATATCAATAAATATGTTTATTTATTCTATTCAAAATTTAATTTATATCGTCTAATAACGAAATATTTTATTTATTTATAATAAATGTGCCATTCTATTCCATCTGGTCAAAAAACAATTGAATCCGATAAATGTATCTACAGTGGGCAAAAAAGTATTTGTACGAGTCGTTTTTTCAAATTATCCTTCGAAAAAAATGTACTGCTTTTTAAGTTTCTGTGCTTGATAGCTTATCCTAAATATCTGTGGTGACTGTTTACAAAAATCTTGGGGAAACGCGAACAACAAAATAAAGCCAAATTAACAACAGTTTCGTGTGAGATGTACGTATACTTTTTTTACCCACTGTATTCAATTTTGTTTAATTTAAATTAAATAGAATTGTCGTAGAGTCAAACATTTTTCTATTTGATTGTATGAATGGTCTGTCTACATTGCAACACACGCATGAAAAAGAGGAAGATCAAGAGCGGAGGTATTATACAGGGTGAGGCACATAAAGTGTTACAGAGCAATAGCACTAAACTATTGATCATATCCAAAAATGTTTCAGACAAAAATGTTCGAGAAGGCCGTCATACTGGACCACTCTATTTTTTTTACCGGTGGAGGCGTTGAAGCTACGTCAAGGTCAACTCCACTTTTTTGAATGGAACGGTACATTTTTTTTCAACCATCTTGTGGAGCACCTCAAGATTGATAACTGATTGATTGATTGATAACTGAACTGAACCGATTGATAACTGAATCGGACGTTCGACTTGCTCCATAAAATCTAAATTAATTTTTTTCTGAAAGGCCATAAAAAGACGCACATTTTCGTTTTTACAAATGTAAATACATCAAATCCTGCCAAAAACACAGCCATTCAAATGGAAAAATGTTAAAAATTGGTAATCAACGAGAAAAAACGCCAGAATTTTTTTTTTTTTAATTTCGACACTCGGTGAATATTTTTCAATAAAGTAACTTGATATTACAAAATTATTTGTGGATTTTTTTTACTGGCTGAAGTGACATGGATCGCCCCATATATATTTATACTGCCGGCCAAAAGTTTGGGTACACCAGTCGAAATTTCTTGCCGCACTAAAAGTTAGATAGCCTCCTCAAAATTGAAGATAACCGAATTTCCCAAGCGGCGTATTAAAGAGAACACATTTACCTTCATTTTACCTTTTTATAAAATTTTTTACAATATTTTTGGGCCCGATACGCCTTTTTGAAAATTGCTATTTTTCAGCTTTTTGCACGTCTAAAACTGCCCGGATGACTTCTGACGAATTTCTTCGCTTATTTTTTCCATGAAAAACTTAAGGGGCTATACCAGTGTGAACGTTGAAAATTTGGGTGATTTTCGGGAATTTTTTGGAAGAAAAGTACTCAATTAAATGTTTCGGAAAATTAAGAATATATTTCGCTATATTTGACCTTTATTACATAATTTTTTCATAGAAAACCATTGAGATCCAAGCAACCTATGCGCTGCCTTCGGAGGCACCAAAAAAAAAAGTTTCTCCACTGCTGACATGATTCTGGCCGGTTGAGTAGCTGAAACCGAAAGAGGAAAAATGTCGTTAAACTGGAAGGTATTTCCTGTACAATGACGTAGGATTTTCAAAAAATATCAAAATCTAACAAAATGGCATAGTAATGAAAAAAGTCTGTTTTCTTGCCTACAAAATGGTCGTTTTTTTCAAAGCCAAATCGTCTATTTTCATCCAATAAAAAATATCTTCCGTCATTGTAGAGTAAATATATTCAAGAGTACTCAGTTCATATTTCAAGTCAATCGGATAATTGCTCTTGGAGTTACAATGTCGGCAAATTTGAAAAATCTCATTTCGAGAAAAACGCGTTTAAAGATGTAACTATCGATTTTTACAAGATATAATGATATTGATATAAATGATATAAATGATAATGATATTCGTGAAAGTATTTGAAGATTATTTTAAAGTGTCACACTGGTATCGCCTCTCAGAGGGTATCAAAACCGACATTTTCGTTTTTTAGAAAGTTGCGTACGATTTTTTTTTCGCCCCCGTATTGCATTTTTGGCCAAAGAATACAGGTTTTTGAAAAATAGGCGTAGTCCAATAACTATGGGGTTTCAGAGAAAATGTCAAGAGGGTAAAAAGTTGCATAGGTTCACACTAGAGTAGCCAGAATTATTTCAGAATTTATTTGAAATTTTTTTTTACGATTTGTGGCCGAGACTTTGATGAGTGGAGAGGCTCCATTTGGGAATTATGGGGTCTAGGACAATCTATCAAGAAAGAAAATTTATTTACTTTTTCATTTGTAATTAACTACATTTTTTTCAGAATTTTTAAAAATATTTTTTCAACAATTTTTTCGACTAGAACTCGGAGAATCATCCTCGGTTGAGTTGTCGTGTCTCAAACCTCTCGGATTTAAGACCGAATATTAAAAAGAAAAAACTTTAAACTCTTCAACTTGTTTTTTCACACAAAAAAAATAGTCAATCACGTCTCTTACCTTATCTATACGAGTTTTTCGTTGAATATTTGGTCTAAAACCCGATAGGTTTTCAGACACAACAACTCAACCGAGGGTGATTCCCCTAGTTCTAGTCGAAAAAATTATTAAAAGAATATTTTTAAAAATTCTGAACAAAATGTGAAAATAATTTTTAAACAAATTCTGAAACAATGGTAGTTAATTAAAAATGAAAAAGTAACCGAATTTTCATTACAAAATCGATTTTTTTTCGTCCACTTCTCACCCATGAATGTTACGCTTCATAATTTTTTAATTGACCTCGCGAAAGTTCTAGCTGGCCAATAAATATTTAGTGGTCGCTCAAGGTTTTCGAAAATTACAATTTCCGCCAAAAAATAATTCTCGCATGCACCATAATTCCTGGTAGCATAAAACAAAATAAACAGCGAAGTGTTACTTTTCTGAATAATTTATCATAATAATTTGTAACAAGCACCAATTAGGCGATATGCGTTATTATGCGTTATTATGTGTTGTTGTATTATGGCGTCGCTCGTCACAGAGTACAGCTACGATTGGTCCACAGTTTGACTAACGAAACCAACTGTGGGACGCATTACGATGCACGGATAACAGTTGCCATTTTAGTTTTACGAATAAAACGACCTATTGTTTTGTTTACGAACAAGAGCTTTAAATAATTATTTTATGAGAACAAAGATTATAATGCTTGGGTTAGAAGTGTGAGATAAACTTGAAAAATCTGTTTCTAAAGACAAAAGGATTAATTCTTTTGAAAATTTTACACAGCGTCGAATTTAGGTCGAATTTATATAAAAATTATAAAGCGTAAAGTTCTTGGGTGCAAAGTGGATGAAAAAAAATGTATGAAAATTAGCATTTTTGGGAGGCGACCTCTAAATATTTTTGAACCGCTCGCAGCTTTTGCAACAATTTTTTTTTCTTTAAAGAAAATATTTGGATGGTGAGAGAAAGGAAAAAAAATAGAGCTCAAATTTGTCCCATAAAATACAGATTTTTTTAACGTCCCCCTTTCAACTCTAAAAGTTTTATTATACTCAATACTCGACCGGGGCAGTATTTTTCAAGATAAATCAGGGGTAATATTAAAATGAGACACCCGATATATGAATATACATATAGGTTATGTTTGAAAAATCTATAGCATGATATTCGAAAACGCTCTCTAATCGTCACAATGATGTTAACTTATTGATATAGTTTGTGTGATACAACAAATAATTATAGCAATTAATTTGGTCTCTTATGCCATATTTGCGATTAAGATGCTACAAACACTCGGCAGCGTATGGGCAGCGTGGGTACCTATGGGTAGGTAGATTGTAGATTCGATTCCATATGTAGGCGAAATATTTTTTTTTTATTAAAAAACCCTTGCAGAAGGCCAGGGAAAGACAAATTAAATACAAAATCATTGTGGTAGAACTCTAAATTGAGTATTTCATTTTATTTTAGATCTATGAAATATTCTAGGCATATAGCACATTTGGTTTGCAATGTATATTGTAAGCAAATGAAGATTTATTCGAATCGAATCTTTATTCATTTCATTTGAATATATTCAATATTTATAAAGAATAGATGAAACAAATTAAAAAAAAAGTATTTTAAACAAATTGAATCATAGTAGGCCGTGAGAAAAGGTAAAAAAATTATATGATTTAAATAGATCTTATTTCAATTAATTTTTTTTAGCAGTGTTGCTCGTGGCCCTAGAGAAGAGGAATTTGTCGTGATTTTTTTCTGGGATAACACGTAGAGGTTTTCATTTGTTTTTTTTTTCTATATTTGAGCGTATGGTTTTGAGTATCTTTTATAATTTGTGCATTGAAAAATACTTATAAATGCGGTAGATACAAATAGTTTGGGCAGATCGCCGTTTACAAAACTGATAAAATATGTTTTACAAATTTTCCACCGAATATTCCTTTCTAACATTCCTTTTGTAATATCCAACAGTTCAATCTTGAAAATCCGTAGATTTGAAAATTAATCAGATGTTGCAAGAAGTTATCCGTTCAGACGAACTTACCTGTACGTGACATTTGCGCAGTATAATAATACATGAGGGTTGCATTACTTTATGCAGAGCGATCTGCAATATATATTCGAGCGTTTAAAATTTAAAGTATCTGCACATGCAGTCGAAGCGGGGCACTTAAAATGGGATCTTCACGAAGCAGCACGGTTTGGTCGCCATACCTCAACATCGTATTTTTACTTCATTCTCATCCACGGCGTGGCAGTTTGAGTCAGGAGACACAAACTGATTTTAACCTAGGCGGTTCTGAGAACTTTTCAAAGGCTTGGCGCTTTTAATTATCTGGATTACCATCACACGTCGCAGTGAGAAGAAAGTATTATTCATGATTAGTACCTCAATCTACGAACTCGAAGCTAGCGCATGGTAAAACTGTGGAAAAGCTATCACACATTTTTATTGCGCTGTATAATTTGACTCGGAACGCCGGCTTCTTGCGCAGTTCCCGAATACAAGCCCGGCTATGCGTAAGCTTGGGACCCAAAAAACATGTCGATTTTCAATGTTCTTTTTATGCGAGTAGTGGGATGACGAGGTCGGGATTTTACACACAATTTAAACATAGTTTTGTCAATTGTTTGAGTTTGCTTTTCATTGAAAAATATTGATAAACAATGATGTTGTCATTATTCAAACAAAGTGCCGCCGTTACTGCATGGGCAATCGGTGTAGGTGCTTCTGGTAACTGGGGTAATCTGAAATGAAAAATAAAAAAAAATAGACTTTGAGTATAACAATAAAAGTCTCGTATGATCGGATACTTTTTGACATTTTGAAAATTACGAAAATGGCAAGCTAATCGAAAAAATCGATGTCCGACAATAAAAACAACTTTAATAAGTTGTTATTGACAAATAAATAAGCATTGAAAAATCATCGGGTCATATGATAGAAAATGTTGTAATCTATAGTCTGTCCGGATTTGCCGTGGATCGGACGAATAGATTCTGATATACGACTCATAGTTTCGAAAAAAACGAAAAAGAAAAGAGGACAAATCGCTAAAGGCAGTTCGCCGCAGCACAGTCGGCAATCTAACCCTTCATCAAAATCTTCAAAACTCGGTAAATTTCTGGAGCTTTCACAAAATATTTGTTGCAAAGTAAAGTTAAGGTAGTACCTCCACAGAAGAGTTGAATTAAGAAATGGTTGAAATTTGACATATATGTTATTCAATACATTATCCAAACATCTGTGCAATTTGAATAAGTTTGACCACCCCAAACCTGAGATATTTACACTTAAAGTTGGCTTGGTTTACACGCAACAAATGCGTTATGATTGGCAAACAGAGCATCATTAATTTTACCGTCAAAACTAAAATTAAGAAATTGATAAAAAACGAGGATAAGCTAGAGTAAGATATCACGAATAATGTGAAAAAAAATGAGAATGATTCACCATCTAGTTTCCAAGATATAACCATGAAAAGCCCTCACAATTTTGGTGCAAAGCCTGGCAAAGCCTGGAAAAAAACAATTGGGGCAAAGCCTGGACAGTCCCGGCAAAAAGTTTACTGGCAATGATAGATCAAAAACACAATATAAAATATATTTTACGGCAATAAATGATATCCATCGTATTATCTACTAGTACCGAGTCAATGTTGCGTAGTTTTTAATTTTATTTATTACTATTTAAACCAATTATCAATCTTTTAAACATGAACATGGTATGTAAACTTTTGGTTGAGATTTTCGCAGAGGAACTACCTTAAGATCCTAAGTTATAAAACTGTGCAATGAAAAAAATTAAATTTTTTAATTTCCAAGCTTATGCAGACCCCGTTGAAATATCAACGTTCAACTTTTGGGATTAGAAAAATGAGCTTTACTTGAAACGCGGCTAATTGGATCGGTTATTTACTTTCATTTACATTACCGTAACGATACAGTCGTCGATGTCATCTAGCCATTTTTGCGCTCCTACGTACGAGATGAAGTGCTGAGCCGTAAGCGCTGATTGCATCGACGATTACATGACGAGCGTGGTAGGATTCCCCAGTCCACTCCTTCAAAATATTTCTTAACTGGTTGAGCAACATGCGGCCTGGCGTTGTCACGTTGCAAAATCAACTTGCCATGGCGGTTCTTACACTCCGGCCTCTCCTGGTGCAGAGCTCGCTCTTAGCGCATCAATTGCAGTTGATAACGATCCCCAGTGATGGGTTCCAACAGTTTTAGCAGATCCTAATATACGACACCCCTCCTTTGGGTAGTTTACCGCCGTCCTCGTTGTCCATAGAGAAATCACCAATTTCAAAGCGGTGAAAATGTGACATTCGAAACAGAACTTGCAATTGTAAACGCAATTAAGATAGACGACCTTAACGCATCGTACATATCTCACCTATGGCGTTTTAGCGGGACTCTTTGAATCTATCATTACGTGTACTGAACTTTTAATTCTTAAAAATAGTGTAGCCTTATGTATTCCATTGCCAGAGGGCGGTTTCATATGCGATGTCCGAATCGTCCCTAAAGCCGTCAGATTTATCAAAAGTCGACATTGCATGAATATAACTGGATCAAAATAGTCTTTTACTATGTACGTGTATGCGTCTATCCTCATACGCTTCCATATACACTTATACTCTTATACACTTTTGATGTGTATATATGATTGCTTGTACAAAGGAAACTGCGAGGGCGAATACGAATCGGGTTAAATAAAAACAGGGTTGAATGGTGGCGACTGTCCCGCGTGTATGAAAGCGCTCTAATATTTTGACAGTAAAACTTCAAACCTCGTCCAAGAGCGCGACAGTTATATTGCACCCCTATGGTTTTCGTACCGTGCATTCTTCACCCTCTTCCTTCTGTTCGCTTTTTCACATATACATATCTATGTTTATGTCTACAGCCACACACACACGCATATATATATATATATATATATATCCAGTTACGAGTCCACGTCTCGATCAGAAATAACACATGGAGAGACTCTCGCAGACATAAACCGACGATGAAACAGAAAGGAAAAAGTAGAAAAATATCGTGTACTGATATCGTACGGACTCGTTATTCAAATCCACGCAGTAGGTATGCATTATTCCCATTGCTGTTACACCAGAGCTTGGAAAGAATAACACGTGTCATTTCGACGACGAATCGTAAATAAAAAGATCAGCAGCTCATGATCCCATGTAGGGTGATCGGTAGTGGCCAACGATCGGCCGATGCTCGACGCCGAGCTTGCTAACATTGGCACCCAGGTAGGAAATTAAAAGGCTGACGATGGAAACAAGCTTGTGCGAGCCTTGTTTCACCGAGCCTGAGTGAGACAGACCTGGCCCAGGTTTCATTGCATCGTTTGGAGCAGCCTGGAACCAAGACTGGCTGCTTAGCCTGAACTCAGGGTTATTTCAAGCTTTATTCAGCCGGTGAATTTTGAGGCTGAAAAATCAAGGCTGGATGCAGGCTTGTTTCAGGTTGTGATAAAATAAAATAAGTTTGAAATAATATTTTTCTGTACTTTTATGAAAAAAAAATTTAGCAATAAATTTGTCGGGTGCGAAGGCACGAAAAACGAAAGCGAAGGAGGCAGCTCAGAACATTTAAACATATGCTCTTATCGATATTTATGAGGTACACAAAAAAGTGTATACGAAAATAAAAGTACGCAATAAAATAGTGTATTGTTTTTAAAAATATTTTTTATATATATTTTGTAACAAATAATATAACAAATAATAAATATATATAATAAATCAAATGAATTCTTTACAAATTTATTAAATTTACCCCAATGTAGAATATAGAAAACTAAAAACAGGCCTCATATAGCCTCGGGAAGAGTTTGGGAAAAGCCTGGTCATAAATGCTCGTGAAGGCTTCATTAAGGCTCGTTTTGAGCCTTGTTGTTTCGTCGTTTCAGGCTTAGTACAGGCTTTTCTACCAGCCTTTGGTCAAGCCTGTGTGCAAGAGCCTGAAACCGCGTTATCATTCAGAGATTCAGCTAGGCCTGAAATCAGACTGGTGCTCAGCCTGAATTAAAAAATGTGAGCCTTGTTTCAGAGCTTGGCGAGCCCTTTTGTCATCGTCAATTCCTACCTGGGCGCTCGAGCTTGGCCCGATCATCGAGCCTCGGATGATAAGAGCGGCCCAGTATTCGCAATCAATATTGGCGCTAGAATGGCTTATGAGAATCGGCCGAGCATCGCGTAGGAGTTCATTCGAGAATCGGCCAACAATAAGTCCCCGTCAAGATTGCCATCATTGGCCCTCGAGCTTGGCCCGATTATCGACCGAATCTTGGCGGATACTTGTGACCCGATATATTTCGCCAAAATTGGTCCTGCACTGCCAAAAAAAAAAATTAATTATTTTTGTGTTGTAATTCGTCATTACCTGGTCTTTCGAAACGATTAATTTGAAGAAAAAATTTCACCTATATGGGACTCGAACCTTGAACCTACCTACTCATAGCCAAGCAGCGTGCTTGGCTATGAGTAGGTAGGTTCAAGGTTCGAGTCCCATATAGGCAGCGTGCCCCTATGCTACCGAGTGCTCGTAACATTTGAATCGCAGATATGCCATAAGACACCAAATGGATTCTCATCATTATTTGTATCACATAAACTATATCAATTAGTTAATATCATTGTGATAATTAGAGAGTGTTATCGAATGACATGTTATAGAATTTCCAAACCAAACCTATATATGTATATATATATATATATATATGTATATATGTATATATATATATATATATATATATATATAATTCCTCTCTCTCCACCCTCTCTACCCCCACAACCCTTTAATATGTGTGTTGCAATACAGACAGACCATTAGTTCATTAGTTCAAGTGTAATTTAAATAAATAAATATATTTAAAATGAATAATTCCAATTATGGAATGCGATAGGAAAAATTTGATTTCACGACAAATCTAGTTAATTCAAATGAAAAATAAATAAATAGACGCGGTTAGTTAATATTAATAGAATTTTTCTGTCAGTGTAGGATGGTTCATAAAAATCGGCAGAGTATCGCGTATGAGCTCGTTCGAGAATCGGCCAACAATGAGTACATTGATTTGGTAGTATATTTGTTAAGAATAATGTCCAATGTACTCGTAAAAAGTATTCATCTCGTCTCTCAATGACTTCGACGCGAAACAACGAATCGTCAATATACGAATATTGACGAATTCGATCATGCGTTACTCGGCCGAACATTGACCTCGTATCGGCCAAAACATGATTGGCGAGTCTATACTTCGCCAAACATCTTCCTCGTATCGGTAAGAAAAATGATTAGAGACCCTATATTTGGCCGAACATTGGCCTCGTATCGGCAAACCAATGATTGGAGAGTCTATACTTCGTCAAACATCGGCCTCATATCGATAAACCAATAATGAACGAGTCTATACTTGGCCGAACATTGGCCTCGTATTGGCAAACCAATGATTGGCCAGTCTATACTTCGCCAAACATCGGCCTCGTATCGACAAGAAAATGATTAGCGAGTCTATGTTTGGCCGAACATTGGCCGTGTATCGGCAAACCAATTATTGGGGAGTCTATACTTCGCCAAACATCGGCCTCGTATCGACAAGTCAATGATTAGCGAGTCTATATTTGGCCGAACATTGGCCTCGTATCAGCAAACCAATGTTGGCTAGTCAATACTCAGCCGAGCATTGGCGTATAATTGGGTAGTCGATCATCGCCCCGCCAACATTGGTCCAAGTATTGGCCGTTACGGTTCGATTGGCGAAACCTACATGGGATGTCATTAAAAAATTTTGTTCGTGTTTTTCATTTATTTTTATTATTTGAAGTCTGGACAGCTCCCGAAATAATTATTAATGCGGATTATCCCGAGCCGACACTGTTGGATGGGCAGTCGTGGTTCGGCTCTGGTGGTACTTCGTGTTAAGCAGCGTTGTACACGGCCAATACTCGGAGCGGTGACCACTCAGCCGTGCGCCGGCTGGCGCATAAACCAGTGAGTGGAAACCAGAACTTCTGAAACCTTGAGTTAAGATCTGTACGCACGATATAATCAGAAAAATGTGGGGTGGTCTATACCGGTACGGGTTTTCCACAGTTTTCCCGTACCCTCGGCAAATGCGGTATAGTGTAGCCTAAGACGGCTGTGGACGTAACGGAAATTAAGTTGCATTAGCGGAGTGCCGTAGGGAGTGATAGGAATGGATTCAATTGAAAAAGGTAAAAGCCCACAAGGGTATACGTTGAAACTCGAAAAAAAACGAATACTATTTATACCGTCGATGTAATTATTAATCAAAATTGCATCGCCCCGTATCACCGAAGTCTTGCCAGCTAAATAGATCTCGATAAAATTTTTGATACTAATTATACCGTCGATATTATCATTAACAATAATTATACCGTCAATATAATAAGGAATAATAATTATACTGCCAATGTGATTATTAATAATAATAATATCGTTCCGTATCACCGTCCATATAATCATTTTTAATAATTATAACGACGGTGATATGGGACCATTACTTTTTGAGGGTGAATAGAGCTTTTTCATAATGGAATTAATCCGATTCGATTGACTGGATCTGGGTGAATCGATTAAGTGAAATGATCGGCAAAAACCGGAGGTTGCTCCGGTACCTAACTTGTCGAGGCTCGATATCCGACAGATATATTTACGATCATCTACCCACACCGAGATTCCGTCTGTACGAAATAGGACCCGATAATGCGGTGAGAGGCGCACGGTCTACTCCAAGGGGGAAAAAGACAACGGGAAAGAGCTCCCTGTCAAGTGACTAGTATACCTACTTATATCGATGTATGGAGAGATATTCTTTTTCCGTGGCCGCGCGCGGTAATGCTTTTCGCGTTACACCTCAGCGACTTTTTCGATCTCTAATACCGACTTCCCGCGTATGTTTCCGTTGAAGCTGATTCGTTTCCGGTTTTTCGCCGCGGGCACTCCGGCAAGCAATCTTGCAACATCTGGCTTCTCCAAGGAATAACGACTGTTTTACGGTCACGAAAAAGGGCTCTGACAATTAAGGACGATTAAGGAAGAAATAAATGTTCCTACAAGCCATCCTAAACTGACTGGACACTCGGGACGAAAGAAAAAACAGTCCTTGGGATGCTCAAGCCTGACAATTCGAACAGCCCGGTGCGTTTCTTAATGCCTGGGAAGATTTTCCTCCCGCTGACCGCAGCCGCACATGTGGAAAGGAGAAGAAAGCGAGAGCCATTCGCTCAACTTTCCTCGAGAATATTACCCTCGGAAGGTCCATCGAAGAACTTCCACAATCAATTTCCAGAATTCATCAATCAGCCGATCCTTGTTTCGCGATCAACGAATATAGTCATTGTCAAACTAGATTCCATGTGGAAAATTGTTGTGGCGGCTCCAATAAATTTCGCGCCCTTCAAGGGGCTTCCGTGAAAAGAGATCGCTACAATTCAGTCACCCAAATCATATATTCCTCATATATCGCCATCCAGATATTATCATATATATATATAGGATATATTATTTCGGTGGCTGCTTTGGAGAAAAAAAAACTCGTACAAGGAGACCGATTAAGTATCTCATTGGATATTATCAACACACCCCGAGAGGTTGTTTTTGGATATTACGAATATCTTGACACCTTCGCCTACGCTGAATATTATTTAATAAATACATTATAAATAAATACATGATTCAATACTGCATAAAACATGCTATAGCTCTCGAATTCAAGATAACGGATAGAAATTCTAAAATAAAATATTTCCTTAAAATGTAATGTAACATTTTGAATTTTCGCGTTAAGCAGGGTCTAATTTTTTTACGACATGGAAAAATCTACATTCGTTTAATATTTTTGTGAATTTGCTTCCGAAAAATGCAAAGCTAATCAAAGCGTATCTACGTCATTTCCTTTAAGATTAATACATTTTTTTAATCCTCGATGCCACTTTAATACTCAATTACTACAGTAAAAAAAACTTTGGTACTTTGCGCCCTATTTAATGTAGGTAGATATGAAACACTGAAGATGTATCAGATTTTTTTTTACATTATATAAAAAAATCTTCGTTCAATTATCATGTTTCCAGTTTTTCTTCCAAAAGAATGCAATTCTAATGACGTACGTCATTTCTTGAAGGTAAATACTTTTTTCAAATCCTTAACACGTTTTTCGTGTTTTTAATCTACATTAAGAAACGCTTTGGTATTTTGCGCCAGTAGTACAGTCGTGCTATCGCTGAAAAACCCCGTAATCGGAAAAAATTAGAAGAAGGCCACTTTTTTGATACGTGATTCTGTAGGTGGTAAATCCAAGTTTGCCTAAAAAACGAAGTACAGTGTTTTTGTTAGAGGATGCAGGGGGATGGGGGTCGATTGATGGCAAACTACAACCCCTACGAGGTCGGCGCCGTGAGAAAAAAAGATCAGAACAATTCACGCTTTAGTTTTATCTACAGCGCCGAAGTCGTGGAAGTTCATTTTGGGGCTGAAAAAATCGGATGAAATTTTGATAAATCAGTTTCAATTAAATAACTCTTTAGGAATAATTCGTACACTTTTTGTTCGAATGGGAACGTTGTAGCCCTTGAGAAAACGCGTCAATCAAGTATTTGATTATTCTTCGATATCTTCAACCCAAAAAAATTGTTGAAATACCAAAAAAAAATTGTTTATTGCATAACTAAAAAACAATCGATTTTTCGGGTATGCTTTAAATGTACAAAATGTAGAGAATAATTTTCTCTATATTTTCGTTTCTATGGACCACCCTTAAATTTTTATTTTCCAACCCCTCTCGTGGGTTGAAAATAAAAAATGAAATTCTGGTAAAACTATTGACCGCACGAATTCGCCGTCGTGGAACAATTTGTAGCTTAAACCCTCAGCTACATTTTTGTCCACAGCGCCAAACTCGTATATCTTTATGTTCGGTCAATAGGTTTCCCAGAATTTAATTTTCAATTTTCAACCCCCGAGAGGGGTTGGAAAAATCAAAATTCAGGGTGGTCCATAAAACGAAAATATAATGAAAACTATTCTCTACATTTCGAACATTTAAACTATACCCTGAAAAATCGATTGTTTTTTAGTTATTTAATGAACAATTTTATTCATACTTCAACAATTTTTTGGGGTTTAAGATATTATCGTAGAGGAATGATCAAACACTCGACCGACGCCTATTTTCAAGGGCTACAACGTTCATTTGAACAAAAAATGTATCAATTTTTCCTAAAGAGTTATCGAATTAAAACTGTTTTTTTTTAACTTTGCCCCCAAAATCAACTTCCACGACTTCAGCGCTGTGGAGAAAAATAAAGCCCGGATTTTTATGAACATTCTGTCTCCCGGCGCCGACCTCGGAGGGATTGTAGTTTGGCATTAATCCACCTCCATTCCACCTTCATCCCCTAGAAAAACCCTACACTCCGATTTTTAGGCAAACTTGGTTTTAACACCCGCGGCACCTACGAAATCACCTGTCAAGAAACAAGCCTTCTTCTAATTTTTTTCAGATTCCAATATAGAGCACGACTGTACTGCAGCTTTAATCCTGAAAATTGGATTTTTTTAGCGAAACAGGAGAGTTCCTAAGTAAGGTCTTGAGGGAGTACTAGCGGATTGACTAGTCAACAGAAAATCTGTCAATTTTCGAATCTGAAAAAGCAAAATGTAATACATTTAGGTTCAATAATAACCATGATACGGAAAGAAATTATGTGAGAAGTGTATGTGATAGCTATGTGTGTTAGATTATGAACAGTGAAGTATTAAGATAGCAATCAGATTTGACTTGAGTTGTCTCACCAGCCACCATTTCATAATGTTGGGAATATCCGTGGCAACGCTGTACTCAGGCCCTTCCGATAAATGTCAAGCGTGTGTTTGCTTACTTCGTGTGGGTAAGCGTGTGTGTAATGTGCGTATATTGTAACTTTGGTCTTACATATATTGTAACAACAGATATGGATCGACATAGTATTCGTTCGAATTTCGGACGTAATACAATTTCGTTAAGAACCTAGGGTAGGCGTACCAGTTTTGGCCACTGTACCATTTGTGGCCCCTTCAGGTTTCTTTCGACTTTTATAAGGTTTTGAGGTCGTGTTTACTGTATCGATTGTTATATTTCGATGCAGAAACTGTTTTGAGACCCCTATCGATTTTTTTTCGATTGTATACCTTTTCTTCTCAAGCCTGTGAATAGAAATTTGTTGACATTAAGCTGTTTGTCCGATTTCTTAACCAAAGTGCTAAGGATCCTGTGATAAGTAAAGTATAATTTTTTGTAACCTAAGTCATTATGATACATCATACACTTTTATTTTATCCAATATATATTACTTTCGGGGTTGGGGGCAATCAAATCCGAAACATAACCTAAAATACCCGAAATAAATGTGCTGGCCAAAACGAGTACATTCAAAGTGTGAATGCACTATTTTTGACCATCACATGACCACAACTGGACCATGCTGATACCATTTGTGGCCATCTGTTGTGACTGCAGACCAAATTCAATTAGTGCGATGAAATCAGGCCTCCTTGTGCTTCGCTAAAGCTTCGTTATATTTTTGAACTGTGTTTAAATTTGCAGATAATGGGCCGAATAAACAAAAAATTTATAGGCACAACTAAAAACGAAAATAAAAATAATAAAATTCAAGCGGAATTTGTTTTCAAATTACACGGAAAAACATGTCAAGGAAGACTTTGGCTATGATTCGCAATGGAATGTCAATTCTCAAAGCCAGTCAACAGTAAAAAATCCCTCGTACAACTTTGCGGAATAAGCTGACAGGTAAAGTTAAACTCAGTTAAACAGCTTGTCGAAGCAGACAAATTTCTGAATGTATTCAATAACAACCTTCCGGGACGGAAATGGATTGAGGGGTTTTTGCGTCGCCACCCACGAGTAGCTCATAAAAAATCCGCGAGCATTTGAGTGAAGCCTATTCTCAGTAAGCATCGCATCCGATTGTGGTTTGCAGAAGATTGCAACAGATGTAAAAAGAATTCCGAAGATTTTGAAGATTCCAAAAGATTTGCAGATAAGTGTACACCGAATTTCAAAAGTGATTAATCCCTCGAGTTCCGTACTTCGCTAAATATTTAAACCGACAGGAATTCAAGTTACCTAACTTTGAGCCTCTTATATTAGAAACCTTGTTAAGATTTAATTAAGTTTATATTTATTCGTGTAATAAATAACCGTTGCTACTTGAAACTACTTTTATTAATTGTTGATACCGCTATCTATCTTTGTTAACCTAATTACGTCCCGCTTCTGTGCCCCGTAGCCACAACTGGCACTTCAGCTGTCGAAAAGCAGTACATTTGATGGCCACAACTTGTGAAAATTGTAGTTGTAAAATATTTTTCTATGTTCTTGAATAATTTGATTCACAGGCGGTTTTCATCGATAATAATTCGATTCCATGTACCCTCTAATTTATGTTGGTCACTTTTTCAGTTCTATATTTGCAATAATCTAAACATTATACGTAATTGAATGCCCGAAAATGCTTAAAGTGGCTAAAACTGGTACGCCTACCCTACAACTTTTGTCGTAGCATTCAAATTGACCGGCTCGATTCGGCCTTCCGGATACGAGCAGAGCTGACGGCATGCGGCGTTGCAAAGTCTAGTCAAGTCATGCGGCGTTGCAAAGTCTTGTCAAGTCAAAGATAATATCTGCTCGAAATGTCCCGTAACCTATATTTTGTATGGAACATACGTGACCGCGACAGTTTTTTTGTTGTTATTTATCGATTTCGCATAGCTCCCCATGTAAACGTGCACTATTATTATTTCCGTGTCAAAGTTCGATCCGCGCGCTTCCCTATATGGTGCGGGTTAAATGCATTGATTTAGTGAATTAATTACCATTGTATTTAGCCGGCGAGGCATGCAGAGTTTTCGCGGACGTCATTCTGTATGTCTGTACTACAGCATATCAAAGAATATTTTTTTTTCTAACGAGGAGGTTCGTGCACATACTGGCTTAATGAAGGTAGAGAAAATAATTTATACACGGGATCTGCGTAGAATCCTGTCTTATAGAAGTAAGTTACATTTATTGGTTGAATCATTAAAAAGTGGAGTAAAGCATAAACTCCCGACATTATGAACATTTGAACAACGTTCAAAAGTCAACCATAAATCTTAAATATTTGAGGGACAGGACCGAAAAAATATCAGATACTTAGTTCTAAAAATTAATCCGCTATATCCCATCCATCGTAGACCCCGAAGCACCGCATTTTAAAGCCCGGAATTACACGTTTCCTCGCAAGACTACCTACCCATATATACATATATACTTTTCCGGAAAAATCATTTTTACAAAAGTTACAACGCAGTCAAGCGTACGTACCAATTTTCGTCACACGATTAAAGTGTCGAGGAACGAAATTACGAGCGTTAATCATGATCATTCGCTGTCAGTGCGATATCAATTACGAGATAGGAATATACCGATGGACCTCTGTGTATCCCGAGTATCTCCGATCTCAATTTTTTTTGGTGATTTCCGAAGGTTTTCGACTATAGTTGATTGTAGTAAACTTAATTTCGTTTGTAGTAGCCCAGAAAAAAATTGAGACCACCAAAAAAAACGGTATCCCCCGAAATAAAAATAACGAACCTTTATAATTTTTTTTTCGTTCAAAATCGTTTGTAGATGATTGTAGTAAATTTATTTTCGTTTGTAGTTGAAGGGTTTTTTTATTTTGGCCAAAAATGAAAATCAAAAAATAAAACGGCCGGCAACGATTTTTGGAGTGAATTATAAATACTAATTAACAAATGTCTAACATAAAAAACATGAACCAAAATAACAGCATTACTGTAATGCAATATTTCACTATTTTTATAAGCAGATTTTCCTTAGCAATAACCGCAAAGGCAGGAAAACGATCTATCCTAAGTTTGTAGTTGTGAACTAGGTAACTACAAACGACGCCCGGGCTACTACAACGTTTGTAGTTGTTTGTAGGTCCGTATTTATCGTTTGTAGTCGCAGAGAAAGTACCTACAGAAGAGGAAATAACGAGAAAATGATTTTTCGACGATTTTCGAAGGATGTGTTCGTTTGTAGTAGTAAACTAGGTAACTACAAACGACGCCCGGGCTTCTTAAGCGTTTGTAGTTGTTTGTAGTTCCGTTTTTATCGTTTGTAGTTGCAAAGAAAGTAACTACAAACGAGGAAATTACCTGAAAATGATTTTTCCACGATTTTCGGAGGAGATGTTCGTTTGGAGTAAAAAACTAAGTGACTACAAACGCCGCTCGGGCTTTTAAATCATTTGTAGTTGTTTGTAGATCCGTATTTATCCCCAGGTAGGAATTGACGATGAAAAAAGGGCTCGCCGAGCTCTGAAACAAGGCTCACATTTTTTAATTCAGGCTGAGCACCAGCCTGATTTCAGGCCTAGCTGAACCTCTGAATGATAACGAGGTTTCAGGCTCTTGCACACAGGCTTGACCAAAGGCTGGTAGAAAAGCCTGTACTAAGCCTGGAACGACGAAACAACAAGACTCAAAACGAGCCTTAATGAAGCCTTCACGAGCATTTATGACCAGGCTTTTCCCAAACTCTTCCCGAGGCTATATGAGGCCTGTTTTTAGTTTTCTATATTCTACATTGGGGTAAATTTAATAAATTTGTAAAGAATTCATTTGATTTATTATATATATTTATTATTTGTTATATTATTTGTTACAAAATATATATAAAAAATATTTTATAAAACAATACTTTATTTTATTGCGTACTTTTATTTTCGTATACACTTTTTTGTGTACCTCATAAATATCGATAAGAGCATATGTTTAAATGTTGCTAAATTTTTGTTAAATTTGCTTTCATAAAAGTACAGAAAAAATATTATTTTAAACTTATTTTATTTTATCACAACCTGAAACAAGCCTGCATCCAGCCTTGATTTTTCAGCCTCAAAATTCACCGGCTGAATGAAGCTTGAAATAACCCTGAATTTAGGCTAAGCAGCCAGTCTTGGTTCCAGGCTGCTCCAAACGATGCAATGAAACCTGGGCCAGGTCTGTCTCACTCAGACTCGGTGAAACAAGGCTCGCACAAGCTTGTTTCCATCGTCAGCCTTTTGATTTCCTACCTGGGTCGTTTGTAGTTGCCGTGAAAGTAACTACAAACGAGGAAATAACCTGAAAATGATTTTTCGACGATTTTCGGAGGATGTGTTCGTTTGTAGTAGTAAACTAGGTAACTACAAACGACGCCCGGGCTTCTAAAGCGTTTGTAGTTGTTTGTAGTTCCGTTTTTATCGTTTGTAGTTGCGAAGAAAGTAACTACAAACGAGGAAATCACCTGAAAATGACCTTTTCAGGATTTTGGAAGGATATGTCCGTTTGTAGTAAAAAAACTGAGTAACTACAAACGACGACCGGGCTTCTAAAACGTTTGTAGTTGTTTGTAGGTCTGTACTTATCGTTTGTAGTTGCAGAGAAAGTAACTACAAACGAGGAAATCACCTGAATATGATTATTCCACGATTTTGGAAGGATATGTCCGTTTGTAGTGAAAAACTAAGTAATTACAAACGACGCCTGAGCTTCTAAAACGTTTGTAGTTGTTTGTAGTTCCGTATTTATCGTTTGTAGTTGCAGAGAAACTAACTACAAACTAGGAAATGACGTGAAAAGCATTTTTCAGCCATTTCAGAAGGAGGTAACTACAAACGAAGTAATAAAAGAGGTAACTACAAACGATGCTCGAGCTTCTAAAACGTTTGTAGTTATTTGTAGTTTCGTATTTATCGTTTGTAGTTGTAGAGAAAGTAACTACAGACGAGGAAATAACCAGAAAATGTTTTTTCGACGATTTTCGAAAGATGTGTTCGTTTGTAGCAGTTACCTAAAGCGTTTGTAGTTGTTTGTAGTTCCGTATTTATCGTTTGTAGTTGCAAAGAAAGTAACTACAAACGAGGAAATTACCTGAAAATGATTTTTCCACGATTTTCGGAGGAGATGTTCGTTTGGAGTAAAAAACTAAGTGACTACAAACGCCGCTCGGGCTTTTAAATCATTTGTAGTTGTTTGTAGATCCGTATTTATCCCCAGGTAGGAATTGACGATGAAAAAAGGGCTCGCCGAGCTCTGAAACAAGGCTCACATTTTTTAATTCAGGCTGAGCACCAGCCTGATTTCAGGCCTAGCTGAACCTCTGAATGATAACGAGGTTTCAGGCTCTTGCACACAGGCTTGACCAAAGGCTGGTAGAAAAGCCTGTACTAAGCCTGGAACGACGAAACAACAAGACTCAAAACGAGCCTTAATGAAGCCTTCACGAGCATTTATGACCAGGCTTTTCCCAAACTCTTCCCGAGGCTATATGAGGCCTGTTTTTAGTTTTCTATATTCTACATTGGGGTAAATTTAATAAATTTGTAAAGAATTCATTTGATTTATTATATATATTTATTATTTGTTATATTATTTGTTACAAAATATATATAAAAAATATTTTATAAAACAATACTTTATTTTATTGCGTACTTTTATTTTCGTATACACTTTTTTGTGTACCTCATAAATATCGATAAGAGCATATGTTTAAATGTTGCTAAATTTTTGTTAAATTTGCTTTCATAAAAGTACAGAAAAAATATTATTTTAAACTTATTTTATTTTATCACAACCTGAAACAAGCCTGCATCCAGCCTTGATTTTTCAGCCTCAAAATTCACCGGCTGAATGAAGCTTGAAATAACCCTGAATTTAGGCTAAGCAGCCAGTCTTGGTTCCAGGCTGCTCCAAACGATGCAATGAAACCTGGGCCAGGTCTGTCTCACTCAGACTCGGTGAAACAAGGCTCGCACAAGCTTGTTTCCATCGTCAGCCTTTTGATTTCCTACCTGGGTCGTTTGTAGTTGCCGTGAAAGTAACTACAAACGAGGAAATAACCTGAAAATGATTTTTCGACGATTTTCGGAGGATGTGTTCGTTTGTAGTAGTAAACTAGGTAACTACAAACGACGCCCGGGCTTCTAAAGCGTTTGTAGTTGTTTGTAGTTCCGTTTTTATCGTTTGTAGTTGCGAAGAAAGTAACTACAAACGAGGAAATCACCTGAAAATGACCTTTTCAGGATTTTGGAAGGATATGTCCGTTTGTAGTAAAAAAACTGAGTAACTACAAACGACGACCGGGCTTCTAAAACGTTTGTAGTTGTTTGTAGGTCTGTACTTATCGTTTGTAGTTGCAGAGAAAGTAACTACAAACGAGGAAAGTACGTGAAAATAATTTTTCAGCCATTTGAGAAGAAAATGTTCGTTTGTAGTAATAAACTCGGTAACTACAAACGACGCTCGCGCTTCTAAAACGTTTGTAGTTGATCGTTTGTAGTTGCAGAGAAAGTAACTACAAACGAGGAAATTACCTGAAAATGATTTTTGCACGTTTTTCGTAGGAAATGTTCGTTTGGAGTAAAAAACTAAGTAACTACAAACGCCGTTCGGGCTTTTAAATCGTTTGGAGTTGTTTGTAGATCCGTATTTATCGTTTTTAGTAAAAAAAACTGAGTAACTACAAACGACGACTGGGCTTCTAAAACGTTTGTAGTTGTTTGTAGTTCTGTATTTATCGTTTGTAGTTGCCGAGAAGGTAACTACAAACGAGGAAAGCACCTGAAAATGATTTTTCCACGATATTGGAAGGATATATCCGTTTGTAGTAAAAAAAACTGAGTAGCTACAAACGACCACCGGAACCATAACTACAGACGACGCCGCTCGGGCTTTTAAATCGTTTGGAGTTGTTTGTAGATCCGTATTTATCGTTTGTAGTTGCCGTGTAAGTAACCACAAACGGGGAAATAACCTGAAAATGATTTTTCCACGATTTTGGAAGGATATATCCGTTTGTAGTAAAAAAAACTGAGTAACTACAAACGACGACCGGACTTCTAAAATGTTTGTGGTTGTTTGTAGGTCCGTATTTATCGTTTGTAGTTGCAGAAAAAGTAACAACAAACGAGAAAATAACCTGAGAATGATTTTTCCACGATTTTCGAAGGAAATGTTCGTTTGTAGTAAAAAAAACTAAGTAACTACAAACGCCGCTCGGACTTTTAAAGCGTTTGTAGGTGTTTGTAGTTCCGTATTTATCGTTTGTAGTTGCAGAGAAAGTAACTACAAACGAGGAAATCACCTGAATATGATTATTCCACGATTTTGGAAGGATATGTCCGTTTGTAGTGAAAAACTAAGTAATTACAAACGACGCCTGAGCTTCTAAAACGTTTGTAGTTGTTTGTAGTTCCGTATTTATCGTTTGTAGTTGCAGAGAAACTAACTACAAACTAGGAAATGACGTGAAAAGCATTTTTCAGCCATTTCAGAAGGAGGTAACTACAAACGAAGTAATAAAAGAGGTAACTACAAACGATGCTCGAGCTTCTAAAACGTTTGTAGTTATTTGTAGTTTCGTATTTATCGTTTGTAGTTGTAGAGAAAGTAACTACAGACGAGGAAATAACCAGAAAATGTTTTTTCGACGATTTTCGAAAGATGTGTTCGTTTGTAGCAGTTACCTAAAGCGTTTGTAGTTGTTTGTAGTTCCGTTTTTATCATTTGTAGTTGCAAAGAAAGTAACTACAAACGACGCCAGGGCTTCTAAAACGTTTGAAGTTGTTTGTAGGTCCGTATTTATCGTTTGTAGTTGCAGAGAAAATAACTACAAACGAGGAAATGACGTGAAAAGCATTTTACAGTCATTTGAGAAGGAAATGTTCGTTTGTAGAAATAAAGTAGGTAACTACAAACGATGCTCGCGCTTCTAAAACACCCGTGTGGACATTGAGTTGGGGCTGTGATCGGGCCCCAATAATATTCCCCTAACTTTATTCGGGCCCCAATCTGGAAGCCACATGAGGGCCGTTAGCGGCCGGTCACACTTTGTCAACAAGGGCGATTAAAGGCGCAACGACCGGGACCTTATAAGTTGCCTCAACCGCGCCTCATGAAAACCATTTTAGCGTCCTGAAAATGCTTCAACGGCGCCTCACCATAACCATTTCAGCGCCATAAAATATCCGTATCAGTGGATATACGTGTATGTTAAATGCGTCAGGGTATATCTGTATTTGTTTTTATGTAATTGTTCATGTGCATAGGTGTGGGCGTGAGTACATGTGTATGTATGTGTGCGCGCGTAAAAATGTGATTGCGTACTTGGATGTGAGCCTTTATGACAAACTGCCATGACAAAATTAATACAAAAAAAAATCGATTCTAAGGAATGGATGTGTAGTAGAAATAAAAAAATATATGGGTCTACTGAATCACTAGAATCTATTTCCATTGAGGGAAAGATCTCGAAAACAAAGACCAATTTATGTATTTATCCTACACAGTCAGATAAAGTTTATGAATGGGAAATATCAGCGAAGTCTTCAGAAGAAATAATTTTCCCTATGATGAGTATTGAGCGGAAATTAGTTGCTATAAAAATGTCGAGAAAACCGGTTGGGACTGTTCACACTTATGCGCTAGCATTACTCCATGTATGAGTGAAACCATGAGTAGTTGTTTGTATCTATGTAAAAGGTTTCTTTAATTTGATAAATAAATACTATCTGATGTTTGTCTGGATATTTGTGTTCATTGTTGATTTTGCTGTTATTTGCTAATGCCTTTACGCTTTTCCCCAATTTGCGTTCGATAATATTATTCGATCGATGTATATAATCGATTTGAATAATTGAAATACCATCAACCATGTAGCCTAAGCTATTTATACTGGTTTATCGCTATAATAGTCAGATCTGGGCCTATTGTGGTGATCCCTACTTGTTTATCCCTATACTGGCCAAGTCTGGGCCTATTGTGGAAATCCCTACAGGTTTATTCCTATAATGGCCAAGTCGGGTCCTGTTGTGGAAATCCCTACAGGTTTATCCCCATAATGGCCAAGTCGGGTCCTATTGTGGAAATCCCTACAAGTTTATCCCGATAATGGCCAAGTCTGGGCCCATTGTGGAAATCCCTACTAGGGAAAGCACTAGGGAAGCCCTGAAAGGCCCTAATTTTTATTAGGGATGCCCTATCAGTTTTCTGCATGGGCGTTTGTAGTTGTTTGCAGTTTTGTATTTATAATTTGTCGTTACAACGAAAGTGACTACAAACGAGAAAATCACCTGAAAATGATTTTTCCACGATTTTGTATGGATAAGTCCGTTTGTAGTGAAAAACTAAGTAACTACAAACGACGCCCGGGCTTCTAAAACGTTTGTAGTTGTTTGTAGGTCCGTATTTATTGTTTGTAGTTGCAGAGAAAATAACTACAAACGAGGAAATTACGTGAAAAGCATTATACAGCCATTTGAGAAGGAAATACTCGTTTGTAGTAATGAAGTAGGTAACTACAAATGATGCTCGCGCTTCTAAAACATTTGTAGTTGTTTGTAGTACGGTATTCATCGTTTGTAGTAGCACAGAAAGTAAATACAAACGAGGAATCCATCTGAAAATGATTTTTTCACCATCGTGGAAGGATATGTTCGTTTGGAGTAAAAAACTAAGTAACTACAAACGCCGCCCGAGCTTTTAAATCGTTTGTAGTTGTTTGTAGTTCTGTATTTATCGTTTGTAGTGCCCGAGAAAGTAACAACAAACGAGGAAATCACCTGAAAATTATTTTTCCACGATATTGGACGGATATATCCATTTGGAGTAAAAAAAACTGAGTAACTACAAACGACGACCGGGCTTCTAAAACGTTTGTAGTTGTTTGTGGGTCCGTATTTATCATTTCTAGTTGCAGAGGAAGTAACTACAAACGAGGAAATTACGTGAGAATAATTTTTCAGCCATTTGAGAAGAAAATGTTTGATTGTAGTAGTAAACTCGGTAACAACAAACGACGCTCGCGCTTCTGAAACGTTTGTAGTTATTTGTAGTTCCGTATTGATCGTTTGTAGTTGCAGAGAAAGTAACTACAAACGAGGAAATAACCTAAAAATGATTTTTTCGAGATTTTCGAAGGAAATGTTCGTTTGGAGTAAAAACCAAGTAACTACAAACACCGCGCGGGCTTTTAAATCGTTTGTAGTTGTTTGTAGATCCGTATTTATCGTTTGTAGTTGCCGTGAAAGTAACTACAAACGAGAAAATAACCTGAAAATGATTTTTCCACGATTTTGGAAGGATATGTCCGTTTGTAGTGAAAAACTAAGTAACTACAAACGACGCGTGGGCTTCTAAAACGTTTGTAGTTGTGTGTAGTTCCCTATTTGACGTTTGTAGTTGCAGAGAAACTAACTACAAACGAGGAAATCACGTGAAAATGATTTTTAAGCCATTTCAGAAGGAAATGTTCGTTTGTGGTAATAAAGGAGGTAACTACAAACGATGCTCGCGCTTCTAAAACGTTTTTAGTTATTTGTAGTTCCGTATTTATCGTTTCTCTGCAACAGTTTTATTCCTTTCAATTAATATACTCGTTATTTGAACAATAATCAAGCTCTCAGAAATGCGTATGTCGATAAAGATCTTTATAAATTATCTATGGTCGTCAAAATGTAAATGATTTTGGAAATTCGTATTCTTTCCTATTGTCGAAAAAGTATGCAAATTGAAGCGACAAAAAAACGGGAACAAGGATCAAATTTGACGAAATACGCTCACATTTTTCACGAACAAATCGATAATTTTCTTGTCGAAAAATGAATTAAAGTGCAATACAAATAGAAAAAAAAGATGCGAATTCCACGAACCCCTGTATATTTTTTTCAACATTTACGTGTAGCCACTCACGATATATTTGATACTTTACGAGATGCTCGTCTCTCCTCGTTCTTTTTCTGTGTCACGTGTCTCGCTGTCTCCCTCGTTATCGTATATCTCTGCTATTTCCTTTAAAAAGACCTCGTGCTCGGCAAACCGCAGCCACACCGACGCTCTCTCTCTCTCTCTCTCTCCCCCCCTGTCTCACACACACAAACAAAAACACACACACACACTTCTCAGCTACCCACATGAGAGAATTTGCGCCAGTAGGCGACGGAAGAAATACCCGGAGCTATCGTCATATTTTATTGAAGTCATTTCCATCGCCGCGGCACAGAAACTTCCTCGACTTTTTGGAATAACTTTGAAAAAGAGGGAGGAGAATAGTGAGATGGATGTAGGCGTGCGAGGGTGAAACGAGCAGGAGAGTACCAGTTTCCGAGCGCAGAATTAATTTTTTTTTCACCCTGAAAGCTCGACTCGCGCCCGAGATGGTGCACGAAAGGAGAGAAAGCGCGGAATACGCGCGGGTTTTGCGGTATTGAACGCATAAATTACACGCGCCTGGCCTTCTCGACCCAAGAAGTGCTG
>OX101791.1:5076335-5083835 GCA_944452715.1 Ophion slaviceki
AAGTAGGGGGCAGTAATCGAGATGTTCCGCCGCTCAGAGGAAAAGTATGGAGCAAAGATTCGCAACTATGTCGGAGACGGCGATAGCAAAACTTATGGCAATTTAGTGAAAACGAAACCATACGGTAAAATATTCACTATAAATGAAAAAGAATGTGTAGGTGACGTGCAAAAGAGAATGAGAAAACGTCTACGTGATCTGGTAAAAAATACTGTTGAAGATAAAGTCGTGAAAACAGGAAAAAATTCAGGTAAAAAACGGCGAAGTAAAGTACTCGTCGGCAAAGGAAAACTCACCGGGAAAGTCATCAATAATTTGAGTCGATACTACGGAGAAGCAATCAGACATAATTGTGATGCGGTAGAGAAAATGAAAAATGCCATCTGGGCAACGTACTACCACCAGCAGTCGACAGACGATAACCCTCAACCCGATAAGTGCCTGAGCGGCGAGGACTCGTGGTGTCCTTATCAAAAAGCTCTGGCCACAACAGGAGTGGAAAATTTTAAACACAATTACACTCCACTTCCAGAAGATGTCTTACAAACAATCAAACCGATTTACGAAGATCTGAGCAAGGATGAACTTCTTGAAAGGTGTCTTAAAGGTTTTACCCAAAATGCCAACAAAAGTCTGAACCAGCTAATTTGGAGGATTGCACCGAAAAAATTACCTGGCAGCAAAAAAATCGTTGGATTTGCATCCTACGTGGCTGCATGCACTTTCAATGAAGGTGCTGGTGCTTTTCTCACCTTTCTGTCGGATATGAACACGGATATGAACTCGGCGCGTTGGGCCGAGCGCTCGCGAATATGCAAGATTGGAGGATAACTGTCGCATCAACAGGGCGGAGATTCAAGCTGAGAAGGAGAGCAAAGGAGCCAGGATAAGGCAAAGGCTTGGGAAAAAAGAGGCTCAAGACATGGAAGCTGCTGCAGCTCTATGGAGCTGGAATCGATGATTCAGTGTAAGTTGAAAAAAAAAATTTGTTCACTTTTTAGCTTCTAAAACTTCGAACTCGTTTTTCTCGAAACCACTACATGACCGATTTATTTCAAACTTGGTACACACTTTCTACATATAGAATACCTCCCCCAACGGTTAGTTTGAGATTTTTTTACATTGAGGGGGTTTTCCACCCCCAAAATGGCGGAATTTGTCGTGAAAAATAGCACTTTTCACTTTACATGACTACCAAAAATTTAGAAATGAAAAAAAAAAATTATCGACGACCGTTGGGGGAGGATTTGATGATACTTTTACTAAATTTTAATGGTACTTGATTTCAGATAATTTCTAGCTGAAATACAGTGAACACCGCAAATCGTGTTTTTCCAAAAGCGTTCTTGGAAAAGTTTTGTCACCGGCTTGTTTGTGGATATTTTCGCGTACAAATTTCACGGAATGTTCTTGAAATGACACTCAACAATGTACAAAAGGTTTCAATAAATTTACTCTATCCATGAAATGAATGAAAAAGATTCGCAAAAAAGTGTTTTTTTTCCACGCTGAAACCCTCCCCTTAAGAATCTTACATCAACACAAGTTTCATCCGTATCGTATGTCATTACACCAGGATTTGTACGGCAATGATTTCCTAAATCACGTCAATTTCTGTAACTGGATTCGTAGAAAAATGCGCACAGATGTGTCATTTTTACGACGAATCTTACTTCACAAATACGGGAAATGTAAATAGGCTTAAGATGCCTTTTTGGGCAAATGAGAATCCTCGATGGATGAGAACTGTACCATTTCAACATCCGTGGTCGGTTAACTGTTGGTGCGGCATCCCGAATAGAAATTTCTTAGGGTTAGCCTGACCAGGATCAGGCCCCGATCGAGCTGTGACACGGGTAACACCTATTACGGACATCCTGATCCGGCCCCGATCGGGCCGGAAGTATTTAGGCCCTAAATCAGGCTATACTAAAATGACCCTACTAAGGCCGTCCCTGATAAGATCCTACTTAGGCTTTCCCCGGTAGGGCTCTACCAAGGCTTGCCCTGATAGGCCCTACTAAGGTTTTACATGATAGGGCCTTACTAAGGCTGCCCCTAATGTGGCCCTACTAAGGCTTTCCCCGATAGGGCCCTACCAAGGCTTGCCCTAATAGGCCCTACTATGGCTTTCCCTGATGAGGCCATAAATAGGCTTGCCATATAACAGCCTCAGCAGTCGATAGATGCATACAACCTCTTGTTTTCCACATGGAAACTTCGATTTTACAGCATCGTAGCTTCGGAGTTTCGATGCATTCCTGAATTCTATTTTAAAAAAGGTGCTATGGACTGTCACGACAAAAAAGTTATGCAACTGGGATGCGTGTTAGAAGATTTCGGCAGCTTTGTAAGGCGAAGAGAGAGAGAGAGAGGAACTACCCACACACGCACACACACACACACAAGGTTAAGTTTCCAAAATCTATAGCATGTTATTCGATAAACCTCTTTAATTGTCACAATGATATTAACTAATTGATATACTTTATGTGATACAACAAATAATTATAGGAATTCATTTGGTCGCTTATGCCGATTCCCATATAGGCGAAATATTTTCTTCGAACAAAAACATTTCAGCAGGCCAGGGAATGACGAATTATGATACAAAATCATTGTAGTGGAAGTCTAAATTAAGTGGTTCATTCCATTTTGGATTTTTGAAATATTATGTGCATTTCTTTCTGATCAGGCAACCTGATAGGGACCTGATCAGGCAACCAGGTCAGGCCCATATGTGACACAACGTGACATTTCCTAGTAGGGCCCTTTCAGGCTGCCTTATTAGTGCCCTACCAGGGCAGTCAGGCAACCTGATCGGGCCCTGATTTGGGCCCCATCAAAATTTCTACGCGTGATTGTCGGCGATTACGTCATTGGTCCATATTTTTTTGAAGGTCGCTTGACTGGGCCAGTTTACGCAGACTTTCTGCAAAACGTATTGTCTCAATTACTGGAAGACGTGCCCTTACATGTTCGCATGAACGTGTTGATGCAACACGACGGTGCACCACCCCATTATGCTCTGTGTACAAGACAAGTGATGAATGAGATTTTTGGTGAAAAGTAGATAGGACGAGGCGGCCCTGTAGCTTGGCCATCTTGTTCACCAGATCTAACATCACCAGATTACTTTTTATGGGGTTTCGTCAAAGAACGCGTAACGGCGGTAGCACCTATCACGCCTGGCGACATGAAAGAAAGAATACGCCGAGCATGAACCGAAATTACACCCAAATGGTGGCTGAAGTTAGACGGTGTTTTCATTGGCGAATTAACAAGTGCTTACAAGTCGAGGGTCATCACTTCGAGCATCTTCTGTAGGTAGACCCAAACCAAGGTTAGTGGATCCTTTGAAAGTAATTATTCCGATATTTTTCAATTTTTCGACTATTTTCATACTTTGCGTGACTAGAATGACCTTGTGTTCCCGAGTAGAAATTTTTTAGAGTTAGCCTGACCAGGATCAGGCCCCAATCGGGGTGTGATACGGGTAACACCTATTACGGACATCCTGATCTGGCCCCGATCGGGCCGGAAATATTTAGGCCCTAAATCAGGCTATACTAAAATCCTACCAAGGCTTTCCCCGATAGGGCCCTACCAATGCTTGCCCTGATAGGCCCTACTAAGGCTTTCCATGATAGGGCCTTACTAAGGCTATCCCTAATGTGGCCCTACTAAGGCTTTCCCCGCTAGGGCCCTACCAAGCCTTGCCCAGATAGGCCCTACTATGGCTTTCCCTGATGAGGCCATAAATAGGCTTGCCCTATAACTGCCTCAGCAGTCGATAGAAGCACATAACCTCTTATTTTCCACATGGAAACTTCGATTTTACAGCATCATAGCTTCGGAGTTTCGATGCATTCCTGAATTCTATTTTAAAAAAGGTGCTATGGACTGTCACCACAAAAAACGTTATGCAACTTGGATGTGTGTTAGAAGATTTCGTCAGCTTTGGCGAAGAGAGAGAGTGGAATTATATATATATATATATATATATATATATATATATATATATATATATATATATATATATATAAGGTTGAGTTTCAAAAATCTATAGCATGTTATTCGATAAACCTCTTTAATTGTCACAACGATATTAACTAATTGATATACTTTATGCGATACAACAAATAATTATAGAAATTCATTTGGTCTCTTATGCCATACCTGGGACCAAGATGTTACAAGCACTCGGTAGCATAGAGGCAGCGTGCGTAGCTTTGGGTAGGTAGGTACGAGGTTCGATTCCCATAGAGGCTAAATATTTTCTTCGAACAAAAACATTTCAGCAGGCCAGGGAATGACGAATTATGATACAAAATCATTGTAGTGGAACTCTAAATTAGTTGGTTCATACCATTTTGGATTTTTGAAATATTATATGCATTTCTTTCTGATTAGGCAACCTGATAGGGGCCCGATCAGGCAACCAGGTCAGACCCATATGTGTCACAACGTTACATTTCCCAGTAGGGCCCTTTCAGGCTGCCTTATCAGTGCCTCACCAGGGCAGTCAGGCAACCTGAACGGGCCCCGATTTGGGCCCCATCAAAATTTCTACACGGGTTGTCGGTCGCTGCATCCATCTTAACATCGGTAATAATGTCATCGAAAAAAATACATGGTTCCATTTTAATAAGTGGAGTTGACCTTGACGTAGCTTCAGCGCCTCCACCGATAAAAAATAGGGTGGTCCAGTATGACGGCCTTCTCGAACACTGAAACTTTTGTCTGAAACATTTTCATATGATCATATAATATACATATGATCAATAGTTTGAGTGCTATTGCTCTGTAACACTTTATGTGCCTCACCCTGTGTATATATATATATATATATATATATATATATATATTGTGACGGGCGATATTTCTCTAACCACGAGAACGAGAACTCAAAACGGGATCTGGTGCGGGAAACCGTCACCTTCGGCCGTTCCTCCCGTACGCGTGCAACCGCGACCCGGGGCGCCAGAGAATTTTATTTCGCCGGATTTCTCAACCGGACTAAACTGGGGTCGGGGTGATCAAACCCGACCCGCCAGGCGGAGGCTGGAGCCCTCCTAGATTTTTGTTTCCCCCGGAATCTTAACCGGGTTCGGAGACTGGAGCTCTCCTCGGTTTTTTTGTCGCCGGAACCGTCTAACCGGACTAACCTGGATGCACTGGCGCGGGGGAGGACGGTTGCGGTACTGCACGGCCGCTCAGGCTGTGGAATGTGGTAGAGGGGTCGGGATTCACCGGGAGTAGCGTGAACGATCACGGGATCTGTCACTTTCGCGACACCGGTAACGTCACTAACAAAACACAATTAGGTTTTTTGTTGTGGTGCGGGAGCCGGTGGATTAACCACCCGGGATCTGGTTACGTCAACGCACTCAACGCGAACACGAAAGCGGAGGAAGACGTCGTACGCGCGGGAGCGAGAAGGCACGACGACGTGTCTCTAGAACGGGAACTACGGCGCGACGTCACGGGCGCGAGAGAGACACGACCGGTCTCTCGATCGCGAAGCTCGTGGCTCGCCGTCCCATCGACAACTGTCACGAGAACGTCAAATTCGGAATCAGGCGCATTTCGGGAGACTCTACTGTCTCACCTGAAAATTCGTAATTTTCTCTACCTCGCGCGACCAAGACCGGCGCGCGAGGGATTATTCGAGGGCGAGATAGAGCGCGTTAACAGAAAAACTGTCAACACGCTCGCGGGATCCAACCGTGCGAAATCGCCGGTTTAAGCGAAACTTAGCTCTTACGCCAGAATCGGGAGCTGAAATATTATCGAAATAATATTTTAATTCGGTAGCCGTCATCTCTGCCCGAGTTACCTCGAGATCGGATCGGGAACATACCGGGTGACTCTCTCCAACGGTAGCGGTGAGACTCTCTGGGATCGCATCCCCGGGCCATCGTGTGAGAGCAGGCAATGCTTCTTTTCAGAAGCGCGGCGCGAAAAGCTCCAGCTTCCGCCCGTAACGCAAACAGCCCGCTCTCCAACACGATGCACCACATCGTGGGGCGCCGGCATCTCAACCGGGCGTGCGCCGATTCCCCAGAGCGGTCTCGTTGGCGGCTTCCCTCGGTCGGGATTGCTCGATACGTTGAGCGCCACGCCACTCGACCGAGTTCTGCCCGCCAACTAAACGGAAACGGGATCGACAACGATAACAAACAAATAAAAAAAACGGAACACAAGGGGAGAAAGACCCTTAACACGCGTCACGGTAGCGACTCGGGCATATGCACGTAAACCACGTGATCGGTAGCCGCTCTTGTGACGCGGTTTCAAAGAAATCACGTCACAATATATATATATATATATATATATATATGAACGTGTGTATTACATAAAAGAATATAGCCTTATGCTTGCGTGTGTGAAGCTCGCGCTGCTCTTCTCCAAGCAGACTTTAAGTGAGGTATATATGTGATTAAACGCCTTAGCTCTACACTAATGTGAACAATCATGCGGATTCTACATTGGCAAGAAGCCCAAGAACTTGGCGTTTTGATCTCTGCATGCTTGATTCCTTACGTACGGATATGTATATGGGTAATTCCACCAATTCTGTGTCAAAGTTATACCGGGTGGTCTGAATTTAGCAAAACTAAGAAGGTCATCTGAAAGGTCATATGAAAACAAGCATCCATGATTTTTTTCGAATTTTTTTATCCAATAGTTTTTTAGTGATGGCGGCTCATAGTTTTCAAATTTTGTAAAACACCAAATTTTCAAATGCCCATAACGTCTTTCCAATAATAGCTAGCAAAATAAAAAAAAACCATTTTTTAGACAAAAACATGAACTTTTTGAAAAAAATATGCTGAAATTCTGGGTTGTTTTAAAAAATACGAAAATCACGTTCAAAGTATAAAAATCGATTTTTCGGACCTTGTCCCATTTTTCCCGATTTTGAAAGTATTTTTTTCGAAAAATGTAGAATTTTTTACATCGAAATAGATTGTAAACGAGATAAGATCTCTAAAACATCAGCCTCAGAAAAATTAAATAAAAATTTTTCCCAATTTTTTAAATTTTATTTGATAATAAAAATTATTGTCATTATTGTTTTTATTTTATAAATTTGTAAGTGAGAGATTTTATAACCTCAAAACCAATAGTTTGACCTACGGATGACCTACCCAAACAAACCCAAACAAACCCAAACTTTGTCCCACTTTGGGGTCAATCCCATTTACACCCCATTTACAGGGTGTAAATGGGACACCCTGTATGTATGTGTGTGCGTGCGTGCGTGTGTGTGTGTGTGTGTGTGTGTGTGTCTGTGTGTGTCTGTGTGTGTGTGTGTGTGTGTGTGTGCGTGTGCGTCGCGTGTGCGTGTGCGTGTGCGTGTGCGTGCGTGCGTGCGTGCGTGCGCGTGTGCGTGTGCGTGCGTGCGTGCGTGCGTGCGCGCGCGCGCGCGCGTGTGTGTGTGTGTGTGTGTGTGTGTGTGTGTGTGTGTGTGTGTGTGTGTGTGTGTGTGTGTGT
>OX101791.1:5088835-5255408 GCA_944452715.1 Ophion slaviceki
AGTGCGAAATGGATGATAAAAAGTAGGGGAGGATATTGTCTTGAGGATTCGTTCTTCACCCAATTCGCACCCCGATACCATCAGGAAAGAATGGCGTCTTCGAAAAGAAAAAGGTGGCTTGTAAGGAAGGAGAAAGAGTAGTCGTAACTATGGTAATGGCTCAGGCTCTCGTTTTCCATAATATCTGCACGTAAAAAAAATGAGATAATGTAAAAGGCGCTAAATAATATCTAAACGAAAAGAAAATAAGATAATATAAAAGACGCAAGAAAATCTTAAAAAAAAACCTTACTCTCTGCAATCATACTTCAGAAATTGGAGCAATACGCAGAGGAAGATGAAAAAAAGTGAGGGAGGATATTGTCTTTAGAGATTCGCCCCAATCGATTTCGCCCCTGCAACGAACGAAACGTCGTCGTGGGTTTTTTTCTTCATACTTCTTTGACGGAAGAAAACATGTGCCCTCATCGGAAAACATGTGTGGCTTGCTAATACGATACGCGTGTATGCATGTGTATGTACGTATAAGATGGGTACAGAGACGAGAGTGAGAGAGAGAGTATACGCGCGCCCGGGTGTGTGTGTATGTGTGTGTGTGTGTGTGTGTGTGTGTGTGTGTGTGTGTGTGTTCGTGTTGTCTCCGGAGCTACGTTCGACCCCATGAGGCTGCTCTTCAGGCTGTCGAGGAAAAGACCTCCTCTAACAACAGCTGCAGAACTTCGAGGCATACATATATTTGTATTCTTGGCTTTTCTCCTTCTCGTCTTCACATAATCGTCTCTCATTCTAGCCAACGACAAAAATCGAACTCTCATCCCGAGACCGTCCATGGGGCTTCATCCCTGCATCGTCCCGTTCAGAATATGAATATCCCTGCAGTGTTGCACCGGGGGCCTCTTTTTACCCTGTGGCTCACACATGCTATGAACGGGCTATGATTAATTATACACGAGAGAGAGAGGGGGGGAGTATGCAAATTAGTTGAAAACAGCAAGCTTCATTAACGATCGAAATCTCACCCGATTGCCACAGAAAATAATATTCTCTTATATCTGTTCGATCGACAATGATTTCATAAATTGTTGGAGCAGTACCATCAATATTTTAACACGGATAAACACGAACATAAAATACGACCACGGCTGTAAAATTTATGAATTTTTAACACATTGAAGCGAGTCATCGAGCATTGAAGGCTTTTGATTTATGATGAGATTGAAGTTCACATCGCTGGAATGAAACGAAAATTAATATTTCTGTATTACTTTGATTTATTTTGGCAGATTGTGCCGAAAAATTTTCTCGGCCATTTTTGAAGATACTTCTTTGGAGATTTACGATATAAATCTAGAAAAAAGATTTTGAATGATGATAAAAATAAGAAAATGGAAGTATAAAAAAGCACAATTGAGAACAAAAAAAAAGCATCCATTTTTCAAGATACTTATTTGAAGATGTACGATATAGAACTGCAAAAAAATATTGTGGATGACGATGAAAATAAGGAAATGAAAACATAAAAAAGGATAATTGAGAAGGGAAAAAATCGTCGTCCATTTTTCAAGATACTTATTTAGAGATCTTCGATATAATGGGCAAACAAATATTTTGCATGATGATGAAAATAATAAAATGTAAAAATAAAAAAAAGAACGAAAATGAATATTTCTCAACTGCTTCGATTTCATTCGGCAGGTCTTGCCGAAAAAACTCCTCGACCATTTTTCAAGATACTCATTTGGGGATTTACGACATAAATCTGCCAAAAGAGATTTTGGATAATATGGAAATAAGAATATGAAAATACAAACAAGCATTAATGATTTTATGAATTGATGAATTCAAGAAGCATTCCATGATTCGTGTGAATTATTTTGAAAGTGCAATTGACCGTTATTGATACTAAAGGATCGCGTGTATTTAATTATCAAAATATACAAAGATATTTCGTGGTGAAAAAAACGTATGTAAGAGCGCTGTAGAGAAATAATCAATTATTCTGTTTCGTCGATAAATACGTTTTTGTGCTCAGTTATTGATGAATCGTATGTTTCACAGAATTGTTTATTGGATGAATTCGTTTCGATGCTGATAGCTATCCCGTATGTCGCTCTTGCAAATAGAACGAATAAATTATTTTTGCAGCTCGCTCGGCGAAAATTACACGCTCGTACGTTCCATGACCAAAGCTATGAATTGTTCGATGCCCTCTTATCCCGGCTATTCCATCCGGGATTATTAAACATTGAAATTGTGGAGACCGAACGGCAATAATGGTAGTACGGATAAATGTAATTCAGCATCGTCCTCATCGGGGTATTAAATGCGATTCAAAGTTGTGCCCGCTCTGCGGTAGAAATTCTCCGTGCAATGCGGACCCCACCTGCGCATATAATCATTACGAACTCGGGTAAACTATCGGAAAGTTATGGTCTTTCGAGGGAACGATCCTCGCGAAAATATAGACTCTGTGTGCCAATTGTCCAATTAACAACGCCACCAGTATTATAATACATGGACGATGAATAAATAGCAAGCGGTGCTAAAATTGAGCTAGAACTTTCGTAGAGCCCTAGTTTGGAAAAATCGTATGAAGCCTTAGGGCCAAGTAAAAAGCTATACCATCCGGTAAAAATACCGCGCGGCTCATTATCCTCCAAAACAATTGATGTTTCGGAAACAAACAAGTGCCAACTCGTTCGCCCTTTGATAGAGCTGCACAATATGACACTTTTCTCTTTTGCGAAATGTCAGTCGTCTCGGAGGAAAGTGAGAAACGGACTTTCAGCTTTCTCCCTCGCACTTGTGCGCCACGCTGTACATTTTTTACTTTGACTTAGGGGGCGGTCACACGTTTTTTACCAGGCGTCCCAAAGACCCCATAAGTTAGGCCTAATAATAAATTATTGAGTAAGTATAGTTGATGGTCGGAAAATCCTTGCACTCGGAGAAAAAATAATACAACCTGGTATGACAATAATTCGAATGTCATATTTTCAAGGCCATTGCATTTTTATTTCATTATCTACTTCAAAGATTTGAAATAGCGCCTTGAGATACAAAGAAATATTTTTATTTCGAATTTCCAGCCACAAATTTCGATTTTCGACACATGGGAAATTGAGGGTCGTCGGAAATAAGGGTCTCAAAACATTTATACGGGGCATAGTTCATTTCTTGACGGACAAATTAAAAAAAGGTTTTATATCCAAAATTGTTTCATTTTTCTTCTGGGTGTTATGATGATAAACGACTATAGGGCCTTTATTGGTCTCTTTACTCGAGGCTTATTGTTATTTGTGACAATTTTCGGCACAGGAGGGTTTTCATATTTTTCCATCCGTCAGCTGAATGAAGTAGTGGATAGAAAATCCAGTTTTCTTCTACGAAAGTAAAAATCTTTATTAAACATTATCTTCATTTCGATCACATATCACTATTGTTTCCTTTTATTTCGATCAATTGTCTCATAGTAAAATATTATTTGAGAACCGAACGAAACCAAACATTTATACGTCGTTGCAATAAAATATGTTCCTGGTGAGTAAACATTTAATTGAAAATCGTTATGTATCGCGTGTTTCAGCGCCATGCGCATTTTGCTATCGAAGCTGCCACGACCATGGATCGTTGACGAGAAAAAGGACGACGGTTATACAGCTCTTCACCTCGCGGCCCTCAACAATCACGTGGAAGTTGCTGAACTCTTGGCTGGTATCGGTAAAGCCGATTTGGACTTGCAAAATGTTAATTTACAGACGGCCCTCCATCTCGCCGTCGAACGACAGCACACGCAAATCGTCAGAGTGAGCTTTCTTTTTATCATCTCGATATAACTTTCTTTTTTTTTCATTATTCCGCGTTTATTTCGATAGTGTTGTTGAGCTGAATTATCGTATTTTGAGCGGGTTCAATATTTAAAAATGTATGTAATTCGATAGACGGATTTTTCATCTGATTTGTTGGGGAAATGATAAGAGAATAGTAGTTTAAAAAAGCCTCGTCGCCCGTTTTAACAACAAGTTAATGCGGCACCGATCAGTGAACCGTCGTTCTCCTCGTCTTTGTTCGGCTCCTGGCCTGATTATGTCTCCGAAAATAAACGGACAAGTTTATTTTTACAAAATTCTATTTCTCTCGTGTCACACGTTCGCCGCACTATTTTCTCGAGGCTGCGAGAGCGATCCATCATATTCGGCAATCCTAAGTCTCCGTCCATCTGCTGCCCATCTCGCCCTAGCCCACATAAACCGTATTCAGAAGCGCAAGAAAACTCCTGAAACCCGAAACTTTTTATTTCCAATACTTCGATACAGACACACACACACACACACACACACACACACACACACACACACACACACACACACACACACACACACACACACACACACACACACACACACACACACACACACACACACACACACACACACACACACACACACACACACACACACACACACACACACACACACACACACACACACGCGCGCGCGCGCGCGCGCGCACACAGGCACACGCATGCGCGCGTACACACACACACACACCTATATATTTGGAGTTTAGTTTGTTCTTTTTTCCGCAACAAGTATTCTCGTTAATCCCATTAAAAAAATACATGGTAACTTCATTCTCCTTTTTGGTATATCTTTGTTAATTGTTACTATTTTGTATCTTCAATTATCATCTTCGTGTCCGTGTCCGTGATTTACATCATTTTTTTAAGTTATCAAAAAAATGGTACACAGGATCTCAATTTTGACTTCGAATATCGATTCAGCAGCTCAAAATACGTCGGAAAAGTATAGTCCGATTCGTCGCACAACCAACTTTTCTTTCTGTGGCTGTGTTGTTTATGATTTCGTAATTGATTTCTTTGTTACTTTGTTGATAATCTATTTTTCAGAATTAATTTGTGTTGAGATTTTTTCGTTCTTATTGAATTTTAAATTTGATGTCTTGTTTATTTATTTTTGTTAACTTATTACTTGATCCCTTTTCTGTTTTTTTTTTCATTTATGTTTTAAAATTGCAGTTGCTCGTGCGTGAGGGTGCGAACGTGAACGTCGCAGACAAAGATGGCGACACGCCGCTTCACGAGGCACTCCGACATCACACGCTGTCGCAGCTGCGACAATTGCAGGATGTTCAGGATGTTGGACGTCTTCTCATGGGCCTAGGCGCGCAAGGACAGGACAAGAAGAGCAGTTCCTTTATTGCTTGTTTCTTAGCCGCTCACGGCGCTGATTTGGAGCTCAAAAATAAGAAGGGACAGACACCTCTTCATCTCTGTCCGGACCCCAATTTGTGCAAAACTCTTACAACTTGCCACAAAAATAAGGAATCGTTAGTGCACATCGATATCTATTATTTCCTAAATATATATATACATATGCCCATTTTTCATAACCGCGATTATTATTTAAATGAAATATATATATATATATATATATTTCTCATAAGTAATTTAAAGATCCATTTTCCACGTATATCTTATTTTTTCTTCGCCAGCCACGATATCGAAGCTCCGACACCATCGACCGCTATGGACGAGTGTCTCGTTTGTTCGGATGGTAAACGCGAGATGCTCTTCAGCCCCTGCGGTCACGTAGCTTGTTGCAACCCTTGTGGGCCCAGGGTCAAGAAATGCCTGATCTGTCGAGAAAATGTAGTTTCCCGGGTGAAGGTTCGTACATCCTTGGTCAGAAAAAAAAACGGAAAAATATGAAAAACTGAATTATTTTCTTAATAACTTCTAATAAAACTGATAAAAATGCTTTTAAAAATCATTGAAACTCTGAAGTGTCATTTTTAAACGAAAATAAATATACAAATTGCAAAGTTAACCTAAAAATCGAAGTGTCCAAGCTACGGTCTTACATACAGGCATTGAAGCTTTAGTGGTGGAGGATGGTTCCCTTGCAGCTAGAGTCGCTGTAATCGCGGAATGTTCTGTGCCACAAAGACAACAATAGCCACGCATTTTCGTAGTAGCCTCACCTGAAAATCTAAATGTTCCACAAGTTGTTAAAAAACGAATGATATTCCTATGCAAATAGAAATACATAAACTCATAAACTGACTAGTATAAATCTGAAAAATGTATCCAATTATTAATCGGCGAATAGTCCATCAACCCTACCATTGAAATCCAAGCGAGTTTAATACGGATAAATCAATGTTGTTCTTTCATGTATAAAATACGTTCTAGCTGAATGGATTGATACCTTGTTGAAAAGTTTGTTATCTTCGGTTCAATTCCCGTGCACTGTTTTTTTCTCTTGAATGCATATATAGCTGCAGAAAAAGAATGAAATTTTTTAATTGTCAATGGCACGCATAATTGAGGTTACTGCTCGTAATTATTTCTATGTACACGTATACATCAACCGCTATTTTTGTTAACGATAAATATGGAGATAGCGCCTTACATTTTGCACGCAAAAATAATTTCGAGTGGATAAATTCTATAAAAACCATTATCTATCCCTCAAAATTCAAGATGATGACGGAATGAGGCTTCTTTATTAATTGCTGCTCTGCAGGTACAAAATAATCACAAACAAAACGTACAATGTAGCGAAATAACCAAAATTGTATTGGTTTGTCAATTTAGACAGTTTTTTCAACAATTTTTTAAATTTGATATATACCTCGAGCACATTTTGCCTCATGCGCAACCTAATATAATGGAAAACCGCATATGATAAAATATCCCAGCCATGTTCTTTGCATGGAAAAGTGAAATTATAAGTCGCTAATACGTTTATTGCACTCGACTGGCCACACTTTGTGGTAACCATATCCGCGGAATCACAGAATACGCAGGTTATGTTCTCACTATCAAAACAACATCCCCCGATACTAGCGATACCAAAGACAGCTTCAATACGCGCGTCACCCCTACCATTGAAATTCGATCGAGTCGCAAACCTGTATGTAATATCCTGGTCTAAGTGGCCACAATACTTTCCAACTCAGTACCATCTCTGCTCGCCAAATAATAATAGTCCTGATTGGACATTTTTTGTTGGAATTAATCAATGATATCGGTCGCTGCGTGTGTCCGTCTATTTATTTATTATTTATTTGCTCCGTCGCACAGATCGAGGAATGCGTCGTCTGCTCGGATCGCAAAGCCGGCGTGCTCTTTCGTCCGTGCGGCCACATGTGTGCCTGCGAAAGTTGCGCCACCCTGATGAAGAAATGCGTCCAGTGTCGCACCCAGATACAGCACATGGTACCGATGTCCATCTGCTGCGGTGGAGGAGGTAATGTTACTTACGTTAAGGGGTGTGAGGCCTCGGGTACAATTACATCTCGCTTCCTCCCGTTATCCTCGTTCGCTTGCGATAGAGAAGAACGCGCGATTGCGGAAGAGCTTGCAAAAAATAGCCCGTAGGGGAGAAAGGCCTTTTTGTATTCCATGAGCCTGCATCTCCCTCGACCAAATGACCGACTGATGTTAAAAAAAAGTCGGTAACCTGTTTTTTTTACAGTTTTCTCATATTCTCATAGTAGAAGGGCCTTTTTTGGAGTAGATCAATTTGCATCTCCCTCGACCAAATTACCGACTGACGGTAAAAAAAAGTCGATAACCTCAATTTACCGTCCCTTCCTCGACTCATGGGCACGGTCTTACATGCAGATCTGGAAACTCCTAGGGTGGGGAGTGACCCAGATAATGAGGCAAACGGTCAGTTCTCGCTTTTGTCACCCGAAGCGCTGCTAGTAGGGGTTAGCCAATCAAACGCAGTTCCGAACAGCTGTGCAACGGCGCAGATTTTGCGAAATAAACATAGAGTCTGTTCGGTTTAGCTACACTTTCTACAATTGCAATAGATACAGTAAGAGAGAGCCCTCAGAAGATGTAACAAGTGTAGAAAAGTGTAGCCAAAACGAACAGACCCAATATTATTTGTAAGAGCCATATAAATGGAGAATGATTGACTATTTTTCACTGCTGAACGCCCGGACAGAATAAGAATTATTATTTCAGTGGACTGTACTTCTCGGATGTTCGAACTTCTGTAATATTTTTATTTGGTCTTTCGCGATTTGAGTAGATGGGGTATGAACAAATTGGTGCGCCCTAAATTTTTTCCCTCATAATTAATGTTTATTCTTAGTAGATTGAATTCCTTATTTGTTTCTATAACATTTATTTTTATTTTAGCTTTTTTAACACTGTTAATAAGAACCTGAAAATCAATATAATGGAAGAGGAATTAAAAAAAGGAATGAACGCATTGTATATGTTTAATAAGCACCGTTTTTATTGATTTGTCAGTTCGGCGAGCTTGTTTTGTTACAAAAAAATATTTTTGCCGTTTTTGGTTTTGTTGATACGCGAACTGACGCATCCTCAATCGAATATAATAAAATATAGCGAAGGATAAGGCCGGGTCCACACTATGCTGTTCTACCGGAGCGTTTCATGTAGTTTAGATTTCTAGAAACGTTGTGAACACATGTATTGGCTGTCAGCAGGTTATTTTTCCATTGCTGTATATTTATATCTACACGCCTACTTATAATTGCTAGCGCTTCCAGTGGATCAATGAGGAACTACATTTTTGCCTCACTAACGATGACATCATGCAAAAACGCCGAAGTTTCCAGACCTGTATGTAAGACAGTGCTCATGTGAAAATTATCTACACGCAGTTCCTGTTCCCGTCGTTTCCAAGTCCTATCCCATATGCATGCATGTCTCGTTAGACACGCATACCACGATCCAACATACAGTTTTTAAAAAACTGCAGCGGCAGGGTGATTATTTTCACAAGCGACACTACTATCTGTCAGTGTATTCCGTGATACAAGGATGAATATACCAAATAGATAAAATCAGTGGCGTACTAAGGCTCGTGGGTGCCCCAAGCGGAATAAAAAATGTGGTGCCCTTGAAATTAACAAAGTAACAAAAACGAAATTTATATCCAATTTTTTTCATTAAAACTTCATAAATCATGCATAACACAACCATGCAATTTTCATAAATCGTACATAACACAACTTTTCCACCGAAATATGGGCAATACACCTATAAACGTGTTAGGGAGGACACCGCTGTAAAATTTTCGAAAAATCGTTTTTCTGAAACACTTTTAAAAAATCCGTTGAACCTTTGAATATACGATGCTTATTCGTTTATAGCTGACAAAAAAAAACAGTTTTTAAGTGGCTTTCGAGCTATTGTTGAGCCTCCGAGCGCTGAAAAGCGCCTTCGGCGATGCCAGATCGGTAGACGTAGTTCTCGACTCTTGTAAGCCTATCTTTGGGGAAAAAGTTTCGAACAAAAAAATTTTAGTTGGAGTTTTACTTTCTACAAATAGGTGGCATTAGATTACGGGACCAAAATACATCAGCTGTACGGTCTATAAAACCGTTTACTTCAAACACGTTTTTCTCAAAGCCATGTTTTTGAAATCGGCACGCAGTAGAACTCGAACAACTTTCGTCCAATCGACTCGAAATTTAACTGTAGCTTATTGGATTGCTTTGAAAATTGTAAATAATGTGTCACTTTTTATATAAAAATGATGTTGGAAAAAACGAACTTTTTTTTCAAACTCGTTTGTATTTTTTTCATTATCCCCCCCCCCCCATTCTTGACTGCTAAAGCTAATATAATTAACGAAAATATGTCCCGGTACCAGGATTAAATTTACGACAGTTCTACTGCGTGCCGCGAAGAGGGTTGGCTGAAAACCCGTAGTGCTATAGCGACTCGTGCGTCCCCATTTGTATTCTTTTAACGAACATTTTTTGCATAATTCAATATATACCTAATAAACCTATAAGTTCTTTTGAACATGTATTTTATTCCTTCCTTTGAAAAAAAATTCCAAAGAAAACGGTCGGAAATAAGCAGTTACAGTGGTGTCCTCTCCCTTCAATAAGTTTGCTTATCTCAAAGCCCGTTTTTGTATTCATTCGTTTCTTTGAAGACGAACCTTACAGGCAACCTTACGAAAATTAGCAAACTTATAACACCTTCGAAGTCGATTGTATGGGCAATATCTCGTCCAATAGACAAAATTGCAAGGTTATTTAGCCTTGCATTGTTCATGACGAGCGACGAAAATTTTTGCGTAACTTCAATTTTAGGAAGCTTCTCTCACATGTAGCTACGCTTACACCGATAGAGGTTTCTTTAAAGGGTTGATATCAATAACGTACCGTTTTTTTTCTCGTGAGAACGCAAAATATTAATAAGAATACTAACGGGCAAATATAACATCGAACCCGAGACCTCCGGCGCAAAAGACCGAGCTCTAACCGTCGAGACTAGACGGCGGCTCGACAAGTGCGTCACATTTTAAACTCATAAGGCGCCTAGGAAACTTTGAATCAATTTTTCTCGGAATTTTCCGAGTAGTGTGTCCTACTACTTTAACCACGTGAGGTGCTAGGGGTCCTCTTTCACCACAAAAAGTTCGGCCAAATCCCCGACCCCACGGTCGTGCCGTCTCCTTGTGAATGCAAAACAAAATATTGAAGTTACTCACCGAAAAATAATAATTTTCACGAAAACACCAAAAAGTTCACAAACTGTACGTAATGATTTTAGTCCATAAACAGCCGAAGTCATCGTAAAAGCAAGATCATAAGGTCCATAACACAAATGGCAAAGGCGTCGCTAAATACTGACATGTACATATATAAGAGCACGTCTGATCACCACGGAGGGTAAAACAGAAGTAAACACTTATTTAGCCCTTTAAGAAAAACGTTCAGTATTTTATCCTTTTAATGTTACAAAAATACTCATAAAGAAATAAGTAAAAGAACAAATCTATTTGAAAATACCGCCGAACCACCGCATAATAACGATGTACTTGCTGGGTATATCGTAAATCTCATTGTTTTGGTGGACAAATGATATTTTACTCCTCTCCTGGACCGTGCGACCGTGGAGTAAGGTCGGCAAAGCCTTTGTTTGAAATGTTTTTGAAACTCCCCGACGCAAATCGAAATGTTGTCTAGATGGTAAAAAAAAAATATATAAACATAAGTACCTAATATAGTTGTAATTAACAAGATGCGAAATGCGAAGAAAAAATATTGAGCTTATTACTTTTTCTCGCGTGCGTATGAAAAAACTTTGAAAAAAAGCTATTTTGTTGTTTTTTTTAAATTTTTGTTTGGTAGAAATTGACGAAGACGCCTTTTAATATGAAAACACGTTGATAAATTCTATAGTCTTTCGTTTAACATTTCGTGATCTCGTATATCCATCCATAATTTTGATAAAAATGCCAATAAATCGGTTCATTATTGGAAAATGTTGGTGCCCCCTTCCCCTTGGTGCAGTGGCGTAGCGTGGGGGGGGGGGGGGGAGGGGACCATGGCCCCGGGCGGCGCAGATGTGGGGCGGCGGCGGCGAGCGGCACTTAGTTGCGAAAATAGGGTGGGGGGCGGCAAATTTAGGGTTAGCTCCGGGCGGCAAAAATCTACGCAACGCCACTGCCTTGGTGCCGCCGGCGGACCACCGGTTCCGCCGTATACTCAATACGCCACTGGATAGAATGGTACCTCTGAACGTAGTATGAAGCTTATTGCAACATCTTTTTGTTTGCCCGGGTGCTTGCCTTACCGAAATTACTGCCAAAGAGTTACTTAAACGAACTTCTGATTTCAGGTACCATTTCGGAAGTAAAAGCTGACATTGAAGAAGAGCAAGTACCCGTGAATACCGGAAGCGGCGAGGCCGTCTTGATGAACAACGGCATCCGCGATGCATCGCACAGTGACATACAAAAACTGCAGCAACAATTGCAGGACATCAAGGAACAGGTAAACCCAACCTTTGACACGATTGGTAAAAAAGCTGTTCTTGTTACCATCCGTGGATAACTTAGAGAATGTATTTACCCACTGATGCTAAAACTTTTCATCAATTTTTTTTTTCACTTCGTCGCTATATCAGTCGGTTCAATTTTGATCCTGTTTTCATTTTTTTGCAGACGATGTGTCCAGTTTGCCTGGATCGACTGAAGAACATGATTTTTCTATGCGGCCATGGCACTTGCCAGATGTGCGGTGATCGGATGTCCGAATGTCCCATTTGTCGAAAAGCCGTCGACAAACGAATTCTTCTGTACTAAGAGTAAAAAGAAGGAAGGAAAACAAAGAAGAACAAACAAAATGATAGATAATTGAGACTGCCTGCGATCGATTAATCCATAAATGACTGAAAATTATACGCTCGTGTCGAAGAATTCACGAAGGAATACCAAGATTTCTTTGCTTCGATAATTCATACAGTATGAATGATTTTTTTCTTCATTTGCGTTGTTTCGGTTGATCGAGAAACTCCCAGCCATTATTGTATTCCAATGATGAGAGTGACGGATGTGCTTTGCGACGCGCACACACACCCACAGGCACGACACCGCGAGTTCTCCTCCCCCCTCATCGACGTAATAACAATTATTTCTACCAATATGATTTTCCTTACGAAAGTTATTATTATTACTACATTATGTAATATATTCGCTGTACGGCGTATTTCATTTTGTAAGTGTAAGTATCCGATAGAACTAGCGATACGAGGCTTTCTTTCCGATCATTGCGTTACACATTTTTTTCGGTAAGGCAAGGGGAAGAACACCCCAATGTTCCAATTGTCGAGTATTTTTCAAACGTCGAACCAATCTCGCCCATGAGAAACCGATGAATTTTGTTCACACATCGATCAACGATGTGTTTTTTTTTAAATATATATATATTGTCGAGTACTCGTCCAATCGAGACTCCGGATTGAGACGAATTGGTGGAGTAACGAAAATATTTCTTTGAATAATTATGTAATTTTTTATATGAATTCTTATCACACGAACAGGATTCTGTGTGGATGTGACGAATATTCATTATTCCGCCGATAATACACGAACTTTCGTACATACAGTTGCGTGCAAAAGTTTTGGGCCATCCTATTTTTCAGGCATATTGCATCGAAACACGACGGAGGGGAAAAAAATTAACGAGTTATGACAACATGTATTCACTTATATTTGAAAACAATTAATCATATACTTATATATTGTTCTGAAATATTTTATTGTTCACAAATTTTTACTTAACGAATGTATTGGGCCACCTACTATTGCGTGTGAAAAACATAACAAAAAATGTTGAAAATAAGAAAACGAGATTCGACCTTGTGCACTTGACTTGATACTTTGTCGCCCTGCCCTTAGCAGCGATAACCGCGGCACATCGACGAGGCATGGACGGTATTAATTGTGAGATCCGTTCTTTTGGCAAGTTAGAGTGATTTTTGTTCCAACACGATCTTTCAGGTCTTGCCACAAATGCGCAATCGGATTACAGTCCGGTGATTGCGATGGCAATCGCAACGACGCGGAATTTGTTTCATTACAAATGGGAGCATATGGTCTTGCAATATATTTCTGTAGATTGTTGCGTCCTTATTGCCTTGAATTTCTACCCGCGAACCAACGCCGTAGTCAGAAAATGCTCCCCAAACTTCAATGTTCTCGCCACCGTGATTTAAGGTAGGAATTTGACACCATAGCTCTCTTAAAAATTTGAAATGATAAACGAGTTCTGGTATTAAATATTTTATCACTTAGTTCGAAAAAAATCTGGGGGCCCGAAACTTTTGCACGCCACTGTATATAAAAGTGTCTACCACGGCTATTATTTGTCGAGCATTTATCGACCTCTGAAAAATGCCACAAACCATAGTTCTCTGCACTTCCGATCGCACGAAAATAGACTCGAATATAAGTGCATGATAACAAGAGCAGTCACTCGCTTTTAAATTGCCTTCGCCTCTTGTCGTACCTTTGCGCAAGGGAAAATAGTTTATTAGTGACCAAACCGAAGTAGAGCACGAAAGTGCACCGCCTCGTATCACCTTAAAATTTCTCCAAGGAATCCAATTTCCACACACGATAATGTACACTAAGAGCCTGCGAATAGAATAACAAAATCCGCATAACTCTTTACGAATAAATGTTCGTTCCGCTATTTACAAAAACCTGTTAGTCGAACGCTGTAATGAATTAAATGAATAAAAACATAACGTGAGAATAAAAAAGCGCGGCGGTATTCATTTAATAACATTAGGAAGGGCTCGTCCCAAATGAGATTTGGGACGAATAACGAGGGCGGTCGAATAAAATGGCGCCAATGAAGAACGATGACTGTATGAAAAATTATTTATTTGGATGCTGAGGGTATTGATTAATAGTTGGGTTTTCATTACAGCTTGCTTGTCATTGCGACAACCTCGAGGTGCACACAGGTTTTTTTTCAAATAAGTTTCAGTAGGAATAAAGATTATACAGTTTGATTTATCACGCACATAATTTTGTTGTTGCCGTTTCTATTTCATCCATTAAAACCAGTCTCTCAAAGCTACCAGTATGTTTCTTCAAGTGGCCATCTAAAGCTATTTGAAACAAGAAATCTCACGTAAACATACAACTCGTATAAAAATCTTTCGCACTCGTTCTCGCAGGACTCTCTCGTACGTCTTTCATCTGCATATTTACAGGGTGAGGCACATAAAGTGTTACAGAGCAATAGCACTCAAACTATTGATCATATCCAAATATGTTTCAAACAAAAGTTTCAGTGTTCGAGAAGGCCGTCCAACTGGACCACCTTACTTTTTTATCGGTGGAGGCGCTGAAGCTACGTCAAGGTCAACTCCACTTTTTTAAATGGAATGGTACATTTTTTTCAACCATCTTGTGGAGCACCTCAAGCCGCAGGGGGTCAAAGTCATTCAAGGTCAGTATCGATGATACAAATCTACATATCTCGGATCACTACCAAATATGTGGAAAAAAATGTACCATTCCATTTAAAAAAGTGGAGTTGACCTTGACGTAGATTCAGCGCCTCCACCGATAAAAAAATGGGGTGGTCCAGTATGACGGCCTTCTCGAACACTGAAACTTTCGTCTGAAACATTTTTGGATATGATCAATAGTTTGAGTGCTATTGCTCTGTAACACTTTATGTGCCTCACCCTGTATATTACCCTAAATTAGACTCTCGATTTAAAACATGAAAACGATAATGCCGACACAATACACACACGCTCCGAAGTTGACATACGCTTAAGGATTCTATATATATATATATATATATATATATATATATATATATATATATATATATATATATATATATATATATATGTGTGTGTGTGTGTGTGTGTGTATATTAAGGTGGCCGAAATTATCTATTTTTTATCTATTTTTTTCCTTTTTCCCATTTTCCCATTTTTTTCCTTTTTTCCATCATCCAATTATCTTCTTTACAGAACAAAAAAAATTGTCGTGAAATCTGCGAGCGGTCAAAAAATGGTTAGAGGTCGCTCAAGCCTCCCAACAATTCAAGTTTTCATTAAAAAATCGATTTTTTTCGTTCCCTTCTCACTCATAAATTTTACGCTTTATAGTTTTAAAATTAGGCTCGCGAAAGCTCTAGCCGGCCAATGAATATTTAGTGGTCGTTCAAGAGCTTCGAAATTTCCAATTCTCACGAATTTTTTTCTCTTCTCACTCATAAATTTAACAGTTTGTAAAACTTTAAAAACAATTAATCCTTTTTTTCTTTAGGAACGGATTTTTTTTATTTACCTCACACTTCTAACCTGATAAAACGGAGGACCTATAATTTTGTTTACGGACAAGAGCTTTAACGAATTATTTTATGAGAACAAAGACTATAATTGTTGGGTTAGTAGTGTAAGGTAACTTTGAAAAATCTATTTCTAAATAAAAACGATTAATTGTTTTAAAACTTTTACAAAGCGTCAAATTTATGAGTTGAATAAAAAAAATTGACCAATATTGGAAATTTCGAAGCTCTTGAACGACCACTAAATATTCATTGCCCGACTAGAGCTTTCGCGAGGTTAATTCAAAAATTATAAAGCGTAAAATTCATAAGTGAGAAGTGAACGAAAAAAAGAATCGATCTTTTATTGAAAATTTGAATTTTTGGGAGGTTTGAGCGACCTCTAAATATTTTTTGACCGCTCGCAGATTTCGCGACAATCTTTTGTTCTCTTTAAAGAAGATAATTAGATGGTGAGAAAAAGGAAAAAATAGAGCTCAAATTTGGATCACCCTAATATATATATATATATATATATATAGCATTGGATCTTTCAATATCGGATATCTAAAAAAAGAAGAAAAAAAAAGAATATTTTCGACAAAAAGCGTTCTTTTCGGCTCGATTTTACGCAGAAGAAAGAAAACGCGAAACGCCCCGAAACGGTTGCTAAATAATTTACTATGGTGCGCACGGACGATGTGTGCGTAAGATAATTCAAATTTATTATTTATATTATATATTTAATTACATTAATTTAATTTTTTTCTTGTTTTCATTTTTCTTGCCGTTCCCATTATTTAATATCGTTATGTATATCTCGTAATCAAACACAACAATTAAGGCTGTTGTTTAGTTGTAGCATATTGTATTTTTCATCTTCTTTTTGTTTTCGCTTTGATCGGGCATTTTTGCAATTCCCTTCACTTACAGCTTTTTTCTCTTGCGGTTTTCTCCGTAACACACTGCAAACGCTCGGCGACCTGGGCAATTTCGCAGTCCCGGTTATTTCACAGCACGGATGAGCGCCTCTCTGTACTCGAAATCAAAATATTTATTTCTTCCTCGTAATATATATAGAAAAGCATCTTTATTTGTTGTTTTGTGAGGAGTTTGAATAATGAAACGGCCGGAAAAAGGATCGAACTTTCATATGCGGTTTGGAAATAAAAATAAACATCCGATCAATTTGTAGTTTTGCACTGTATTTAAGTATATTAGAACAAGTAAAAACGATTACAATAATGAAAACATCATAAATCTCGCTGTGAGAGCGCGATTAACAGCCTGAACGTTTTTTTTTAAGTTTCGATGTACCTTATAACTCTCTTTAAAATAGTTTGGAAAAAAGTGTTTTTTTTTGTTTAAATAATTAAATATCCTTTTATACTCAAGCACTGGCAGTGCAATTGTCCTTTTGCAAATGCGCGTAATAAGGGAGTTTTTGAAATCAGTTGTTACCGAAATACGACACTTCGTTGCCTCTGTTATGCGCATATATTAAGGTATATTTATTTTTTTTCAACTTGATGTTTGTTTCAAATGTTCCGAAAAAGAGTTATAAAGTACGCGGGTCCGAAACGCAGAAGGACCAACCGCTCGGTTCTCACTTACGACGATAATTATTTTTGATTTTATAATTCTTATATTTTTTTTACAATACGCTTAAAGGCAGTGCAAAGCCGGAAATTGGTTGGAGGTTCAATTCTTCACAAGCCACATATAAAAATGAGAAAAACCGGCCGGAAAGTACTTTTCTAGCCGTCACAGTATGATAACGCGTTAATTCGAGACAAAATCCAAAGTAGCTTGACTACACGCGACAGCTATTATTCGTGCAATCTAAAAGAAAACTTATGATTCGCGTTGTAAACATTCAAACACAACCCGTCCTTAGTTTCCCCGGTCGACATATTCTTGTTACGAGCCACCCCTTGGCTCTCAACGAGGATAATGATATCGTTACGAAAATGAAGCAGAAAATAAAATAATGTTCTCCCTCTCTACCGATAAGATTCCCATTGCCGCTCCTACCGATAATTTCCAACGACATAAAATTCCTTTCCCGCTCATCCGTTTTTATATAAATATATGGGTGTGTATTCGTGTAAAAAAAAGTTGCTCCGCGTCGTATTGCACATTATATCATGCAAAGGATCGTATGGCCGACCTCGTGTCGAGACTGAACCGACTTGAAGACATCCCCGATCGCACAATTTAAGCCTTTCTCTCCACAACTCTGATTTTTGGGTGCTGAAGGGAGAGAGAGATAAACCCGGGAACAAAAAGGATACTCACTCTTTTGCAAACCACTAAAGTTTTTAAAAAATAGAAAGAGAGAGAGACACCCGCAATTCTTCGAAGAATGGACACAGCCACGCCAGCTAAGCGATTCGAAGCAAACAAACATTTTCGTAGTAATTGAGTATTCGTTTCATTTGAACTAGGACAAAAAGATATACGAGCCTATACACCGTCGATATTTACGTAGCCAATGAAAGGGTTTCTTTGAGAGACCGAAACGATTCGCAAAACGTTCCATCTTTTTCACATCTTCCTTTCTCTTTTTTTTCTTCGGTACACGTCAAATTTCCGTATGTTTGTGTGTGTGTGTGTATTCGTTTTCTACGAACAAAATTACATTTTCGAGAGAAACATGAGTGAAAAGTGCGAAACTGGCGCCGCCGCTAAAAATTGAAGAAACGGCAAGCGATAATCGCACACTGAGAGGCATTCACTCCTTTTCCGTGGTCTTGCAGAGCTCTGCGTCCTTTCTCGAAAAGTGGTGTCAGAGGACGAGGATTTCCTAGTTCGCTGTCGCTATGCCATTGACAAAAGAAATTGATTTTCTGCAACTAATCGCGCCCTTGCCGACCGTCGGTTAGTTATCGACACCTTGACCTCGCACGTTAACGAGAGATCGTCGAAAAGTCGCGATTCCATCTCCCGTTGACGCTCGCGAACTTCCTAACACTCCGAAGAGGAGTTGAGGTCGGGAGTTAGATCTTTCGTCGTTCGCGTTATGCGGTCGAGCTCGGCGGCCGCGTCGTTTCGCATCGCTGCCTTGTCCACCGATCCGGAGTCTGTAATTGGATTATCTACTTAAAACGGAAGAAATTACACTATTATTTCGGACTCGCCGGCATTTTCAACGGATTTGAGCCAGGAGACATTAGAAGTGGACTATAAAAAGTCCGAGAAATGCTTTCTCTATTTGTCACAATATGAAGGATCTAGTCACAAAATAGCCACTCAAGTCCTCACCACGGTCCTATATATAGATCCGAAAACTCATTGTTATAGTGATGGGACATTTGTAATTCTTACCGATTGCTACCACATGTCATCACGAGAGCATGTTTGCTCATAGCCCCGTTTTTTTGTCTCCCTTACTCTAACGATACTCTCATCAGGGTTGCATGCGATAACTTTGCCATAAATCTTATGGTAAGTTACGCATACCGTTTATTTGGTATTTTCATTCATGTTTTACAGAATAAAGGGAGCGAAGCAAATGCTACTCGCGACGAGAAGATGAATTGAATTTCGTCGATAAAGAATAACTGCCCTCATCACTGAAAGTTCCAGACCTTTATGTAAGACCACTGTATGTAAGTTTGTACCACCATTTCATAAAATGGTGCTACAAACATTCGCAAAATGGCTGCTCACTTTCTCAAAAAATAGGGGTTTATTTGACAAAATGAACGCTCAAATTCTCATATAATGGATCAGTCATTCAAATGCCCAGAAAATGGAGGTTCAAACATTCGCAAAATGGCCGTTTCGATGTTTACGAAATAGATTATCTACCTAAGAAGTTTTGTCGCGAAAAAAATACGACTTCTTAGTTACTTTGATGTCCCCATGCTTTTTACGATTATCCGTTGAATAGAAAAAGACAACTGAACTCACCGATTCGTATCGGGCTCGAGCCAACACTGCAGGGTGAACCAGGCGATCCCGGTGCACCGGGTGACGCTCCGGTTTTCTTATAAAGAAGGGAATTAAAGAAGTTGGCTAGTACACCTTCGCCAGATGGCGTCGTGCCGGCTCCTTTCGGGTCCAATTTTTTGTTCGGTGACGACACCTAGTATCAAAACATTTAGCTCTCAACAATTCCTCAACGAGGACAAACAACGTACACGCATAATTGACAGATAATACCACACATATTAGAACATGCTGCCACCTGTTATGAACGACAATGAAACATAAATTCATGGCAATTCACATGGCCGGTTTGCCCATAAACGGGAAGGGGTATCGAAGAAACCTATACTATTCGAATACCGGAAATAACGATTAATCAGCCCTAGCCCCTAGTCAGCGCCAGCTACAAGTAAGCCCTCCCAGCTAGATCTGACGAACGTCTGTCTTCGCCAAGCCTCCCGGGCGAATGGACGCCCCAAAAGTGTACCAATCATCCCCCGTATATATATTTGTATTAATAAAGTGGTGTTGCTCGTTCGTAAACGATTTCCCATAAAACAAGCAAGCGAACTATGTATTTTTTGCACCAAAAGTCATATTGGCGACGAGGTAAAAAGGTTTCGCATGTGGTAAATGATCATGGAAACGTTAACTCTTTTTTTTTTTGGATCATCGGCAAAATCAGCGAAGACGTGAAACTGCAAAGAGCGACCTTGGAAAAGGAAAAGAGACAATTAGACGAAGAACGCCAAGAGGAAGCGAAGGGACAAGTCCTCCAAAACTGAAGGAACTCAAAGGATAGATTAACAACAATCTCTCAAAGGCGTAACAGTGCACAAAGGCTTTATGGACTAAAAGATTAGAACAATATTATATTGCTAATGATATCCCAGGGAACAAAAAAAATATCGCCGTTACTTACCCTACTGGGCGAGGGGTATGCATTGTTACGCTATGTTTGAAACCTAGTATTGTTACGAAACGTTGCAAGTTTAAGAAGTTTAAGCAGCAATAAGGCGAAGATATTTAATAATTTTTGACAATTTTGAAGATTCTCTCGATATATTACGAATTGCGAGGGAACTTGGACAACCACGGCAGAAACCAGTTCGTTCGGAGAATTCCTAACGACTCTGTGAATAAACACTTTAACTCGGAGAACACGAGCGAACGTGTACACAAGCTGTAGAGTTGGCCTATTTCCTAGAGACAGCATCGAGGGATGTTGCTGAAATGGGTTCAGCATCGACGAATGCTAAGGTGAAATCGACCAACTTCGTGGGATCAAAGAATTTACGGCCTGCAAGGAAAGAGAGAACTAACACACAAGATCTTTGCTGATGGAACCTCGAATTGCAAATACCCAAACTATAAATGTAATATTTATCCCGAGCTAGGCGATCTATGACGCGTGTGTCAGGCGAATTAAGAGGAAGGTGCAGCAGTGCTTGCGAAGAGGCGTGTCGAGGGCCAAAAGGTCATTGACGGATTGAAATGTGTTAGTGCATTATAAGGATAGGTCTGAGCAATGGATAGGTAATCCATTGTTTTTGCTTCAAGAACACTATCTAACTAAATCGGAGAAAAATGATTCTCAAATGGATAAGGAAGGCTTTTTGGACTTCACTTTCGGGATGAGGAAGTTGCACCGGTACCTTTGAGATCGTACCGTTACCTTGGAGGTGGATCACGAGCCACTGATTTATATTTTCGGTTCGAAACATGGCTTACCGCAAATGTCGGCAAATTGTGCCGAAAGATCGGCAGTTTTGTAATTGACGTATGAATTTGAGATTAGATGCGTGAGAGGGATTGACAATGCTCCAACGGATAGTTTGTTTCGACTTTCGTTGTCCATTGGGGAGACGCAAGAGGGTGAATAATGAACAAAATGATTATTCGTACTTGAATTACGACTCGGATAATGTAAGATCGCTCGACATGCAAAGTATTGAGAAAGGAAATCGAAAAATTTGTATTATACGGACGGCCACGTATGATAGGTGATAAGTGTTGAGCTTTAAAGATAAGAGAGCGAGAATTAACGTTTGAGAAAGGTTGTGGTATGTGGGACTATCGGGTTATCGTTCCGCAGCGATTGCGCAATTACTAAAGGAATTACATCGTATACACATGGAAGTGGCGGAAATGAAATCCGTAGCAAAGTCGTACGTGCAGTCACCGAATATGGATAAAAACGTACAGGATATTTCAAAATCTTTCGAACGCTGCCTGCAAACGGCAGACATCCACCTAAAGCACTCTACACTCGTGGAAGTGGCCGACCGGTCTCAATGGTGAGTACCATACAAATTTCTCAGGACCGGTAGATGGGAAAATGGTTTTGATTCTGTTAGATGCCTTCTCAAAACGGAGCGACGTTAAGAAGATGATAGATACCAAAACTGATGGGGTTCCCAAAGCATTAGTAATGGTTAATGGTCCCAGCTTCTGTTCAGAAGCGATCGAAGAATTAGTAAAAGATTACGGCACATGCGTACAACTCCGCGTACCACCCGGCCTCGAACAGGGCGATTGGAAATGCCGTGAAAACGTTTAAGAATAAAATAAAAGTTTTGCGGAAAGCTGGTATTCGAGGCACGTGGCGGTCTGTAAATTCTTATTTTACCACCAAACAACACCTCATTGTACAACCAACAGCAGTTCCGCGGAATTACAAATACGCACGAGCTTTAGAAGAAAACTAGATTTAGTGAGGCCAACCGTACGTAGTTCAGTAGAACGTAAATAAGAGGACCAGCAGAGATTCGATCGCGGTGTAAATCTAGTTAAAAACGAAATAGTTATGGCAGAAGAGATTAACCCATGTACGGGCTTGGAACCCACCCCAGTCGACTGTCAAAGTGCGCTTCTAAGTTATAAATCGACACTATCGACTGAGGACCGCGAGCAATATCCGCTGCTCGAGCAGCGAGCAATATCCGTTGCTCGTTGTTTGTCAAGCAAAATGATTGTAAAGAGCGTCTGTTATCTACCAACGTTGTTTTCTACCACAGTCCGAAGTTACCGTTGGTGTTTCGTGGAGGTAGGTTAATTTTACTCTGTTTACCAATATCAATATATTTCCCGCATTATGATGTAATTTAAGCGCAAATGGTTCCATATATTACCCAAGGCCATATATTTTATTTTATTTTATTTTATTTTATATTGTATTATATTATTATATGATATCTGCGCGACGGTAGAATGAGCTGCATGTACGATTTTTTTCTTATTGTTCATGTTCTTATTTGCATCATGAATATTAATTATATACGATTTTCTCAATCAACGAAGTGAACAATATACGAGAACCCCCTGCAAATATTTTTGTTGTTGTTGCGTTTCCATGAACTTTTTCCGTATTTACATATTCCGTATTTTTCCTGTTTTCATATCCCAAAATAAATCTACTTTTCGAACGGTATATAGTTCAACTAATTGTTTTCAGTAAGCCCAATGTATCCCCTCTAAAACGCTGTACGATATTTGAGGATCGGTTAATTAGAAGGAGAAAAAAATCGAATTTTTTGTTTGAAGAATGCAATTTTCGATGATTTTCGGCCTATGTCGGCGTTTAAACGGGTTCTTCACTAAATACATTTTTGATGATATCGAATTAGCCGTACAGTATTATCTTTCTCATTGAAAAACAATGAGATTCGTGTACTGATGTTTCTCCTTGTTGCTCAATGGAGTGATGGCCTTGCAAGAAACGCATGCGGTGCATATCTGCCCCAGTAATGAATTAGACGGGAGAAAAAATGATACACGAGTATATCTAAGGTGAATCGCGTATGATTGACCGACTATTACCGGTTGCGTATAAATTACGTACGGATAACGGAAAGACGTATTAGCGGCATGCCGATCTAATAAAATCATGTACATTTAGTATAGACGAAATTGTGGATACGGAGGGTGTACAGAAAGAACAAGGATTGCCGGAGGTATCTCATACCGAAATAGCGTCAGCGTTAGTGCCCCCGCACAAGGGACTCGCCGGTAGTTTTGGAAGCCTTCCACAAGGATGCCAGAACTGCGCAATGTTCAAGACTCCTAGTGAACGAAATGTACGCAGGGTAACCCATATGGCAAACCAAAAAAAGGATTAGGTAACAACAATGTATCGCTTTAAGCAAAGTCGTAAGAAGAAAGACAAAAGCAGCTCAGGGGAAAGGAATGTAGCATTCGAATGCCGGAAATAATGGCGATTCAGCGCCAGCCCGCAGTTAGCGCCAGCTACAAATAAGCGTCCCCGGCTAGGTGGAACGGACGTCTCCCTTCGCCAAGCCTCCCGAGCGACTGGACCCTCCAAATAGAATTCATTGGCATGAAAGACAGCCCAAATAATAACATAGAACGACCATAATTGTGTTTTTAATTACACGCACTAAAATCGATTATCAATATAGGACTCCTTAGCGCATTAGGCACGCACATAATTAGAATATTGAAATAAATCGCAATTACTTTCAAAACGTTGCCGATCAATAGTTTGTTTATTTTTTTAAAAGAGGGACTTCCACAAATACCGACAATTATCCATGTCTCAAGTGCAACATTTACCAAATGGTATCGAAATTATAGTGGATAAAAACTTGTCAAAATCGAAAACGGTATTTCTTCTTTTTTTTTTCTGATCCGTTCTGTAGTGACTGCATCGATTTTACTTTAAAGTACGCGCGCAATTTTATTTTCGCGAATGGCCTCAGATTTTTGGTGGCACTGAAAAAAAATCGGGTCTCACTCCGAAGATAATTTGGATTGCATTTTTTTCTTATTGGACTTATTGTTATTTGCCAAGTTGAAGTTGAAAAATTGAGTTAAATCCAAATGAACCGAAACAACGTCATTTTTTACACTTTGTGTCCCAAAGTACCAGGATTATTCGAATTGTGCACGTGATGTGCCCGTGCAACGTTCGTAATATTTACCAAGACATCACACGACCTACCAGGGGTACATTTTGGGATATGTTAAATAATCTCAAGGTCGCGGGAATTGGCAACCACTTTGAAAATAATTAGCTGAAAAATGATTTTCGTAGTCACACGTAGGGGGCGCGTACGACAACTCAGTGCGGATGATTAGTGACAGGCATTACAACGACGTTCACGAACTGTTTGGCTCCTATTAGTTAGACATACGCAACATCGGGGAGCATGCTCTGAATACAAATGGTACAACCTGCATGATCGGTCCTGCGCTTGCCTGATTTCTCGTGGTAGGCGAGCGCGAGGGATCCCTGAGGCAGGATAATGCGACTTGTTGCCGAGCGAGAAAAGCCTGTTCCTCCTCGGCCTGTACTTCGACTTCCCGTGCCACGCACTGCAACGATGCGACGTTTTATTCGTCAAAAATAAAAGCATCGTGGGACAGGGTGGCGTCTTGACGTCAGCAATCGAAAACTTCAATTGCGTATACACATTTTTTGGTAACTTGAGCAACACTCAACGTACTTTTCTGTTGGTCGCGGGTTGAGCTATAACGTCACGATAGTAATCGTCCGGTTTCATCGACTGCAGGTTCTCGTGAAGTATGCTGATTTTCTTCATGTTATCCCAGCCAGCAGGTCTGCGAACGAAGGATATTGTACTCCCGGCGAAAAAAAATACTTTTCGACGTATTTGCAAAGGTTTTCCAAAACGCACTTCCTCAATTGCTTCTTAAATCATTCGTAATGGCGAACTAAATAAGTATCGTCTCGATTAAGAGGTCTGCAAAAGCTTGAATTCTTTTTGAATGCTCCTTCTTTTATTGCAGAGAATTTTTGAAATTCCCAAAATACGTATTTCATTGCTTAGTTTCATAGCCTAGGGTCTTAACGTTACTTTGCAACAAAGATTTCTTGAGAATTTCAACGAATGACCGAGTTATGACGATTTTATGTGAAACTTTTTATTTGCCGGTATCGGTTACACATTTTCAATAAGGATCTTCAAAAATGTTTCAGTGATATTTCGTAGCCTAAATTTGCCAACAAAAAAATATCAGTACGAAAAAATATATATTTTCTTTGCATTTCAACTATGTAAACTTCAATATAATTTATTTGTGCTTATCCATTTGTTAATAACGAAAGATCTGAGTTTTTTTCAGTCGAGAATCGAACATTTTTCCTAAAGCTTGTCATTTTCGAATTTGTCAACATTTCAAAAAACTATCAAGTGATATGAAAATTACATTTTTCTAATTATTCACTTCAGATCACCCTAGCATCCAAAACCAGGTAGGCCAATTTTTCCATCTAAAAGAACTTAAAATTTGCTAAGACTATGTAGTAATTATGTAAAATCCCGACCTCGTAATCCCATACTCTTGTCGGAAAAAAAATATTGAAGATCGACTGGTCTTTTTAACCCCAAGCTTATGCAGGCGCGTACAAAGTTCAGGGCACACAAATGCGGATACACAATTGAGGAAAACTTATTGACGCTATTGTAGCGCAAGAACTGCGTTGAATCTTGTATACGGATGAAAAACTCACATAAGTACAGCATCCTTCTCGACAACAAGAGCCGGTGTTCTAAACGGTAAACTATAAATCCTATGTGTAAGGTACTTGTACAGCAAATCACAATTCTTATCCTCCTTGGCCGACGTATAAAATAATCCAGCCCCGTACTGCAGACAAAATCTTCTTATCCATTGCTGCATGAAGTCGAAATGTTCGTCCCTGAAAATATATGTTTCGCCTATCAAACAGGTTTTCGACGGTGATAGCTTGTGTCGAAACGTACGAGTGAATTCCAAACACTTGATTGAGAATTGTCAAATGACTAATGCTTGGCAATTTGTTCCCGGATAAAAAAAAAATAGCTATGAGAAGAAAGGCAAAGACGTGAGTACTTGTAATCGTGTTCCTTCTCGAGAGTGGACATATAGTCCGTTTTCGTGATCACGACTACGACGTCAAGGCCCAAATTGGTGGTGAGAACTCCCTCGGGTAAGGGCAAACTGCCGTTGGTGTCGTCGTCCAAATTGCGACTGGTACGTCTCAACGGGCTGCCCGGATCGAGCTCGTCTCCCGGTTCCGTATAGTCTTGCCATTTCTTAACATCTGGGCATTTCGGGAGAAAAAAAATAAATCATTGCAAGAGTCAAGATATTTGGCCTTTTGCTGTCTCATAGGGGAATCGTTGTGTTGGTTATTTATAGCCATTGTCATCGACAAATTAATGAAATTTAGATTGTTTCAAAACAGCGAAAATCGATTATATCGAAGTTTGCATGGTTGAAACGCAACGAAAATACATTTTTTGTAACTGACAATATGAAAAGAGCTCCGTTGCATGTCAACGGTGCAAACTTCGACATCGTGAAAATTGTCATGAAAAAAAAAGTGTATATGTGAGTGTGTGCAGATGTTTTTGGACGCTCGAAAACTTCTACACTTTTTGAGATACCTGGCTGAATGTTTGCACCCCAATGGTATATTGTGGGAAGCGTGTTTTAATTGCGATTCGTGAAATCATTAAAACGTTTGCATTTTAAGGGATTTTCAATTTTTCAAAAAATGTTCCGTAACGCCGTAACTTTCGCAATTCTTGAAGATGTCTGGTTAAACTTTCGTACAAAAATGGGGTATCGTACGAGGTATTTTTGGATAAAATTTTACGGAAATTGGTGCAAAATGTTACATTTTTCGGGAATATGAATTTGCAAGAAAGAAAAAAATCTTTCCACCCTGTAACTTTTTTCAAATGTAAGATGTCTCGTTTGATTATAATATTATTGCAATTTATGGCTCAACTTCCGAAAAGCGGAAACCAATTTCGATCTGACATTTGGCATCCACCTTCCTCTTAATATTTTAAGAGATCCCCTAAATGGATTTTTGGCCACGCGCCATAGTTTTCGAGATATCGATTTTTGAAAGTAACATTTTTACCACGCTCCTACAATATCTATAGCTGATATCTATAGCTCAGTCAAGTTTGGGCGGTAGAAACCCTCCTTCCGTCGCTGCAGCGGCCGGTTACCAAGCATTGTAAGAAGATACCACGTAAAATCCAACAAAAAAATTGAACATTATGCGAGACCCAAAAAAAATATCAACCATACAAAATCCCAAAAATTAAAAACTGGCAAAAGCGAACAAAAACATTAGAAACTAGATAAGCCAAAAAATATTTTAAATCCCAAAACGATTCAATGTTTATAAATGAACCCTAGAAATCTATTACACCTACAAGAAAATTAACTGTGGAAAAACAAATAAAAATGTATCTACAATGCTCTGTATTCCACGGACATCCGAGGTGATCTGCGCCCATACCGTTGTTCCACCCCACCATTCGCACGAAACGGAGAGCGCGATAACATATATAGGTATAGCCAGAGCTGAGTCTGTCGGCTATAGATATAGTAGGAACGCGGTGAAAAAATAACTTTCAAAAATCGACATCTCAACAACTATGCCGCGTCGCCAAAGATCCTTTTAGAGGATCTCTCAAAGTATTAAAAGGAAGGTGTATGCCAAATTTCAGATCGAAATTCGGTTTTCGCTTTTCGGAAATTTGTCCCAAGACCTTAAAACATTTTCTAAACTAGTATTAGATGCAAGATATCTCGGGAATGAAATTGCGGTCTCAACATTTGCATCATTGGAACGCAACAAAAAATTCTTTTTTAAATGTTCACTTTTTACTTTCGTTGTCACCCGACATATTCGTTCGAAAATTGAAGTTGTAGAACTTTGAACAAAACCTAAAAAATATTTGAGTAATTCTCGTAGTCTCTACACCTGTTAAAAATATTGAATGACCGGTTTGAAATTTCGGAAAATCGTATTTTTATGCTACAACGTTCCTAAAATTCAAGGTGTCGGGATAAATGTACGTGCACACAAAGTTGCGATATAAAATTTACATACGGCATAGCAGTGCTTGACATCGCATTATTAAATGACATTCTCGAAGAAGAAATCGTGCAAATAAGAAGCTTGGACGTTGCTTCCCCGTAATTTTACGTCACCCGCTTGCTTTACGAGGAAGCCGGATTAATAAATCGACTTGCTGACGGAGGAAGATTTGTCAGCGATACAAAAAGATGAAGCGATGTGCCAGCTCTGAATAGCACAATTCTCCAATTTACTTTCATTTCGAAAAGCGAAAAAAGCGTATCATCCGTGTAAAGCAACGGATAAGAAGTTGTTTAAAAAACGTGAAAATATTTTGGCTCGAATGGGCATTTTGAATTATTTACTAAGTTGTCTGCATCTCTGCCTCGTGTCGTTGTCGAGGCTCAGCTTGTCGACGTGATCGCCGAGTAGCGCCGCCCAAGCTTGTAGCTGGTCGAGCAACGCCCACGGTGTTGTCATTGCGGCTACGAGCATTACTAGAGTGTGGGGAAATCGTTCCTGGCTCAGGGCGAATCGCAGAAGATTCGCGTGACCGGGATCTCCGTCCAGTACCCATACCGATAATCTCGTTTGATCTGAAAAAACACCTATTGATTGTCGACATTGCCGTTCTTTTGTTGGCTCCCGAGGAGACTCGTGCGCGATCTCGCGCCGTCGATATTTTTCGCGGACAACTCACCGTCTCTGTAATCGTCGCGAACGTCGATGTAGGCAAATTCGAGACCCGAGCCTTTTTTAGGATCTTCCACGCCTTGGAGCTTGGCGATGAGGGTGGTTTTTCCGCTTTCGTTGTCGCCTGCAACATTCACCAATGTGCATTAATGTGTCGCTTTTTCATTATTAAAACTAAAGCCCTTCGTGCCTTTAAACATTTGCATCGTTAAAATGCAACGGACATTTGTCTTATTTACTTTTTTCTGTTTTTATTTTTGTTCAAATTATTTTTCGATAGATTTAGGTTGTAGGTCTCTAATGAAGATATCAAAAAAATATTTGCCCAAGCTTTAAACAGGCAATTTTTTTTTCATTAGACTTAAAACATTTCGGTGCATTCCAACGAGGCAAACTTCAATATGTATGGCAATTATAATATGTATTTTTGTATTGCGTAATATGTAGACAAAGTAATGACATTGTATTATTCGACTGGAACGGTTTTAACGATGTTGAAGTTTGCATCCTTGAAATGCAACGAAAGCGCTTTTTTTATTTCTTCGATTCCTTCATTCTAATTATTATCGCAAATCCAGGCTCTAAATCTCTAATAAAAATTCGTAGTTGAAGATTTGCCAATAAAAAAAACGTGAGTGATAAAAAAAAATTATTTTCATTGCATTCCAACAATGCAAACGTTAATATCCTATTAACTAGAAGCATTAAGAAACTAGTTAAAAGTCATATAAGGTCTTACAATTCATGAGATTGAAGTTTGCATTGTTGGGATGCAATGAAAATGTAAACTTGCACGAAAAGTTCTTCATAATAATAAGAATGAGAAAATCCAAATATGAAAAAGAACTTTTGTTGCAATCCAACGATGCAAACTTTGACACCACAAATTAAAGGATGTAAATATTTCAACCAACATGGCTTTTTATACTGAAATAGAATGGAATGGCTGCACTTGGAGAGGTATTACTGTGTATAAGGAGTTTCGTGAAGTTCGCATAGTTCGAACACGAAACAAATTCTTTTATTCATTCCATTTTTTTTATCACCGCAAATATTTGTGTTGCAAATTTTTGTTATACAACTTAGAACAAATCCTAAAAAAGGTTTAAGCTATTCTTGCAGCCCAAAAGTGCTGAAAATGATATATAACTATATAATAATGAATTATATATATATATATATGAGTGTGTGTGAGTGTTTCACAGAGTTTCGGATGAGAATTAAAATAAAGGAATAAAATCGTTGAATTCCAACGATGCAGACTTGAACGCGATTTGCCACATACATAGCAGACGCTACATAGCAATCCGTTTTTAATAGCATTGATAAAAACATTAAAGTTGGCATAGTTGGAAAAGACAAAGAACTTTGCGAAACAAATTTTTTTAACATATTCGTGCGTTGCAAGTCACTCAAACGTTTTCTAGGATCTTCAATCAAGGGCTACGGCCTAAAAGTTCAAAAAAATATTTCCGCTGATATACGAAATAAAGCAGACAAAAAATAAACACCATTGTCGCTGCATCCCATCAATAGAAACTCCAATATTAAGTATACATTTCGATAACTTTTTTATTACTATACCCAATATACTTTTTTTCCTGTATATGATACATGTTGAAGTTTGAAAGGGTGAAATGCAACAAAAATTGTTTTCGTTAATTTTTATTTCTTCATTCTCATTTTCTAAAATGTTTTTTTGCAAACTGAAGCTGTGGGTGATTTCTGATAAGAATTCTGGGCAACGTTCAAGTGTTTTTGCTGTCGACGAAGTGTCGCAAAAAAATCGATGCAACAAAATTGTTGTTGCCTTTCAACAACGCATACTTCAATATTATATGGTACATACAATGATGTTAGAGTTTGCATCACTGGAATGTACAGAAAATATATTATGTTTTTCAATCAAAAAATACTCAAACATTCTTTGGGATTCTTAATAGAGAATTTTTACCTAAATCTGGAGAAAAAGATTCTACTTAGTAACAAAAATATAGTAATTGAAATTGTACATAGAAAACGATTTTCGTTGTATTCTATCAATTCAAACATGAACACCGTCATTAACATATAGAATTTTAGCAGTACTACGATATTCGAGGTGCCTAATTTTGTACATTCCACATTGATATTTCGGGCAAAAGAAACACTTTTTCAAGAGTGATAAATATCTATTATCTCTTAAATAATGGAGCTCTATCGATGAAGAAAAAAAACTGGTTTTTTTGCTCAATTTCATATCTACGGCAATTTTTTCATGATTATCGCGTGTTCATGTGTGTGCGTGGAAGAAAAATTACATAGAAAGAGACTGTTGAAAGTCTTGGATTTTTTTCGTTACTTGTCAACTACAAGGTATATGAGGCCTACTAACGTCTAATCAACAGTTGCATCCTATGCTACGTCCTCTCTCACCCTCACTATCCATTATTTTGTTACATCCCAACTTTTACCTTTTTCTATTTCATTTACCACGAAACTACCAACACAAACATGCACGATAGACACACCCTCATTCATCGACAAAAAACTATATTTTGTAAAACTGATGCTTGCAAAAGTCGACATAGACCATAACACCCAATAGGAAACGCGTCGCATGTATTTTCCCACGTGTAAATATAGTAGACAGCAAATGAAGTTTACGAGCACGCATACTTGCAGTCTCAAACAAACCCGAAGAAACTCCAATCGTGGGGTGAATGGAATACTTGTGTAAGCATGGGGCAACTCAGATGTGCGTGCACAATCGTAGAGTGCATGGAACACCGCTTTGTATGTATATAGTAGGAGCGCAGTAAAACAAATCATTTTCAAAATTCGATTTGTCTGAGCAGAATTTCAGCTGGACCTAAAGGTGGAGCTTTTCAAAACGTTATCTCACCCAAACCCGCACAAACCATCAAATACCGCTGTAGCTCCAAAATGTATAGAAAAATCAAGCTTTTTCTAAATTGCTATAGCTCCGTTATTTAATAAAAAATCAATTTTTATTACTCTTGGAAAAGTGTTTCTTTTAGCCGGGATGACAATGACAATGTCGCACAGTTGAAACGTAGCGCCCCGGATATCGTAGTATCCCCAGAATTTTGATAATCGCATTTCTTTTCTGAGACTTATTTCCATCATGTTCATCTTGAAATCTTTGCCACAACATGTTTTCCCGAAGAGTCAGAGTGCAATGAATTAACAAAATTAATTTTGTACGAGAGTATAGTTCGGAAATTCTTACACTCGGAGCAATAAGTAGACGTTCGTAATGAGTTATTCGTTGCGAATAAGGAAGGTCCGCTGTGAAGATTAAAGGTCAAGCTTACGTCCACTTAAGAGTCAAGCCATATTTAAAGATATATCTACTTTCAACGTTTCGTTTTTTAAACCGGGATGCAAAAGAAATATTTTTAATTACAAGTAGTGAAAAACGAATCGGGAATATACTAAAGATCGGTTATGACGTCACGATCAGGAGTACGAGAATGACACATAAGGTGCTGTAATAAAATCAGGTAAGAGGAATTAATATGCGAATCACGGATGCGATCACGCTCGTGGATGTGAAAAAAAAAGGTTGGCGTTACGAGAATAGGTTTTACCTAGAACGAGGACGTTCTTGTTGGATGGTAATTTGTTGTTGCCACTGTTCTGTACCTCTGCCAAAATCGACGACCTGTAAATTTGAGAATTTTTTTTTTGTTTGCTTTTTTCCTCTCGTATTTATGGAGAATGGAACAAAAAATTGGTATGAACTCGTCGCACGCGTACGAATTGCTTTAGACCTACGTGTATATGCATACAGATAAATATGTATACATATATATATATATGTTTTTTCACGAAATCGAGATTTTTTTCTCTTTCTTTCTCTCCCTCTCTCTCTCTTGGTCTAACGAGAAACACGACACAAGCGGATTACGAATTTGTTTTGTTAATGTTCGCGATTCACGAGTTTTCTCGGAGTCTCACTCGAACGTACCAAAGGTTGTCTTTATTGTCGACATCCTCTTTCTTTTTCCCGTGAAAACCATTGCTCTGCGACATCGTCATCTCAATCCCCGTCGCTGCTACTGCCATTATCCATTTGACAGCGCAACCGAAAATGCTGCTACGGCTCCGCCGAATCGATTGCACGATAATATCGATTTCTTTGGACCGCGAGAAAACGACGCACGGGACGACGGGGATGCGGAACGGGCGCGAGAATGCGAGAGAGAAGGAGGGCCGATTCGTCGGCCGGGCGCGGCTCGCGACTCACTTCACTCCTTGAACGATGATACTCGGTCGGCAAGAAAAACGCGCCATGTAATTCCTAAACTCTTGTTTTCTGTACTTTCTGGGACGTCAGTTCTTAGTTTGGGTGAAAATTATGTTGGGATTATAGCAATAACCGCAATTTATAAAGAAGAGTTACTTTGTTCGGCATTTGGTAATTTTTTACGTCATTGCGGGTTAAGGTTGTTATGGGTTTTGCCGTCGGCGGTGATGTACAAGGGGAGCGCTCTGTGCTTATGCACGGAGCCGATTAACTGTTACCAACTGTTGCGTTCAAATAATCGTCATATTAAATGGGCGTCTTCCAACTATTTTTCTACATCTATTTGTAAGAATATGCATTTTTGACCATTTGGTGATTACGTTAAGTGTTTTCATTACTTTGTATAATTATTTTCTATAACTTTTTCTCGCTCAGTGAACGCGAAACGAATTGGCAACGTCGTAAATTGTGGTATATCATAATGTCCAGCATAGAGACTAGGTACAGGAGGCCACACTCGGCCTTTCAACTCGTCCCCAAAACGGTGTCCGAGATAGATGGCGCCTGGGGTGATCCGGACCACATGTATAGATATACGCGAAATATAGGTGCGATGAAGACGGTTCACAGCTGATGTACCTTTCGTTGTAAGTGTCAGAGTTATAAGAATTAACACAAAGAGTTATACGATATTTGATTAATACGCATACAGTACAGATTTTAAATAAAAAACTTTAGTTTTTTATTCTTGTGTGTAATTTTTCAGAGTACAAAACGAATATGTACGACGAAACTTGAGCCTGCAGATGTAATTTAATTTCTAAATCGCCATTACGTAGATAATTCGAAGGCCATAATTAGCCATTACGTAGATAAGTACAGATTTTAAATTAAAAAACTTTAGTTTTTTATTCTTGTGTGTAATTTTTCAGAGTACAAAACGAATATGTATGACGAAACTTGACCCTGCAGATGTAATCCAATTTCTAAATCGCCATTACGTAGATAATTAGAAAAAAATCTTCTTCCTTATCGTTACACAATAATTTTCATATAAGATGTCAATTATACCAAATTATATCAAAAAAATTATTCGTTCATTTAAAAAATGTACATTTATATCCGTCCATAGAATCGTTAACAAAATTTGTTCAACTCATTCTTTTTCATATTGCCTAGTATTGATATTTTGAAGAGTATGCTGTGAATATTAAGAGATTATTACAGTGTAACGAGTCCAAAAATAGTTGATTTGCGCTATTCATTTTTCGATGGTTAAAATACAATAATCAGTCTGATTATTTAAGTCAAATCAAAGCACTCATGAAGAACAGAAAATAAATTTTGAAACGATTATTTGTATTTCTTTTACATTTTTTCAACGGTTGAAAATGTCTTCGAAAAAGGGTGTTATCATGGTGGACACAGTTGTGGCTGTAAATATGATCTGAAACAAAATTTGTAAAAAGATTATTGATCAGTATGAAAGCCGCTATCTTGCTATGGAGTTTTTTAAAATCGAAATCGACAAAATGTCGGCGTTTTGAAGAAAAAAAAGTATCGAATTTAGCCTATTTTGTCGAGGTTGCAGTTGAGTGCTCGTTTCCACTCAGAAAGCCTATTATTGCGCTATAAAATCCAATAAAATTTTCAACTATACACGTAGAGATAGTTTCTTAACCAAAAACTTCAACATCAATTCATCTCGAAAATATATTTACCTTAGGAGTACGAAAGACCGCATGCTGCCGTAATCCCAATGCGCACCGCCGACTTCGGTGTTCGTACTGACCAGTCTTGCAACCTGGTACTCCGCACACTTTCACCATATTGCATACTGAAATTAAATTTCAAGAATGAAATACTGATGATAGTTTTTAATAATCGAATACGGTATATTATTCGTAGCATTCATAATGAAAAAAAAATACTAATTTCTTTTCAGACTCTCAGTGGACAAGGAAATTAATTTTGTCATTACTTATTGAATAAGTTACTCTATGGGCGACAAAGTTTTCAGTCGGAATATTTAGTATACTTAAACAAAAGACTCACCTTTTCTCGCTTTCAAAAGAGTTTTTCTTCAAATGGTCATGGGGAAATTACCGAGCCTTCATGGCTTGAAATTTTGACGTTTGCTGTCAAGCTCGGGTTGTCGTGAGGTTAGAAACTCATCCGATCACTTTCACCTCGTCGACCAATATATTACTATACATAGGGCCCGCGGCACCCCAGCGCCATCTATGTTGGAGCCATTTTCGGGGACGCTTTTTTCAGTGTCTTTGCACGGGAGTTTGGTCTCCTGGTATCTAGTATCCATGATGTCCAGGTTGGCACAGGTGTCGCGAAGTTAGAGACATATGCGCCCCATTCGTAACCTCAATATCGGCCCAAAGAGCTGTCAAAAATGGATATCGGTCCTAGTAAAAAAAAATCCGCTGGAAAGAAAAAGTGTGTACTTGAGCTGTCTATAATCTCGAAGAAATAAAAAACTTTAATAATTTTCCGACATTCTAAAAAAACAAATTTGTGTATGAAAAAGAAATCTGTGGTATTTTGTCTTTGCCTAGAAATGTCTGGAAATGTACAATTTCTGAACATGCTTATCAAATTAATATTAAGCAATTATTACTACTTAAGACAATAAGTACCAATAATATTCATTGTTAATTATCCTGACCGAGTAGTTTGAGGTTCCCGGGCATTATTACCGAATACCGATAAGATAGGTAGCATTTGTACCATCTATGGCGTTGCCAGGATTGCACAGTCTAATATTTTGTGCTTGATTCTCGCACAAATTCGCTATCATAAACATTAAAAATTTTATAACGGTACTGTGAATCCTCATTTTCACTGTACTAAGGGTTAGTCCGATAATTAGTCGAAGCGTACCTATTTTTGCAGCTCCGTGGTGACATTCACTTAGCAAATATTAATCGTATTCAAACTGCACAGGATGGTCAGCAAAGAGGTTATAAAGGTCCAGAAAAAAATTCAGCTCGGTGATAACATTAACCCCATAAAAACCTTAAGGCAACCCGTCCGCACTGGGTAATAGCCCACAGGGCGAAGTAGAAGATGTACCACGTGACACATGAGTGCGAGAGAGATGGCTACAATTTTCGAACAGAAATTTCTCAGAGATAAATAATATTAGGGGCGAAATAAAATCGTCAAACGGTGCTTCGTGGAATGTTTCCCGAGCCTTACGCTTTTTTTCGACAAAAAACTTGTGCATCTATGAGAAAACTCGGTGCGAAGAATTGTGAATTGATGTTGACCTTGTACATGACCCTGAGGGGTAACACTTCTCCAGGCGCCCGAAAAAGGGACAACTTCAATATCCTGTAACGAAGAAAAAAAATTGAATAATCATTTAGTGGAGTACGCTGTACATAGCTCAGCGGTGGAAATTTAGTAATTAAAATAGTAATATTTCAGTATCGAATTGATTACATCTCTTTTTAAGACCCTAAAGTGTGATCTGAAGGTAAAAGATAGATTTGTTCCGAGCCTCTGGACTAGAGTTACCCCTTAAAGCGATCGGCTGTACCGACCGAGCCGCAATAAGTGCGAGAGAGTTGACCGAGGATTCGTTTTGTCTTATTCGCCTGAACAATTCATGTTTCAGGGAAAATAAAAGAAGAAACGTAATGAACATTATGGACATCCAAACAGAATTGTTTTCTTTTTTTTCTCGAAACGATTGTCGCTTGAGAAAAAATCCGAAAAGGTATTTTACCGACTGCACTGTTCTGGTAGCAAGAAGATGTTCTTATTGTCACCGTCTAAAACAGCCAAGTGCGCGGCGCTAGTACTGTTCCGCCCCGTCCTCGTGATCACCACTCAACACACCGGCATCATTCATCAACTACACAACCCCCATAACCTGCCCATGTCTTCCCAGGTAGCAATTTCAAAATAGTTGTCTATTAGTTGTCCAAATGGGTACCAAATGTCCGCTTGGAAGTTACCTATAAGTTATCATGTGTCCAACAGTTATCTTTTTGGATGGTTGCTGACTTTAAGATAACTTCCGGGCGGACATTTGGCACCCTTTTAGCCGACTTTTGGACAACTTTTTGAAAATTGCTACCTGGGTTCTTCTATCACGAATCTTTTCAATTGGTATTTTCGAAAGATCCGATAATTGTAATTGCACTTTTATTTCAAAATATCACATGTCATATTTATTTGTAACACGTTATATCGCAGTACCAAAAAAATGTTGAAAAAAATTAATTTTGGAGGAATAAGGCCCGGTTCCACAAATCTCAGTTATCCGAGTTAACCGAAGTTTGAGGGCGACTGGACCAGTCAGAACTACGCTTAGCGGACTAAACTTCGGTCAACTCAAGACGTTAACCGAGAGTTGTGGAACCGGGTCTAAATAAGATAATTGAACCATCGTTTGCACATTTATTTGTATGTATATTAACAAAGTTGGGTTCAACATTTCTTTAAGAAGGTTGGACCGGTCCAGTTGAGTCAAACGGCGGTTTATAAATTATTTTTTCAATGGACCTTTAAAAAAATGCATACGAAGTATACATTTATTCTGTAGATGCTAATTTAGCATAAAATATATATCTTTGATTCCATTGTACGGGTTCTTCCCCTTTATTACATTCCCCACCATATTCCACACTTCATGCCCACCTTGCGACCACAGCCGACTTCCCCCTCTGTATCGCATTCGCCATGACGTCTGCCATGAGAATAGGGAAACTGCAGAAAAACTATACAGCGATAGCCGGTCCCAGTTTCGGAGCTAGTCGCGTTTCGTCGAGAAATAAATCACGGACTGCAGTCCTGACCATACGGCACATACGCGTACCAGTCCGTGTGCGTCACAACCGTGTAGAACTGGAGCTACGTCACGCCCGTATTCATTTTTCTCAGAGACTACAATCCGAACTTGCAACCTTCCGATGTTCCCGTTAAGAGGCAAGCATGGTAACGACTAGACCAACAGACCAGTTTTATAAAATACGAGGTTGTTCGGGGGTCGTTGGGCGACCCCTCCCAACGCTCTCAGGGCAGCATAGGCCGCTGGGACGGGCTTCGCCTGCAAATTTTAGAGAACGCTTGACACATGTCATTCATAGCGACCAAGCATTGGCGACTGTCGCGCGCCCGAGATGACGAAACAAAACAAAAACACATCATCCTAGCCTGCAGGGACACACCTGTAGCGTTACGGACGGAGTCTGGGCTTTTCTTAAAGTTATATATCATATCATTAAGGTAGTCCGGAAGAAAACCGGAAGTCAAACTGACTATTATAACGATTTTTATTTTCTTCTTTCGAATGTTTGAAATACACAGAATTCAATCTCATAAAAAAGTATTTTTTCATTTTGCTACCCATTAGAATGAAAATTTATGATGATTTTCATAAACACTTACAATCGACATTGGTGATTAAGCACTCGGTTGATCATTGTCGACTTCACTAGTGAGTTCATATTTTAAGCAGTTGGCAACGCTACATAACCTCACTTTAGAAGAATTCAAACATGACCCCTCAACGACTCGACAAATGTCAAAACAGGGCACAATTACATGTAAGTGGTCGTTTCTTTTTTTACAGAAAATTGATCTGCTTTTTTTCACGCAGATAAATAAGAAGAGATTGATTGGGCAGTTTTTAAAGTTTCATCTTCAGGTAAACATACATAGTGATAACAGAAAGGAATTTTTAATTTTTCTGAATAAAAATGTTTATAGCCGTTCTTCATATGTATATTTGCATGCGTAATAATCAATTTTAAAAAATTAAGATGTACAATCAACATACTTTTATCCATTTTTTATCCTTCGTTTTATTATAACTTTTATTATATTTTTATTGTATTTAGCATGATCTGCAGCGTAGGCAGGCCCGGATCTACGATTTTTTCGAGCCGGGGCAAAAACTTGACATTGGCGCCCCTCCTCTCCAGCACTTGAGATTAAGGGGGGAGAACTCTTTAGACGCCCGAAAATAAATCATTTTTCATGATTTTAAAAAAAATGTGATAAGATAATCGCATCATTTTAAAATTTTGACTTTATCTTATTACAACTTTCAAGTGGTAAAATGTTTTTTTTTCTTTTTCAAACAAAACAAAATAGCGGCGTTATAAGGTATTCCTTTAGGGGTCTTTGAAAAACTGCTCGTGGTATAGCTCAAAAAGTTATTGATCGATCTGGCTGAAATTTTGGGCGGTTTCTCACTATAATATTATTGGAAGGATATACCTATAAAAATATAGAAAGGTATAAAATTGAAAATTAAGTAGGCTTTGTAATCAAATGTTCATATTTTTTACCATTTTCTCGACAATTTTTACCCCGAAAAAGTAATTTATTTACGCGATAACCTTGAAACTTTAGGTATATCCTTCCAATAGTCTTATAGTGAGAAATCTGGCAAAATATCAGCCAGATCGATCAATAACTTGTTGAGCTATAACACGAGAGGTTTTTCAAAAGACGCCTAAAGGAATACCTCATCAAAGTTCGTCTCCTAGGCAGTTTTATTTTCGATAGCTAGGATCACGACGCCATTGAAACTCACCAAAGCGCCCTGGATGTTAGGCGCTTTAGTGAAACAAGTTTTTTCGAACACAAGAATTTGGCGCCCTCTTAAATTGCCGCCCGGGGCAGGTACCCCGGTTTGCCCCCCCCTTAGATCCCCCCTTAGATCCGGGGCCTACGCTGCGTAGGCATTCGGCGACATTCATGTCGCTTTCTGCGTGAATTGCCGTCTAGGAATGTCCCCTAGCAATCACAGCTGACCCTCCGATCACCGTTTAGAGAGAGACAGATGCCCCATAACAAAATTCAATGAATTATTGTAAAAAAAATTACACAGTGGATCAGCTACAATTTTTGCAGGTGAATTCCGTATTAATCGAAGATTCGTATAAGTTTTGTTTGTTGGGTCAAACGACAAAATTTTACGTAAAGTTATCGTTTCCTTTAAATTTTTCGGAGGTTATATTTGAGTGCGTGTATTTTAGGCCAACTAAAAACTAAAAAAAACTAAAAAAGTATAACATTATCGATGATTATTATGAAAAAACTGCGTCGGTGAATATTTTATACAACTCAGAATGATATCATTATATTTGTCACGAGATTATTTATTATTACCATGAGTTAATATTAAGCGTTGCCGAAATACGATAACTTCGCGGACATTTAGGTTGGCAGCAGTGCTCTTATTCGCCTGCGAAGATTCGTCATCATTTATTAAAAACCTTCATGGTTCAAAATTGAATATGTATGGTATGCGATCGGTAAGATAGCCTTTTTCTTTTCCAAATGGTTGCAAAGATTCAGTTTGCGTTAATCCGTTGTTAGAAATGGTTTATCTTGATGCTAAATAGCAACCAAAATTCCATCACCTATAGTGTGAACGTCTTGCCTATCTAACCGCACGGAAAATTAAATGCATTAAACCATTTTTTATCACTGGTGTTTTGTGGGGAAAAAATTTCAAAAAAATCGCCAAGTCTCAGTATAGTCTAGACAATAACATATATATATATATATATATATATATATATATATATATATATATATATATATATATATATATATATATAATAATATTATATATATTATATATATATATTAATCTTGGTTTGTGATCAACGTTCCAACCTCCTTAAAAATATTTATAATTAAAGAAGTTAGACCTGATTTTGGCCACCCGATTGATTAAAAAAACTGGTTAACACTGGACCAAGCTTTTTTCGTTAATGTGTTCGAGTCATAGACAAAAAAATTGAATTTTTTTCTCGCTTTGTCGAGGAATAATGAGATTATTGTTAATAACTTATGAAAAAAAAGCTTGAGAAGAGAAACGTTGGTCACAACTAAACTATTATTATACTGAATAAGTGTACCAAATTTCAAGTAAATCTGATCATTAGACGTGGAGGAATCCAGTCTCGGTTGGAGGTCAACGTACACAATAATAACAACTATATATTAGTTAAACATTGATGCGTCGAATGATTGCACAAACTAATGACTACGGAAGCCTGCTTTATCTGTGACCCACCTGGCAAGCTTTTTCATTACGTTTTCTTGGCTATTGAAATAGGAGTAGGTATATTTGAATATTTTCGTAGGGAGACTTTATATTGATCAGCTATTGTGAACGCACTCTCTTAAGGGGGACGTCCCATGTGACAGCTGTTTTTTCGCATTTTTGGGATTTTTATATTTTTTATGAACCATTAAAACACATTATATCAGAATGTTTAACGCACATCTCTCAACATTATTACAGTCCCTCGGAAAATCATCAAACAACAATAACGAGTTGAATCGACTTTCACACCGTTCGGAAGACACTCATGTGTTAAAAAAAGTTGGTTGACGGCTTCCATGGCTCCGAAGGTTTTGCTCATCAGACAATGAAATAAAAAAATCAAACAGCATTTTAATTTGCAGATCTGAGGCTATCGCTGGAACTAGAGTAAGGTAAAAATATCGAAATTTGAATTTTTGGCACCGTTTTAAAAGTCAAGTTCCAAGTATCGTAATTTTTTTCGACTTTTTTAGCTTAAAAAAGAACCATGGCAGGTATCAGAAATGTTCTTGTTCGAGTGAGAACTATAGATGTGCTGACTATACCATAAAAATTTGAGCGAAATCCGTTTGAGATCCGAGTCTTTGAGATATCATGGAAGCCAAGTTGAAAAATAGAGTTTTGAGAAAAACGCGTTCAAGGGTTCAAGTACGATTTACACAAGTAAAATGTTGACTCACCATTATTCTGCTATGTCCGGTCCATATAACACGCACACATTTCTTGCAATACGTGCAAAAAAACGTTTCGATTTTTTGGACCTGTCACATGGGATTACAGGCCCTTAAGGATGTATGGCAGCTACTGCAGAGTCGTTACAGAACTGATTATGCAATTTGCAAAAATCGCATTTAAAGACTAAATAAAATAATTGTAATATTCATTAAAGCTAAAAAGGAGATTTACCACAGCTCAAAGTAAAACATGCGGTACAGAAAGAAGAATTTTCAATTTTTAACTGCAAATTTAGTTGTTGATTTGATGTATGTTTTCCCTGACGTTGTCGTGGTTACGACATACGAGCTAAAGAAATACGAAAACGGTCCCATTTAACTCGCAATATCTCGCAAAATATATGGGCACATGTGGATTTTTTATTTTTACCGTTTCATGCATATTACAGCGATACCGCACAAAAGTTTTTTTTACAAAAGAGTACTCCGGAAATACCTTTTTTGCCAATGTAAAGGGAATTTTGGACGTACAGTCCTATGTTCCCCGTGTTAAATGACCCAACTTTGAATTCGTTTATTTCAGCATTCACGTGGGCAAATTTTGTTTTTTTAATCTCAAAAAGTTCTCGATATTTTCCTTTACAATATCAGTGAGTTTCAATTCGAACAGTAGTAAATGACTTAGTTGCCATACATCCTTAAGCATCTCAGACATTTTTTATTCGAGCAAGAAACCTTTCGGTTTGTTGAGAAATAAAGACAAGCTACTACGATCACGTTACCTACGTGTAGACATATTTTACGCATCGCATGAAAAACAAAGGAGAATCGATGACGACGCAGGCCCACATCTTTCAAACAGCGTGACGCTGTCTGCCTTTTTTGTCCGTCCTCGGGCAATTGACCTCCAAAGAGTAGGCATCCGCAGCACCGGTGTCGGTGTGCTTGTTACGTAACGTCGACCGATCATTCCTCATCGGAGCGATGACTTGTGAATGACCAAGGAGGAGAAACTAACACGGCTAGAGTCCCACGCTGCTCGGCCTATTAAGAAGGGCCGACGAAAAGTGCAACGACCTTGGACCGAGAAGCTGAGAAACTGATCGAGAGACACAAGCAACTGCCTATATCGTACACCTAACCCTCCGCATTCGTTCACGGTCGTTGGCCCTACTTCGTCCTTTCTCGGCCCTTTTCTTCACACGTAAGGTCTCGTTTGACCTGTTCCCTTCGAAAAACGTTGATCCGATTCATCCTACTCCATCCGCGTACCTCACAAATGAGCGAGTACCGAAGCAACCCAATTCTCTTGTAAGGGATTCTCGTGACTTTCACATTTTGGAAATGTGATTTTTTTTCTGCACGGTATCATGGCTGTGACACAATTCCGTCAAAATTCCAAAGATTTACAGAGTCGCGGCGCTATTTATGAAGGGTCGGATCGCCTACTGCGCTGGGTCAAAACACCCCGTTGCGACTTACCTGCTTTTTTCAGACAGAGCATAGTTACAACATTTTCTATTGTATAACCTGATGGTTTCTTTAAGGAGGTACACTAGCTTCAGCAAAATGGTGATAGATCAATAAAATTTGGTGAATATATTCTTTAGTATTATTCATGTAGATACAAATTTTTTCAGATTTTTTGCTTGTGCCGTTTTGTTACAAATAATTCACAAGCGTTTATTCTTATACCCGGAATATATACCTATATCTATAAAAACCCTATGCTTATACACGTGAACTTCAACGTTCAATTATTCGATAACGGCACAATGAAAAAATCTGAAAAAAATTGTATTGACATATATAATACTAAAGAATATACTCACCAAATTTTATTGATCTATCACCATTTTGAAATTTGACCATGGTTTAGCATGGCAACATTGTATGAAGCTGGTGTACCTCCTTAATCTATTTGGTCATAACAAATTGTTAAAGTTGTTTTTTTTTCGAAAATCGAACCTTTCTTCTACAACTTGCCATTTTCGTAAATTACAACATTTCAAAAACTCATCTGGCCATGCGAAAGTTTGACTATTATACGAAATGTAAATTTTTAAATTTTTCTTCTCAATTACAGTCAGTTGCTCGAACGATCTACACCGATTGGCCATGGAGAAGCGGCTCTTCGTTTAACTAAAAATAACCTCATTGTTTATCAATATTTTTCCATTTAAAAAGTCTCAAACTTGGCAAGAAAATGTATTAATCGTGTGCAAAATCTCGGCATCGTCATCCGACTCTCGTCACAAAAGAATATTAAAAATCGACCTTTTTTTTGAGCCTCAAGCTTACGCAAACGCGTTAAGGGCATGCAAAACGTCAGCATAACCTCACAAATTTACGAACCCAGTTTCTCATAGATGGTTAATTTTTTTTTAGAAAAAAAATCCAAGTATCAGCCTCTATAAAATTCACTGACGCAGAGTTGGACGATTTTCTGTTGCCCTAAATATCATTTATCTCTGAGACATCTCTATCCGAAGATTTCAGCAATCTCTCTCGCATTCGTATGTTACACGGTATAGCTTCGACTTTCCCTTGAATTCGTTAAATCTGGAAATTCGTAGTTTACTCAACCGAGATTAAAAAATTTGTTCAATACGATGTGGAGGTAACTCTGAGCCGGAAAGTCGAAAGAAAAAAAACTTTTCTAGCTTTCAATTATGATTTAGGGCCTTTAACAAATGTGCAACTGGGCTGGGTACCGAAAGGTTGCTGGTTTAATATCTAAATGGTCACTTTTCGACTCAAATATTTAATTGATGACTCGAACAAATGTGCGACGTACGAACCGATAACGAAGGAATAAATCTATATTTAAACCCTCGGCCGTCCGCGCAGTGATTTTGAATTACCCAGACCACCCATCGCGTAAACGTAAAAAGGGCCTGGACCTGGAAATGTAAAATACCTGGCGATGCTGGATCTTCCAGGTATTTTACATTTGTTCTCACAATTAATGGTATATCAAGTTATGAAATAAAACACAGTTCGTAATAAGTCAAATAAGAAGAAAAAAAAACTCGCCTTTTTCGTGTTTCTCAAGCACCGTATTTTATAAATGAATCATTCCAGCCGGAAAACATTTCTTACAATTCGTTATATTCTCAAGGGGATACGCCACTCTGAGACGCTCTAGAAAGGATTGAAATTCGAAAATGTTCTATTACAAAACTATTAAATATATATTTTTTGAAATTACTATGTTTACAAACATATATTTAACAACAATTTGTGGAAATTTCATTTTTAAATATAAAAAAATAGCTGAGTTATGCGTCATCTTCCGAAGCTCTTCTCTCGTTATCCCCACTGCTGGTTATCATTTTCCCCAGGGTCAGGTTCATCAGAAAAAAAATGTTATAATTCAGTGATAACATAGAACCGGTGTGCCATAGGCATTGAAAAAAAAATCTTGCAATCATTACAACTTCCGTTTCGCTTTGGCCCGAAAAGATGACAATTACAATACAAGTATACAATTTAAAAATGTATTCAAAACAAATGGTCGAGCGTAACGCAATAATCTTAAGCTAAACTTTAGATAATCTTTCAAAGACTATGATGAGTACCAAATTTAAAATCAATCGGATGAGAAGCATTTGATTTTTTTTGACAGCCGGTTTAACGTCGGTACGAAATCAGTTTCAAGAAAAACGCACAAGGAAAAACGGTACGAGTTTTAAGGGGTGAGATACCTTTGGGGGAGGAAAAAACTGCTGATTTTCATTATTTCTTTTTTAAAGGAAAGACGCCTTTACCATTTTTGAGACTTAGGGTATGTTTTATTAATAATTTTGGCTGTTACGTGGTATTTTTTTTATTAATCTTCAAAAATGGCGGCGGCATGTGACGGTCTTCTAAACGGGTTGCGGCGGATGTTGTCAAACGGCGTGACACGTAGCCGCGGCGGGATTAATCTGTAAAAAAAAACCAAAGAAGATTTTTCTTTCATTAACACTCATACGCAGAATATAAACCAAGATAAGGCAGGAAATGTTGAAAATCGATGCAATGGTACGCTTTAAAACAAAAAGATTTAATTTTACAAAAAAAAAAGAATAGATACATTTTGCAATCAAAACAATATTTAAAAAAAAACAATTTATTGGGTGTACAACTTAATTCGGTCCGTTTTTTGCTTACAATACGCACTTATTTGAATGATAAAATGAATTAATACATTAATCAAAATATTGTCCATCGCTAGCCACTACTTTTCCCCATCTTTCTGGTAATTTATGAATTCCGTCGCGGAAGAAGCGTTCATCTTTTGAAGCCAAGAATGAATCGAGCCAATTTTTGATACCCTGTTGTGACGTGAAGCGTATTCCAGTCAAAGCGTTCTCCACCGATCGAAACAAATGGTAGTCGAAAGGGGCAAGGTCTGGGCTATAAGGCGGGTGGGCCAGAATTTCCCACCCGCTATTTTCCAAAGAGTTTTTAACCACAATAGCGACGTGAGGCCGAGCGTTGTCGTGTTAAAAGATTATGGACTCGTGTCTGGCCGCATATTCTGGACGTTTTTCGGCTCTAGCTTGCTTTAAACGGATCAATTGTTGCCTGTAGCTGTGGCCACCATAAACTTCCACAAGCATTCGGTGGGCTTCAGCTGTACTTTTCTTCCAATTGAAACCGAAAATCAACACTTCCCGCAAATGGTGCTTATTTGGGACGAAATTCGACATTTTTACCGCAGTAAAAATTGGACTTGATGCGCAAAACTCATAGGTCTGCAAACGATATTTGGTTAAGAAATGTTGATGCTTCACGATGCAGCAAAAATCAACTGTTGCCGTCAATCATTTATAGCACCTAGAGCGATCTTTTGAAAACGGACCGAACTAAGTTGTACACCTAATACATTCAGGGTCATATTTTAAACAACAAGGTTAGAAGATCGTGCCATACGCCCGCCATATTTAAAGATTAATTTTTGAAAATACCATTTAACATTTACAAAGTCTCAAAAATGGTGAAGAAATGTTTCCTTAAAATAAGAAACGTAAAAATCGACAAACATTTCTACCCTCTTAACCGTCCAATAAAAGTCCTGGCCCATATAGTGACCCTTTTGCAGGCAAAAGAAGGTCCTCTGTATCTTCTCGAGTTGCTCTTCTCAATTTCATCGGCTCTTTTGTGTGCTGGCTCGGCTCTTGATGGTGGTGGTGGTGGTGGTGGTGGTGGTGGTGGTACCATGATCATCCTCATAGCTCCTCTGAGCATTCTTTTCTGATTTTAAATGCTAATGTTCGATATTTTATTAACCAGGCTTTAAACAGCATGCGACAAAGTTATTTGCATAGTTCTTTCATGGCGTTTCCGTAAAATTAACTCAACGATAACTTGGTTGTCGTTCACCGTGGTGGTCAACTTCACCGGAATAACTTCAATCGAAAGTTCCTACTAAATGTAAGTACCTAGAATTATTTAAGATTTTTTCGCATGAACGATTGAAATGTTAGAGGGGGAGAAACATAGCGCAATCCTTTAAAGATAAAATATTTTGCAATCAGGGGTTCGAAATAAAAAAAATGATTAATGAGACCTCAATTTCATTTTGAAAGAACCGTCCAATGAACCCCCACTCGATTAAGTGAACGAAAAAAAAATGTCGCCTGGATTTTACATAGAGGGAAAAAACAAAAAAAAATGGTTTTTAACTTTTTGCTCCAAGTCTATTAAGATGACTACGTCATGAATCTACTTGCAAAATATCACGCGTATGCGTTTTAAACTGCAGGAACTGTGAAGCGACACGAGGGCGGACATGACGAAGTTATAAGGATTTCTTCCTTGACTGTGAAAACCCAAATATGAATTGCGATCATTTTTAACATTTTTTTCGCATCGCGAAAAAGAAGATTTCCACTTGACTAGCTGCGGTACCTCACGCAATCGCGTGGTAACGAAGAACGAGGATTCATCATTTTGTACCTGTATATGCGCGCTAGTTCGACCCTTTTCAGGTAAATTGTTTTTTCAGCTCCTTACCATCGGAATGCGCGAAAGCAAATTTTCTCCGATTTGGCTGATGGTATTTCGCGAAGACAACAGTGGCCGGACGCTACATCTGGCGGGCAAGCTTCGAACTACAAAACTTTGCGCACGCAGCTTTTTTTCGTACCATTTTTTCTGATACCTCGTCCGATGTTGACGTTTCGCTCAGATCGACAGGGGTATCATTTCCTCGGTGTTTTTTTTGCCGCAGCGAAAAGTGTCTTTTCCTTTTCTTTTTGTCGATAACAATCCAATGTACGTCCAAAGCGGTACTCGCCTTGCCGCCTTGAGAAATTAAACCGCCGTGGACCACTCAACGATAACTTTCTAAATTCTACCATGTTCGAGAAGTCCCTGACACCAAAATCTTCGTATTCAAATGACTCGTACAGACAAATATGGATATACTTGTATTTGCAAAACTACCGATTTTGTAGGGACGCGAAATCTTTCGAATGACGAATTTCGATAATGGTAACGCTTTTACCGGATTATTGATACTTAACCGGCGAGGTCGAAAAAAGTACGTGAGATACGATCGGTGGCGAAAGTGGCGAATTTTTAAAATATTCTTCAAAAGTATTTTTCAAATGGTCGCTTCGTCTGTTATTATTAATATTCAACTTTATTACGGCAAAACTTTTAAAAGCGAATATGTCGTGGTTTTTGCGACTTCCGCTCAACTGTTTTCAGCCTTGCTGTAGAGTTTTTCGTACGCATGTATGGGAGAGCTAAACGAGAAAATAAGCATTATTTAAGTGTCTTGGAATTAATGAATTTGCATAGGCGACATAAATCGAAATTTAAAAAATACCTTTTTTTCATCGAATTATTTTATAGCTTAGGGTCATAACGTTAATTTGCAACCGAGTCTCTTTAGACATTCCAAAAATAGACCGAGTTATGACGCTTTTTTGTGAATGATCGGATCGTTCATTGTGCTACGGCGAACGGCCACGTTACGATTTACCCTCTTTTCTTTTACGTTTTTCTCGCCGAAACGGTAAAAGTCGTATCTGAAAATCTATTACTTAGATTCCTTTCGAATTCGGACAGATTTTGTGATATGTTTATTCATTTATTCATAACAAATTATTAAAAGGGTTTTTTGTTGTCGAAAATCGGGCTTCTTTTTTACAGTTTGCCAATTTCGGATTTTTCAATATTCCCATGGCGTATCCGGCCATACGAAAGTTTTATTATTATACGAAAAGTACATTATTTATCAGACATTTCGAATTACCCTAAACCCTAGAGCCACCTACACCGATTGCTCATGCAGTAACAGCGGAACTTTCTTCAAACAATAATAATAACTTCATTGTTTATCAATATTTTTCAATAAAAAACAACTCAAACTTGACAAGATTATGCATCAATTGTGGGTAAAATCCCGACCTCGTCGTTCCGATACTCAGATTAGAAAAAATCTTGAAAGTTCAGCTGTTTTTTGGGCCCTAAGCTTCCGCAGTCCATCGATTACTTAACAAGTGTTTAATGAAGGATTGTGACATTTTCCAATAAGTTTCTTTCCCCTCAACACTATCGGCACGATAAAACGTTTCCTATCTGTTTCTTCATTACACCTTATTTTCTCATTATACCCGCGAGTAGAACAACGTCCCGTACAAACGGACACAATACTACCGCAAACCAAAAGTGTAATAATTCTTAAACGCGTTAGTCGATCGGTCCGGAATTTCGCATACTCGTTTATAGCAAACGAATCACCAATGCGTCTAATTTTTACCGCCATGGTAACAATTCGCTACGACTTCCACACATCTCCGGGTACAAGCTCAAGTGAATGTACATCCCCGAAATTTACCAGCAGGATTGCAATACCCGACCTCATAGCGCTGGAATGCATTCTCTAATGGAGCGCTTTCGCTCGTTATATTACCGAGAAAAAAAAAGCACCAGCGTGTATCGTCGGGTGAAAGCGGAAATACGGATTATTTTATCGCCGGCTTCGTCACCCGCATCACTCTCGGTGTTCTCGGACGCTGTGTGTATGTAATAACGTATGCACACACTATGTGCGATACGTGGTTAGTCTCTCTCTCTCTCTCTCTCTCTCTCTCTCTCTCTCTCTCTCTCTCTCTCTCTCTCTCTCTCTCTCTCTCTCTCTCTCTCTCTCTCTCTCTGTCCCTCTCTCTCTCTCTCGCTCTCTCTCCTTCCCTCTGTTCGGTTGGTCATTGCCATTTAAATGTTGTTCGTGTTCCTTGCATACGCGTCTTGAGAATGAGACAAAGAGCGAACAGGGGGGGGGGAGAGAGAGAGAGAGAGAGAGAGAGAGAGAGGCAGAGAGCAAAGGAGTGAGAGATCCAATCGAGCGATTGCAGCAGCATCAGCGACGAGTTCTAAGGTCGTTGCAGCATAGCTTAAAACAAGTCGCGTTGAGATTGGTCAAGGTACGACGAAGCCCGAGCGAGAGTGAGCGAGGATGAGAAAGACAGGGCGAGAAGGACAAAGAGAGAAAATACGAGACACAGCACGCACCAGGCTCTCTCTCTCTCTCTCTCTTTCTCTCTTCCTCTCTACAGACTCAGCTCGTGATTCCCCGCTTTACGCAATCTTCGCACCACCTTCCCCTACCGCCGCCTAACGTTTCTACACATCCTCAGCTCTTCTACTACTCTATTGTATATCTGATCCCGCCGTGTTTCGGCAACTGCTCTTATCCCCCCCGGAGCGGAACATCGAGCGCCCATCCCTACCGCTACTGAACGCCTCACTCGTTAGCGATCGGAGCGCCGCTTGCGCCCACTTCGCGGACATCTACTTTCTCTCCATCCGCCGAGTTGCCGAGCGATATTTACTGCGATCTCGACGCACGTTTCTTATTTATATATTATTTTTATTATTACTATTTAAACTTTTATACTCCACATGAGTATACAGTGCATTATAATGAAATATATACAGGGTGGTTCCCTAGGAGTTAGTCGCTCGAAAACACCTATAAATATTGAATTCAGGCGAAAAAGTCCTAGGCAAAGTTCGAATTGTTCGTCAATGTCAACATTTTGGTAGCCTTAGATTTGTTTCAAGTGTAGGTATCGACCTGCTTTCAAGCTCACCTCCATTTTTTCAAAAAGGGAAACCCATGACCTACATTATTATAACCTTGGGATGACCTTGAAATACAAAATAATTGTAAAACGGTAATTGAAGCAAGGCAAGGAAAAAAGCAGGTGGTGGTTTGAGATGCAAATGTGGTTTATTTCGGGTGGCATGTTCGAAAATTTGTTCAATAACCGCGATATATTTTGCGACACGATTTCTGAATGATGCCAATTTTAGCAATTTTGCTTTTCCGTTGCAATTTTTTTGGTATTTCCAGGTCACCCGAATGTGATGATATTTTACGCGATTGGTTTTGTTTGGGTTTGTGCTTACATTTGGGGTCAATAACAAAATGGGTATCAAGCTGACGTTGAAATGAGGTTGATAACGCCACTTGGAGAAAAGAATCCCAGGCTACCAAAATGTAGACATTGACAAATCATATTCAAATATTGTCTCTGACGTTTTCGTTTAAAATCACTATTTATGGGTGTTTTCGAGTGACTCAGTTCTAGTGAGTATACATACTGTATATTGAGGTGATAAAAAATAGCATTTTTTCCATTGCTGCTGTAACAAAAAATGTTAACAGAACGAAAAAAATATTTACGCGCCAAATAAGGTCTACAGTGCAACGTTTATTGCACAACCGAATTTTACATAGGTTTCCCAATGTTGGGTCAATGTCATGAATTTTTGTTAACGCTTGACTTACGAAAAAAAATGTTGATTAAATATATTTTTTTTTAATCCCGACATTGTTGGATCAGGGCGGTCAGGGTTCGGCTCCGGCGACACTCCGTGTTAAGCAACGTTGTGCATGGCTAATACCCGGAGCGTTGACCGCTTAGCCGTGCACCGGCTAGCGCATCAGCCAACGAGCAGAAGGTCAATACTTCTGAGATCTTGGTGTAGATACTTGAGCAAAACGTCTGTGCACGAGCGAATCAGAAGAATACGGGGCCTTCTATACCGATACGGGTTTTCAACAGTTTCCCACCGTTTCCCACAGTACCCTCGACAAATGCGGGATGATTTTATAGTACACGCTTAGGATGGCTGTGGACGCAACGGAACGTTAGGTGAGATTGGCGATGTGCGGACAGCAAGTGAAGTGGAAGAGTTCAATTGGGAAGGGTAACTCGTAAAAACCCGCAAGGGTATACGTTGGAACTCAGGAAAATAGAAATGTGTGTATGTTTGTGAAAATATTACCACGTGATTAACCCCATTAGACGCCCTAAAAACGACTATTTCAATTATACTAGAGGACGAAAAGGCGCAATCCGGCACTACAGTACTCTAGAGACAGTACGAAAGAATCATTCAATCGAATTGTCTCGCGAAAATCGTATTCAGTGGCTTTTAAGGGGTTTGCATAAGCATGAAATTTAAAACAAATGCGTTATTCCATTGCTTAGTTTCATGTGTTAGGGGCTTAACGTTACTTTGCAACAAAGATTTTGTAAAAAGATTCCAAAAATTGAGCGAGTTATGACGATTTTTGTGAAGAGTCCGATCGCCACCTGCGTTACGGTGGACCGCCCCACTGCGATTTGCCCTTTTTTCTTTTCCGTTTTTCTCGAAAGTATGTTTTATGGAACGGTGTAGGTCGATCTCGAAATATATTCGTCCGATTCACTTCAACTTGGATAGAGCATGGTTTATAATACTTTCTGTCGTATGACCCGATGATTGTTTACACACGTTTGCCCATCTGTTAATAAAAAAATATTAGGGGTGGATTTTTTTTGTGGAAATTCAGTTTTTTTTCTACAGCTCGCTATTTTCGTAATTGTTAACGTAGCCAGAAGTTCTCAATTATATATTGACGTTCTTCGTTACGGGCTTGTAGAGAAAAAAATCGATCTTTTCATCTCTTAATCGGCCAAACAACGCACAAAAAAGTTCGGAATAGAATCCGAATGATAAAAAAACGAACGCCCTTGCATTTTTTTCTTCTTCTTATTATCGTCAACGTTTTCAACTCACGAGCGTCCTTGATCAGGGTTGTCTCTTTTTGCTACTTTTCTACCCTCGTAAGCTTGCGTGTTGTTTTGTGCGAAATGGGAATAGGAATTTCTCATCGGAAGGTTTCGAGACGGTTGCGATGGGCCTTCAATTTTCTTGAAAAAATGTATTTTTCTGATTATTTCCGCAAGCTCATTTGGCGCCCTACAAGGTGGGATGGTTTTTAAAAAGAGCGCTGTAATTCGCAAACTATGGGGCTCAAAATAAAATATCGAAAGATAAAAGGGTTTTAAAAAAGTGAACAAATTAGAGGTTGAGAAACTTGTGGGAATTAATAAATAGGGGCAAGTGCAGGGCTATGCTTACACGCGCGATACTCTCCTCTCGAAGCTTCTCTACTTCATTACGCCTATGTTGATATATAGCCAATAGTGCCGGCGAAAAAAAAGCGTACGAAAGATCGATCCCTCGTCGTGGCACCCTCGCCCTCGCCATCCTACAGCAACTTAGTGCGTGGTTACGAGGGTAGGGACAAAAGGAAAGAAAATAGGGCCATTCTCCGGATTCCCGTACACATTCGAGAGGCGCAGCGGCGTATCGCAGGATACATCCGTATGATTTTTTACCGAGCGGGCGGGGAGCTATAAGGGCGAATCCAAGGAAAGGCCAATGAAAGGTCAGCGCCTAATTGCAACGGAACACGGCTTCATCGAGGATCGAATAAAAGATCGCTGCGCAACAATAATATCATCGAATCGTGGCGCGATCCTAATTGCTCCTTTCATTTATTCGTAAACATGTCTATGTAAATTGACAAATCGTGGTACGATCGTGTTTCGCACGTCGGGCACTCCCCGCTGACGTTGGTAGCCAATAAAACTACTATAGTCAACCCGGTAGTGTAGCGGGAATTACAAAAATTCCCGCTTCCGCGATGCTTCACACAATACTTAAAGTTAAATATTTTATCATTTCTTATGCATGATTTTGGTCACTTTGGTAATATACGATGTCGTAATCCGCGTTACACAATTTTGTTTTGAAGGATGATGTTTTAAAGTAAAAAGATCAATTGTATTTTCAATCAATACATACGGAAAAGTCGTTGTTTGTTTTAAAGGATGGCATACGTTTCGACAACCACAACAAGTGCGTTTCCGTATCCCGTCGTGATACTTGGCGTTCGAATATCGTGATCAATTCGTGCCGGTAGGTACGTATTATTCAAAAATCATAGTACGGTTATTTGAGGTAGAGTTGCTATTGTGTAGGCCACGGTCTTACATACAGGTCTTGAAAGGACGATGTCGGGGGGGGGGGGGGGGCTCACTGACAAGGAAAGGTTGCGAGGTCGATCTCACCGATTTCGATTAAATTTGGCATCCTTGTAGAATGGGTAAAAATAGGCGATGCGTATTTTTTTATATCTGCGGAACCCAATTTTAAAGGGTTGAAACGCACCCCTAACATTGGAGTGTTTTTCGTTTTTCGTCGATAACGTTTTAACGGTACGAGATATGGAAAATAATCAAATTGCAACATTGTTTATTTTTTTCGTGTACTATACATTGGAGCTGATAACGATAACGTTATCGACGACAAACGAAAAACACCCCTATGTTCGAGGGTGCGTTTCACCCCTTAAAAGACGGGTTCCGCAGATATAAAAAAATACGTATCGTCTATTTTTTTATCATGTCAAATTTAATCGAAATCGAAAAGATCGTCCTCGCAACCTTTCCTTGTTAGTGCCCTGCTTACCCTGACCCCTCAAACTGGCGCGTCCACGTGACGTTTAGAAATCATGGACGCGGCAGGTTGAGGGGCCAGGGAAGCAAGACACCCAGCGACGGTAGCGCCTTGGACCCTACGTGTGTCTACCCCCACCACGGAAATTCGCCTTCGTTTCAAGACCTTTGTGTGAGACTAGGGCTGCCATTCCGTAAATTGTGGGCACCGGACAAAAACCCCCAAAACCCCGGACATTTAGGCAAAAATATATTTTTACCCCGGACAAGCTTGAAAATAAAAAAGAACAAGGTTTTAGTTTTAAGGCTTTCACGGCTCTTTATGTAATGAGAAGAGTATGTGGTTTCCGGATTAAATAGAAATAGAAATCAAGAATCAAATATAAAAATTCAGGAAACTATGTCCACAGACGAAGCAGCCCATCCTAACCCACACAGTAAAAAACCTAAGTAACCACGCACTCTCCGCAGCTGAAACATCAGTCCTCGCAAAAGGGCACAATTTCGCCATTACACCGACAGAAATTCCGATCAGAGAAATCATCAGCCAGGTGGAAACTACCATCTATCGTCTCCGACTGGATACTGGCAACGACATCAGGAAACGGATAAGCAATATTCTACACAAGGTAAAACCTCCGCAGCAGAATATCACGAAGGAAGAACACCTTGCTCTTCACAATTTGAAGAAAAACAAGGACATCTTAATACTACCAGCTGACAAAGGGAATGCAACTGTCATCATGGATAAAACGGACTACTGCAGTAAAATTATGAACCTGCTCGAGGACACCAACACGTACAAGAAATTATCACGTGACCCCACATCGAGTGTAGAAAAGAAAACAACAACACTTCTAAAGAAGGCTGGTCTATCGGAAGACCTAACCAAAGTCCTTACACCCAAGGAATCCCTACCACCCAGGCTTTACGATCTGCCAAAAATACACAAAAACAACATCCCGCTAAGGCCCATTGTTAGCAACATAGGCAGTCCTACATATCACTTGGCACGTTTTACTCGGCCTTTGTGGTTTCGTTTTGTTTCTTCAAAATATTTTGAACGTTCATTGGACCGAAGTTTTCCTTTATTCTGTCTTCTAGCATTTTTTTTAGGTTGGCCAATATATTTTTGGTTTCGATGATGGAGTTGTCACTTTTTTCTAACTGCCCATTTTTTTCGTGAAACATATGCATCACTGAGTGGATGAAAAATAAGTATCCTTCGAACCGCGGGTCGTCGAAATTTTTTTTTTATTAAAACCACTGGTCTATCCAGACTTTCAAAGTAATTTTTCAATGCCTCATACAATTTCAAAAGACGCTCTATGGCAGGAAAGAGGCTCAGCCATCGTGTTTTTGGGTGGAACAAAAGCTGTTTATATTCCATTTCGGCTGCTGTGCAGAAATCTTTGAAAGCTTCTGTACGAACTGTATAAATTGAGAAGAAGTTGACGATCTTCAATATTATTGATTCGACGTCGACAGGAAGTAAGTCACATCCGTGGTGTACAGCGTTGTGAAGGACATGAGCAGAACGTCCCACTCCAACAATATTTTGATTGAGCTCTCCTTTTAGCTTGTGGAAGACGTTGTTTGTCCCTGCTCGACTGATTCCGCCAAAGTTCGTGTTGCAGTTGTCCACGCAAAATGCAGTGCATTTCGATAGAAGATCATGCTCCCGCAGCTGCTTCAAAATAATCTCAACGATTGTGTCAGATGTCTCGTTTTCTGTATGTTCGATTTCAAGCAGTTTTGATGTAATGCCGTTCTTTCGGTGGTCAAAATACTGGATTACGATGGGGAATAACTTCGTGTTTCCGTGGTTACTTGCATCGGTAGATACGCTTATGAATGGTATATCCTTCAAATCACTTTTGAGTTCTGCAGTCGATAATGGGCTTAATACGTTGTTCACGATTGCCGTAGCTTTCGTGCGATTGCATGTTACATTTCTTGCCGTATCGGACTCAGGAAACAGTACCCGGTTGTGAGAATTGGTACAATCCGATAAAGCGAATGACATGTGATGCGAAACTGTGGGTAAGCCATTGCACCTTCGGCTGCTCAAATAAGATTTTCTGCGGAGCTAGGTCTTGCTTTCTCAAAGTATGAGACAATATTTGCACTGCTGGCTTGATCTATCGCATTAGTTTGATGTTTCTGGGTATTTAAGTGTTCGTTGATGTCGGCAGAACCCTTATTTGCAATTGAGATGTTCGTTGAACAAACAGTGCACATTAATTTCCAGTCGTATTTCACTTTTTGCAATATCGGATATTTGTTTTGTAATGCGCTGTTGAAGGTACATTTACGTTTGGGCATTTTGAATCTGAAATTGAAAAAATTAAGTTTAGGCATTGGTGAACAATACCATTATGAATGATGTTATTCTTGCTCAGTGAATAATTATAATAAACTTACGTAATTCAGCGGCCACAGTATACAAATTTCGCAGCTCGGCCTCGTAAAACTGCGTTTGACCGCGGTTCGTGTGCAACTGAGCGAAGTGTGCACTACTTCCCAGTACGATAGTCGGACGGGTGTTATGATGGTTACAGACAAAACCAACGAATGGAGGCTGAGGAACGAATGCCGACATCAACATTCGTTCATCGCCATTTTTTGTTAGCCTTTGCTCTCGTTGGCTTTGCCTGCGCGCAGCAACATTGTACGTGCCCTCTACAGATCGAGCCCACCGGCTCGACGGCAGTTCTACAGTATATTTCAAATCAGACCGCAGATCCCCGAACATGATAATAGCGTCGGCGCGAGAAGGATAGTGCATGCAAATGAAATAGAATTATAAGAAACTACCAACACGGCAGACGTCCGGGTTTCACCCGGACGCTTCTTCGGAACCCCCCCCCCCCCGGACTTCCGCGGATCCAGACCCAACCTAGGACAAATCCGGGGAAATCCGGACGGATGGCAGCCCTACACTGTGAGACCGTGGTGTAGGCACATCAACGGGTCGGCATAACCTTCAGGCCCAAACATAACGATTTTTATCAGGTTTTTTCTCATCAGAGTATTGGGATGACGAGGTTGGGAGTTTGCAAACAATTGATACACAGTCTAGCCAAGTTGGAGTTCTTTTTTATTGAAAAATATTGACAAACAAATGAACTATAATGTAAAACAGAGTGTGGCCGTTGCTGCATTCGGTGTAGGTGGTTCTGGCAATTAGGATGATCTTAAATGAAACCAGGAAAAACGGTACTTTTACTATGATAATAAAACTTCCGGTAGATCGGATACTCTTTAAAAATGTTCCATATTACGAAAATCGCAAGCTGTAAAAAAAAGTCCGAATTTGACGTGAATTCGCCTAACAGATTTTGAGATAATACTTGCAACGTTTCATAAAAAAGTTTCGAGAAAACCGTTAAAAAATTATAACGGGGCGGTTTGCCGTAGTGCAGTGGGCCCTTCATATAAGCCGTCATAACTCGGTGAGTTTTTTGAATTTTTACATGTTTGTTGCATATTACAGATAAGACACTAGGCTATAGAGCATTGTACCAGGATATTTGATAATTTATTTGTAAAACGATATACATGAACCAGTTTAGTAGCGTTGGATAAGGAGCGCTCTGTGGTCTATATAAATACCCGCAGGGTTGTTGTAACCGTACCAGTACGATTTAAGTCTGTTCGATCAATTTAAATACACCTAATTTTTTCGGGTTAACGATCTTTGTTACAAAGTGAACAAGCTGCCCATAAATGACGTATGCGACAATTGCGCACCGGCATCAATACTCCGTCAACTTTTTCGTACGTGACAGCTGTTTCGTATGGTAAATCGACCAGTGAATGGACAAAAGCTGATTTATATTAAAAATTAGCAAAGCATATGAATTGTCGACAAGAACTCAGATCATTATAATTTAGCAAAAAATCACAGCTATTGTTAAAACCGATTTCTCATTGTCAGTTTAATATTGAATTTTGGCGCTACACTGAATGTTTCTAGTTTGTGGTACTTGCACACCGCGCAACTTATCAGTTACGATACGGCTGTGCACAGTAGGTGTTCGAAACGCGAAAACAATAGTTTTTACAAGTTTTGAGGCTAAGTATTACTTTCATTACTTGAGAAAGAATGAATCTCGGATTTTTTGCAAATTTTTAAAATAAATTCGTATTAATAGTTCGGAATTAGACATGTTTAGTCATTGGTGGTGTATTCTAAGCTCTTTCCAGTCAATGGACATATGCAATGGGCTCTGTCTACAGCGTTCGTCTACACGGAACGTCCATTTACTGGCGGTTGGGCCTTCATTTACTGGTCATTTGGTTTATTCACTGGCGATTTAGTCATTTCGCTATTATCTATCAATTCCTTCAATATTATTTGTTGCAATTACATGGAATATTTTTTTTCTTCTATCAGAGGAAAGCTTACGGTAGGTATAGCCATTGAAAAAATCGTCTTGATAATATTTCCATTTTACAGTCCATCTGAGTCCTACAGTGTCATTATTCGTCCATTCACTGGTAGGTTTACCCTATCGAGAAATAAATTTCTCAATCTTACGTTTGGAATATTTTTCCAAAATACACATACAAAATGCGTGTTTATAACTCGAGAACTACCGAAACGATTTCGATGAATGTCTCAAACAAGCACAGCTTGAAGTTTGCAATAGAATTTAAACTAATGGGCATTACGCTATGTACTTCAATTACAATAAACAATTATAACGAAGATCATACACTGAAAAGAAAATTCGTTTATCCATGAAAAATTCAGTTGGTTTAACAAAATGTATCTTTAAATACGTTCAACTTGATATTTGATTGGCATAAAACACGTTTTGTCAATCTAACTGATAGTTTTAGTGGTGCGAACTGTAGCTTATTTAGCATGTCTGAGCAACTGTTAAAACAACAAAATTTCGAGACAACAAAATGCATTTTGCACATTCAACGATTTTCTTTTCTCAGTGTATTTAGCAGAAAAAAAACAAACGACAAACAAAGAAATGAACAAATCGAGCAAGGAAACTACTTGTGTAATTTTTTTCGTTTTAGGGAATAACCTTTTTTGCATAGAAATGAAAAAAATACTTCCAACAAAAGACCGAATTAAGCAATAAGCAAAAATTTACAAGTTATGAGCCGTACTTTGTCTGTAAATCCGTAAATATCTAGTTTGAAATATTATAAAACTGCATGAGGTGCACTGTATGCAATTGTTGAGTATTTCGAAAAATTGGTTACAGATCGTTTAAATTTTTGAAAATATCGATTTTTGGATTTCGTCGGATTCTCACAATATAACTTTTGGAAATATTCTCTTAAAACTTCGTGTCGATCCGTTAAAAAATGTGGCCGTTTTAAGCGTTTATGGTAGGTTCCGCGGTCCGGCTGAAGCAGATATAGACACCAGAGCGGGTAATACTTTAAACACGTTTTCTTCAAAGTGTCTTTTCGAAAATCTGTGACCACGGTATCTCAAAAACCACTGCTATAATCGACTTCAAATTTCACAAGCTTCTTTTACATATCAAAAAGCAGCGCTTCCATGAAGAATTCTTTTTCCATACGTAGGTTTTTCTTATCAACGAAAATAGACCGTTTCTTTAACCGAAAATCTATACTTTCACTCAAGACTGCATCCATTAAAAAAAAAACAATATTTTATTAAAACCTTCGTCCAACTACATTACTTTATGCAAAAAGCAAATGCGTTTGGTTTTTTCATTTTACATTATTTGTTTCCGAGCAGCAACAGTGGTCATCGCGAAGGACGTTTTTCAAACAGCGCTTTGCCAAACCATTGTAACTACCACATTTGTAAATATTTGTCGATACAAACATTGTAAAAGGTACTTAAAACCATTCTCTTTAGTGTAAAAAATGTTTAACCTGCACACGTTTTCCCAGCAGAAATTCACAAAAATTATTCTTTTTTCCGGCCACGAACTGGGCGTAACGCCTTGACTAAATCAATTGCTATTAAAGGGGGGGGGGGGGATTTTAGTGGGTGAGAATCCCACATAGTAAGTTAGTCGGAACCTTCTCAGTAACTTATGTAAGATGTTTCACAGTCCCACCAAAACAGAAAAAAATCGAATTGAGGGGATACTTTTGCTGTCGATAGGATTTCCAAGCGAAGACCAGCTAATGTATTCATCTGATAATATGGATACACACACACACACACACATATTTATGTGAAAAGCGACACTGGTGGATTGGCGATCGGGGTTCGGCACGGCGATACTTCGAGTTAAGCTGCGTCGTGCATGGCCGATACTCGGAGCGGTCGCCATGCCCTGGCTAGCCCATCAACCAGTGAACGGCAGGCCAATACTTCTAAGAGCTTGGTGTAGATACTCGACTGAAAGGTCTGTGCACGAGAAAATCATAAAAATACGGAGCCGTGTAAACCGGTAGGGATTTTCCACACCTTCCCCGTATATCCTCGGCAAATGTGATATAGTGTAGCTTAAGACGGCTGTGGGCGCAACGGAAGTTAGGCTAGATTGGCAAAGTGCGGCTAGGGAGTGATAGGAAAGGGTCCAATTGGGAACGGTAATACGTCAAAAGCCGCAAGGGTATACATTGGAACTGTGCAAATAAAAATACGTCTGTGTGTCTTGCTATCCGCAACACATTTAATTGTTATGTACACCCGCATGTACGTGAAAATGTCCTCTATGGTTGCAATCAGATTTTTATCGCGCCGAAACGTATTAAAAGCGTCCAGGCGTCATTCATTATTTATTCGATAAATTTATAAAAGCGCGCGGGTGTCGTCGTTTGGCATATTTATACGTGCGTGTGTGTGTGTGTGTTATGTGACACAGGGGAGTATCGAAGCCGTGGCCGAGATCGACGGTAGGTACATGTCGAGGCAGCGCACACGTATGGACGACGGAGGCAAAGAAACGCGAACAGGTTTCGAAGAGCATAAGGCCGAAGCGCGTCCAATGGCCCCCGAACTTACTCTCGTGGCCGCAGAGCGAGCGCGTGGAACGTCATGGCGCCGCGGCAGGGAGTAGCGGAGGTAGCAGAGGGCGCGCTTAACGTCCAAGAGCAGCGAAGAGGCGGTCGTCGTGGTTTCGACGCTCTACACGTGCAGCGTACGCACTGGGTCATTGCTCTGCGTGTGCTTGTACGCCGTGTATGTGTCATGTTGGTGCCTGAGGGGTTTTGGTTTAGTTCCTACCAACGGCGACTCGACGGGTTCCTCTCTCTCTCCCTCCCTCTCTCTCTCTCTCTCTCTCTCTCTCTTTCTCTCCCTCTTCCTCCCTCTTCGCGCACATACACGTATATATTAGAAGACACTTGTCAAAAATGGCTCTGAGCAAATGAGAGAGCTGGGAAAAAAGAAGCTTTTTTGGCCTTCGAAATTTGCACGCTCTCTACGATGTTAGGTATATGCTCGACGAGGTCGCGGCACGTCACTCGTAACAATGGCATTATCATTTTCGATACGCGTGTACTCACTCTTCGTTTTTCTTGCTCCTTTTTGTCTCCGCCTCGCTACGTAATACATGCTTATTCGCAAAATATTTTTCGAGCGACGAGGGCCTTTGTTGCTTTATTCGGGCTGAATTGCGGAGATGTGCGCGAAAAATTGACCGAAGACCTGCCAAACGATCGAGAATCCGTGTTCATCGACATTTCGCCGCGCGGCCCATTTATCTTTTGGACCTTTCATTCTGCATGTTCGGATTCCCGAGCCTGAGAGATTCTCTTTGCATTGACATTATGGACGCACGCGCAGGCGACCACGCGAAAGTGTCGATTGTGGGTACGAAGAACAACCGTTACCCGAAAAAAATATCAACGGGATGTTGTGCGTATTTTAAACAAGTCTCATTATCCAGCTCAGGGTCTTCTGAGTATTATTTTTACAATATATGCTATTTTATTCGCGTGTACGCGGAGGGCGAGAGAGAGAGCGAGGGGGGGGGGTGGGAGGGAAGAGAAACAACACAATTTCCGAGAATTTCATTCGGGCAAACGCACTACACAGAAGATTCTCCCTCCCTCCCTCCTCACTCACTTGCGCAGATATATACGAGTGCCTCGGTAAATAAGAAACGATAAGCGAGTGAAAAATAATATAAATCGTCACCTGCTAAAATACTGAAAAGTCATGAAGCGCGGGCACTTGTAAACATCGTAAAAATTAATACACACCAGAATTATAAGTCAAGAATTGACTATAACATGATCATAATAACGATAATCGCGGCAATGACAATTGATAACAAAAATAACTGTCCTGCAATATAATATGAATGATGATTATATTGAAAATAGTAATAATACGATTGTTAGTATTTTTATTTCATGTTACATTTTTATACTTCCTGATCTGTAAACTTGAGGCCCAAATGGCAGGTCGATCCTCAATTTTTTTTCTGTCGAGGGTATGGTGTTTTACGGGGGTACGGGGTTTTACAGACAATCGATACATAGTCGATTAAAAAAATTTAATATTAATTAATATTGAGAAACAATGAAGTAATAATGCATGGCCAATCGTTGGAGGTGGGTCTGGCAACGAGGATGAGCGAAAATGAAAAAAATGTATTTTCCGTTCAGTAACCAAACTTTTGTACGACCGGATTCTTTTTCGAAATTTAGAAACTTACTAAAGTAGCAAGCTGTAGGGGAAAAAAGCAATACGGTTACACGATAGAAAAAGGTTGTACGCTGTGCTCTGTCTGAATCGGAAGCGAATCGGACGAATAGTTATCGAGATACGAATTACACCGTTCCAAAAACCATAGTTTTGTGAAAAACGCAAAAGAACAAGCTTGGCCGTAGCGCAGTGGGCGATCTGATGCTCCACAAAAAAGCTCATATCTCGGGCAATTTTGTCTATTATTACAAAATCGTTGCAAATTCAAGTCCAAATCCTCAGCTGTAAAACTGTGCGACAAAAAAAAACGTATTGTCTTGATGTCAAGCTTACCCATACCCGTCAGTATTTCATTTATTGTTTCAGGAACATCCGAACAATGTTTGTGCGGGTTCAGGAATAACCACTTTCTGACGATCTCAAAGTTCGAATCGTTGGTATGCAACGAAATTTCTTTTTTTCCTCGTTTATTTCTTTATTTTAATTATTATTAAAAACATTTTCTTGCCAATTTACAGCGTAGATTTTTATACGGATCTTGGAAAACTTTTGAGTGATTTTTGTAACCTCACACCGCCAAAAAAATATTTCGGCAATCGAGAAAAAAAATTAATTTCCGTTGCTTTCCCACGATGCACCCTTCAAGATCAGCCCTCTCTGTGCAACACTGTATGTGCGTGGGTAATTGCAGCAATTGTATATTGTTCATGAACTTGACACGAGTCATGCCCGTGCTAGAGATAATAAATGGTACGATTTTGCCTTGACTTTGTGCCAAATTCTTTCTAGCTCCTATACTAGAAAGCAGTTTTTATTTATTATTATTATTATTGTTATTGTTATTGGTATTATTATTATGGTGAACATTGTGATAGGCTAGAATTACGCCACGAAGCTGGAATAAAACAATAATAATAATATGGTATAACAATGATTATAATTATGAAAACTGAAAATGCTGCGGCAATATGAAAATACTATAATTACATTCTATTACTATTATTATTATTATTATTATTATTAACAATAATGGCAATAACAACGATCGGGAAGACAACGACCGTTTCGTTGAAGAAATAAAAAATCCTCCCTATAAATTTCAAATGCGATAAAAATATTCGCCACAATATTGAGGGGTTAGGCTACTGTAAAAATTTCCCCAAAACGTTCATCGCTTGAGGCAACTCAAATTTAAGAGGAAGGTCCAACATACGGAGCTGGAATCGCAGATCGAAGGTAAACTTATGATTATATAGATAGAACTGCTGGTAAAACTTTAAACGCGTTTGATTTAAAATTGGGTACACTTGTTCAGTGTAATAGTAGCTTAGTCTTGAGCGACGTTCATCTTCTTAACATTTTTTTCTTTAGTTATTAACGGTGATGATGTTATTTTTCCGCGAAAAAAATTCAAATATTTTTTATGATTGAAATACGATAACGCAAAAAGGGCGTTCGAATTTGAGATAATATTATCCATTTTAAGAAGAGAAAAAACTGATTTTTTCGTTTCAAATCAACGAGGTGGACAAAACCAAGTACACCGTTCAACCTCTCACGTTCAAAGGTCCCTCACGAGGTTGTTTATGACTTCTTTGGTTATTAATATTTTTTTATTAAATCTGGTAAACAACTTTTTTTATGTACCATACAAATAAATGTCCAAATGATTTTTCAATCGTCTTACTTATCCTTCAATTTTTTCTCTTTTTGAAGCACAGTTTTTGGGGACGTCCAGTAGCCTAACCCCTTAAGAAATGGAGAATGATCAAGATCTCCCACTCATTGCCCGAACGCTAATTTAATTTTCATGAAAATCAACATGGATCCTACGAATGGATATATACCATATTATAACGCTTTAATTATAATAAAGAAGATATGGGAGACGCGACTTTTGTTTGTCGTAGCGCGCAACCCAAAAACGCGCCAGAGGGTCGAAAAAAGGAGGGAGGAGAGAGAGAGAGAGAGAGAGAGAGAGAGAGAGAGAGAGAGAGAGAGAGAGAGAGAGAGAGAGAGAGAGAGAGAGAGAGAGAGAGAGAGAGAGAGAGGAGCGCGAAGAAGCGGAAGAAGCGGAAGAATAAAGATGGGTCGCGGGGCAGGAGAGATGCTTGTGTATCGTCGCAGGTGTGAGTCGGACGGCGCGCGTGGCATCGATGTTATGTGGAAGTGGTGCGAGGACGCGAGCGAGCGAGAGAGACCGTGGCGAACGAAAAGTGTGCGTTCGTGTGTGCGAATCCTGGCTGGCGGAAAGCGGTCGACACTGCGAATGAGGGGGGTAAGCTCGGCGGGGTGCGCAAGGTGAAAGCGAAAGACAGAGGAGAAAGATCGTGGGTGGGAGAACAGTCAGCCAAGTTCCAGAGCCGCGTTTTCTATGCGTATGTGTGTTCGTGTATGTAACTACCGCGTGTGTAGACACTGCGAGAGGCTCAACGCGATACTGATTGCCCGGGGCGCGTGTATATTATTGCTCGGGGGGATTCTCTCGCGGCGAGTATTTCACAAATTGGTATTACGTATCCCCGCAAAGTATCTCTGACGCACGGAGAACGGCGGGCCGGGAGGAGGGGAGCATACGTAGATAAATAACTGTATGTCGTACAAAACAAAATATATTTAACGACAGTATGTAGTTGTTACGTCAGTTCCTCGGGCTGCATGCGCGTACATCGGTACCTCGCTGTCTTCGTTGTTTTTTCTTGTCTTTTTCTGGTAAGCTGGCAGGGGGCATTACGTAGGTCGATGACGTTTTGGAAAAACGCTGGAAAAACCCTCCCGATAAAAAACACTGGTCCATTAGTGCCGGATAGGGAGGGATGAGAAGAGAACACGGAAGAGGGGAAAAAAGCGACGAAGAGGACGACGAAAGGACGTACACGCGCCGGTGTTCTAGCGGGCGAGAGAGAGAGAGAGAGAGAGAGAGAGAGAGAGAGGGAGAGAGAGAGAGAGAGAGAGAGAGAGAGAGAGAAAGCTAGATCATCAATGACTAGCTGGCCTACCGTCGCACGACTAAGGGGACGCACGTACGCACACGCTAAATGAGAGCTATCGTCTATACATATACCCACACACACACACGCGCGCGCGCGCGCGCACACACATTTATACAGGTTGTCTCAGAACTGATGATCGATAATTCATAGGTCGATCCGCGACGAAATTCTCGATCGAAAAGTCTTGAGTTGTTTTCGGATCAGATCAAACTCTGACAAGTTATCGATCATTCAAGTTCAACCAATCAGACGAGCGCGATGACTAGGAGTACGTCAGTGGGCGGAGCCACGCGCGGCTTTGACTGGTCGACGTCTCTCAATTAATAACTCGCCAGGATTTCTACTGACCCAAAAATTTCACAAGACTTTTTGTCTCGAAACTTTGTATTGAATCAATCTTTACATTTCTGATCATCAGTTTCAGAACACTGTATATCATATAATATTTACGTGTCGTATCTCGAAAGCGGCCTCTTTTTTACACTCGTGGCGAGCAACCCTCGCACACGCATACACGCATAGTTCAACACGTATACGCGCGGATACCCGGAGCTTTCGCACGCGTTGTATGCGTGAATGTGTGCGTGCGTGCGTGCGTGCGTGTGTGTGTGTCCGGAGTAGAGTCGAATGTGTGTGAATGCACGTGTCAAAGGCACCAGCCCGCAGGTCACCGCGTCCTTTACACTCTTTCTCTCGCTCGTTCCGTAGAGCCTTCTTCATCGGTGTGTGTATGCGCGTGTGTCACAGTCTATATACACTACATCGTAGAAGCGTACCGACTGAGTAACAAAGGAGCGTCGAGCCTGTACAGTCAAATAGGCTGGATCTGCCGTTTTGACTCGTAGAGAGGAACGTAACATAGCAGTGGTACGTCGTATATCCGAAAGAGTGTATCGTTCTCTCTCTCTCTCTCTCTCTCTCTCTCTCTCTCTCTCTCTTTCTCTCTCTCTATCTCTCTGTTGCTCTCGGGTGTTGTCTCGCGCTCTAGCGTCTATACATAGCTATACTTGCCGAAGGAAACGACATGGGTTGACTGCGATAGACGGAACGCGCGATCTGTCTCTCTCGCTCGCGCGACCCCGCGCCTCGTACCTTCTCTCTCGCACGCGCGACTCGTAATCTCCTTCTCGCTCGCGTTCTTCCCTCCCGAGACCGATTCGCGTCGACGAGCAGCCGCACGCGCGAGTCTCGACGGCAGCAACCCCGCCGGCAGCCTCCACGTGCTGCGAGCAACTCGCTCCAAAGGCAACGGCGACGACCTACAATTTTAGGGCGGCCGCCACCGCCACCGCTGCCTCGTGGAGAACGCGCGGAGCGGGGCGTGCGGCAGTGGAGCGGGGCGGGGCGGGGCGGCGGGGGGCAGTTGAACCCCGCGCACCAGCTCGTTTTTCGCGGCCAGTTTAACCGAGCGATAGCTAGACTGAGACGGAGCGAGAGCGCGAGTAAAGTGGGAGGGAGAGGAGCGCTTCGGCTGTGTTCGACGCTCCTCGGGACGTCGCGGTGTGCACGAGCTCGTGTATACGTGTGAATATCGCGGTATATATATACATCTGACGGGGTCTTCTCTGTAACGTAGTGCGTCGTCGTTCCTGCGCGTGCGATAAGGACAGAGAGAGAAAGAGTAGGAGGTAAACATTGCACAGTATGATTGGTCATCCCGAGGCGGGTCCTTTGGTTTTCCTCGTTTTCGTGACTCGAACCATCAGAAACAAAACAGCTCTCATCCACTCAACACGACTCGCTCGAGTCTCATAACTTACTATACACCTACATACATACATATTAACACATATATGTATCGCCTAATCAATCGTGTTTTCGTGACGAAAAAACTACGCGTTTTTTAGACAGTGAATTTTTACCCGTTTTTTACATCCGCTACAATCCGTAGACGCGTAAATATTTTCTACAAAGGCGGCAAAGAGGTTTTTGCGGTTCGGAAAGTGCGACGATCTGATCGTGCTCGCGTTTAATCGTTACCGATATATCCGCCGCGTATGGTTTTTTAAAATTCGTGACACAGTGCGCGAACAAAGTTAACGTTCGAGGGAACGCGAAGAAAACGAGAATCTACGTCGCCGGCGAGGAACGCAACATTGACACCGGTAGAAACGACGAAATAGAGAGAGAGAGAGAGAGAGAGAGAGAGATAGAGAGAGAGAGAGAGAGAGAGAAAGGAAGAAAGAGTGAGAGTGGACGGCGAGCTGCGACCGACTAAAATTTCGTCTTATGCGAAGACGCACGGTGGATTTTTTCTCAGTGCTACGGGTAAGTCTGCCTAGAGTGCATCTAATCTGCGTATTACGTATAGCCTTGTGAATAGTCGAGGAGCGATGATTTCGTGCGTTCGTCGAGCTGCGCGACGAGCGCGTAGGAGAAACTTTTCGGGGCCCACCGAGAGTGTCAACGACTCGCGGGCGGGCCGCCGTGGAGTGGGGGCTTGCGGCAGGGGAAATTTCGAAGGCGAAATCTGACAGCTCTCGTGTGTTTAGAAATACGTGACCCCGCCAAAATCCGTGACAGCCGCTCGGCATTAGAAACGTCAAACCTTTGTTACAGTAAATATTCTTTATTCTGGCTCGGAACGCAAACTATACCCGTCAATTCGAGAATATTCATAAATGTTTCAGCTTTCATCTCGTCCTGCGTACGTACTTTTTGCAGCCGGAAATGCCATTTGGGAACGCCTCGTGGCGTTTCGGAAAAAACTACGCGATATATATACAACCGCGCGAGACGCGATCGCACTTTTCATTGTTTTGCCCCTTTTTCTCTGTGCGATCGTTCCACATCTCTTTCTCTGTCTCCCTCGAATACCCAAGGGTGACGACCAAGTCTCGCACTTTTCCTCTCATCTCTTACCCTATCCAGCCCCTCCTGAGGGGCTCAACAGAGATCAAGAGTATGACTGTGTGTGTGTATATATATATATAAGGATGTAGGTATACGACGAAGGACGAAGAAGACGCGTAGCGTTACGGCGCAGTCGAATTTCCCCTCGTTAGAGCGGACCCTTCCGTGGGCCGTTTTCCGCAATCGATAATATTTTGGGGTGCCACACTCTCGCTACGCACAAGCGAGGGCTAGGGAAAGAGGAGGGGGGGGGGGGGGGGGGTGAGCGGCTCGCAAAAGCTCGCAGGAACATCGAACGGTGTTGCCGTCGGAAAAATGGGAATCGAAAAATGAAATATCGCCGAAGAATGTTGGTGAAAATATGAAGAAAAAAAAACGATGAGAGCGTTTCGACCAGCCCTCTCCCTCCAACAAAAACTCGCCTCTCCTCTAATGCACGCGCGTACTACCTTCGGTAGTACACTCTCAATGATGTAACTCGACGTCCTTACCGCGCGTCGAGTTGCACGAGGTCGGTGATCGCTATAAAAAAATGTGGACGGCTACACGTGGAGGCAGCCGGCGGGGTTTCTCCCGGCTCGCTGCTGCGCCTCGCGCCTCCGACGTTTATATTTCCTTTACGTAGGCACACATACTTGTATGCGTGTGTGCATTGCGTTTGTACGGGTACGTACGGGGAAGGCTCGTGTATGACTATAGATTTGCGGTGTTACTCGTCCATGCGGTATAGTAGACTATACGGAGAGTGTACAGCGGCGAAAGGGAGAGACGCACACAGAGCCGCAACGCTGGTATATAGCGCTCGCGACGTCGAAGCGATGCGAAGGCGCGGGGGGACAATGGCGGTGGTGCGGGGCAGGAGGGGAAGGCGCGACTATCGCCAACCACGTCGGCCGCCTCAGCGCAGGGCACGAACGCGTCGCGCGTGTTGGCCCCGGCATTAATAACGTTGCGGCGCTCGCAATCGTATCGACTCTTGACGTAGCGAGCGGCAGATGGGGAGCAAAAAGAACGAGTATAAGAAAACAGAAAAACAACACGCGGAAATTCTCCACGTAACGCGCTTCTTGAACGGCTAGGTATATACGTGTATATAGAAATATCGGGAAATACGCCATTTTATCGTTAGCGCTTAATTTGTAGAGAGCACGTTCGGTCCAGTTTCTTTATTTCTCGCTTCGCGCCCCTATTTTTCAGCCTATTCATAGAGAGCTTTGTTGATGTTTAAACGCGTTTACTTTTCGTATGGGGGATACGGTAGCCAAAGAAGTAAACATTTTCAATTTTTTAAATATATATCCTTGATGCGAAGTATAATTCGTCGTAAGTGGCATAATATGTGGAGTAAATATCAACGTTTGAGTTGAGGGTTTTTTGTGAATGGTCGTTTCGCCGGATTTGTTAATATTCAAACGGTCCTCATAGACTTGGGGCGCAAAAAACAGGCCGACTTTCAAAATTGTTTTCCCGACGAGAGCATAGGGATGACGAGGTCGGGATTTCACGCACAATTGACACACAGTCTTGCCAAGTTTGAGTTTAAAAACTCATTTTTTTTTTAAATTTTTAAATTAAAATTTAATTAAATTTTAAATTTTTTTAAAATTTAACTTTTAAATTTTTAATTAATTTATATTAATTAATAATAATTAAATTTAAATTTAATTTTTAAAATTTTTAAAATTTTAAAATAAAAATTTAATTTAATTTAAATTTTTTTAAATTAAAAAATTTAAAAAAAAATGAAATTCATTCATAAACAATGAAGTTGTTATTATTGAAAGAAAGTGTCGGTGATGCTGGATGGCCAATCGGTGTAGGCCGTTTACGCCACTAGGGTGATTCGAGATAAAAAAAACATTTACCTTTGGCATAATAATAAAATTGGCAAGCTGTGGGAAAAAATCGATTTGCGACCAAAAAACGCAACTTGAATCATTTGGTACTGAGAAATGGATAAACATATGAAAAAATCGTCCAGTCATACGATAGAAAATGTTATAGACTATGCTCTGTCCGAATTTAAAGGGAATCGGACTAATAGATTTTGAGATACAACTTACTCAGTTTCATGAAATATAGTTTCGAGAAAAATGCGAAATAAATAAGGGTAAATCGCGGAGGAGCGGTTCGCCGTAGCGCAGCGAGCAATCCTCAAGAAAAATTGTCATAAATCGGTTAATTTTTGCAATTTTTAACAAAAAAAACTTGTCGCAAATTGAAGTTGAGACTCCAGGCTACCAAATTGTGCCACAAAAGTCGGTCTTAGTTTAAACATTTCTTTTCAATGTCACGCTTATGCCGACCGTTTGGCTCGATGAGGGCATAACTCTTGAGCGAATTTGCCGCGCCTTGCGACTGCCGCAACTTTCGGGCCGCTCAACAACTTCCAGCGTTGCCGTACAGTTTTACGTACGGACGTATGGGCGAGCCCAATGAAAAAATAAGCTTCATTTAAGTACGTTTCATTAAATTACTCCACGATTGTGATTTTTTCCAAAAAGATCTGAAAGTTTGGTGCGTATTGTTTGGATGTTGTGTCGTTCAAAGAGAGCATTTTTGTGATAATCGAATGGAAAATATGACACGCTGAGAGCAAAAGTAAGTCGAAAAAACATTGCAAGCAAAAGCGGGACACACTGTTCTTCAGCGCAAAAATGGGATATATCATTAATCTCAGAGCAAAAATAGAACAACTGTAGTATCAGAGCAAAAGTGGTATAGAAAAAAAACTGCGAGAAAAATGAATCAAGTATTCAATTCGTTTTTGCTCGCAGCGAAAACATGCCGCCTTTTTGCCTGCAGCAAAAATTTGACTCGTCTTAGGTCGCAGTGGACACTTGTCAGGTTTTTGCTCGGAACGAAAATTTGAATAGTTTTCGCACCAGTGTTATTATGTTTCGATTCTGTATCGAATTTTTTTTCATGCATTATTATTTTCACATAAAATTAAGTTTTTTCTCAAGTGGGGCACTTAGGATTTTGTTCAGATGTTTCCAGCGCGACTAATGAGTCGATTATTTTTGTATAATATTTCGAAGAATAAAATAATTAGGCAAAATTTGATTATAACTTTTGTGAATAAAACAACGTAAGGTTTGAGAAAACTCTTTCTAATTTATTAACAATACTTTTTCAGATACAATTTGTTACAATGGTTCTTATTCGTCTTCGCTGGCAAAATCGTAAGCATTTGTTCACATTATGATGATGTTTTTCCACATTACACCTCAGCTGTTGATAGAAGGGCCTGTATTTTGAATCAATAAATTTTACTAATTGCATCAGGTCGTCGTACTTTGCTTTAGTTATGGTGCTTCCATTTGAATACGAAATTGAGAGTTGCTTGAGTGAATTGTTCTTCTGTGACGTGTTTCTTGCCAATGCCCTTCTCAGCAACTTATCATCATAGACCATGTACAAGTAGAAGGGTTGTTCTTTATCAAGCTTGATCGTTCTGGTTTTTAAGGGGCTATACCAGTGTGAACGCTGAAAATTTTCGTGATTTTCGGGAATTTTTTAAAAGAAAAGTCCTCAATTAATTGTTACGGAAAATTAAGAATATATTTGGCTATATTTGACCTATATTACATAATTTTTCATAGAAAAATATTGAGATCCGAGCTGCCTTCGGAGGCGCCAAAAAAAGTTCCTCCACTGCTGACATGATTCCGGCCGATTGAGTAGCTGAAACCAAAAAAGGAAAAAAATGTCGTTAAACTGGAAGGTATTTCCTGTAGAATGACGTAGGATTTTCGAAAAATATCAGAATCTAACAAAATAGCGTAGTTATGAAAAAAGTATGTTTTCTTGCCTATAAAATGGTCGTTTTTTCAATGCCAAATCGTTAATTTTCATCCACTCAAAAATATCCTACGTCATTGTAGAGTAAATATATTCAAAAGTACTCAGTTCAAATTTCAAGTCAATCGGATAATTGCTCTTTGAGTTACAATGTCAGCAAATTTGAAAAATCTAATTTCGAGAAAAACGCGTTTAAAGATTTAACTATCGATTTTTGCAAGATAAAATGATTAGAGATACGGCCTTGAAATTTTTAGAGGACATTCTTGAAAGTATAAACTATCGAAAAAGGCATAAAATCGATTTTTTGAAAGTGTCACACTGTTATAGCCCCTTAACCAGTTGATTTGGTTTCTTTTCGTCCACTTTTCTGTTCACGATTAATTTTTGCAATTCTTGGGACGTGAAGAAATCGTTGGACTCCATTTTCGTAACTTCAAAAGTGGGATCTTTGTTCTTCGTTTTTTAAAAATTATTCCCATCCAGTGATCGAGAGTGTTGACAATTTCATGCATTTTACGCTCTTCCTCAATCAGACCAAAATTTCTGTCGCAGCTATTGTAGCTATGACCGGATAGAAAGAACTTCTGCTCGATTTAATCGATTTCACTAGAGGCCAAGTAATGCTTCAACATAAGCGTCATTTTTATGTTACGCTTTTGCCCCCCCCCCCCCCCCCCCACGAATCCGAGTACAAAATGAGATGTTCAATACGATCTGGCAGATAGTTCAGCAGGTGCTTCCGTATACATGCTGCAATTCCGTGTGCTTCTCTACCGGCAACGTTTTCCGACAAGACGATTTTCAGTATAGGCTTTCAGATTTTCAGAAACAGAACAAAAATGACCTATCACTTTTCGATTGTTTTCTGCGACAGACAATTTTTTTAATGATTACTTCTTTGTATTCGCACCTTTTTTCAAGCTCATCATAAACGCATAAGTTGTACGTCGCAAGTTGACGTTTGAATAAGGCGATGTTCGTCGTCCATGATGGCGTTTCCAACACCTTATGAAGGTGAAAAATTAAAAACGCTGTTTCGTCCGATGAATTATTCGTTACATCCTGTTTTAACTCTTCGGCAATTCGTGCTCTCACCGCCTCATGTTCTGCTTTCAATTTTTCGAACTATTTTCTCTCGTTGTCAGGCAAATATTTCTTGTCCAAGTTTATCTTGATGGAGTAGCCCATCTTGCACCTGTCAGTGTGCCTTTGTTTGAAGCTTAAATTAAACAAAAAAAATCGCGGATAATATTTTCAGATACTGCATTGTTGTTGTTGCTATCGCTTTCATCTTTGTACATTTGGTACATGGTCGCTAAATTGAGATCGTTGCCGTTTGTACTGCTCTGTTCATCGTAGATGCAGTAATTTTATAACATCCCAGTAAAAATGACCGGCATACTTTATGCTCGACTCCGTTACTGTTGTTAAGATAATAACGGAAATTACATTCCCTTTTCTTTCGTGGAATAATTGGCAAAAAATATATTTTTTTGGAGCCACAGGCGTCTTCTTTACTGATGGACGAATTAATGACGTCTTCTGCATATGGTTTGATAAATCATAAAAGGTAGAAAATATTTCTTTCTGTCGAGCGAGGTCGATTTTTGTCGAACAGTAAGGTTCACATTTGCAAACGGTTATTCTTTCAAATATTTTTTCTGATACAATTTTTCTTTTAGCTGTTATGTGCTCACGACCACGTTCAACATTTTCTTTCGATATATTTTTCTTATGTAAATTGGGTTGTTTTTTCCGCTTTTGAGAGAGCCTTGTAATAGGCGGTAACAAATATGGAGACCCAAGGATAAATACTTAATTGGTAATGTTACAGAAGATACAAATTGTCAAACGTAATTTTATAGAACACTACTTGAAAAAGTAAAAAATGACACCTTCCCTATCTTCTAAATCAACATCGTCATGTTCTGCGTCAGAATCCGAAGGGTCTGAATCACAATCTTTATTGTGTGCTGCAGGAATGAAAACATTCCTTGACCTCACAAGTTCTCATGTAATTTCGCGTATTCTCTATTGTCGTGCGAATATCAGTAATTGAAGTCTTCATATAATTCTCACCTGATTCCATTGCACCACTATCCATGAGGACTCCTATGAAAATACAACACTGAGGTAATCAGACGTTGAAACGCTCGTTTGAGTTCTCACTGCTCGATTTTTCACGTGAAAATGAGCTAAGTAAAAACAGTCAAAACACCGCGAGTAATTTACTGAAGGGCCTCGGATTTGGCAGGATTGAACACGAGTTTCATAATAACACTGCGTAACAAAAACCTCGATACAGAATCAAAACACAATAATTCTAGGATGGCAAATGATTCAAATTTTCACTCAGAACAAAAACGTGTCAAGTTTCTACCGCGAGCAAACATAAGTCAAATTTTCACTGCGCATAAAAATGGGTCAAGTGTTCCGTGCGGACAAAGACGAGCTGAATAGTTAACTCATTTTTGCTCGCAGTTTTTTTCTATACCACTATTACTCGGAACTACAGTTGTTCCGAGACACCGCATGAGTATGGCATTCTGCTTCCGCCGGATTATTTTTCATAAACTACCGGAAAAAGGAAATTTTTTTCTGTACGAACCGTTCAAAACCCGTCGTTTATCCGACAAGTTCGATACTTCGTCCCGCGATAACGTATCCAATACCAGCGCTGTGACCTTGGTTTCCCTTTCATTCATCATGTAATTCGACCCCCCCAAAGGGTCGCCATACTTGTACAAAATGAGTTGGCCTTTTGGGCATCATCTCTATGCCTATTAGCTCGACGAAATCCGGGTCGGAGCGGTAGGAGACAACGCAATTTATTACATTTTATAATAAATTACAAACAACAGTTTCAAATGTTCGGTCCACGAGTTCGACTTGTGATGTTTACGTTTGGCCTAATCTTCGTTCCACGAGTCTGACTCGTGATATTCATGTTTGGTACAAAATCTAAACCAAATTTGTTTCACGAGTCGGACTTGTCAGAGTACGGCAAGGGGTTAATGACCCAATACGGCAGGTTATTTCCGATAGCACATATCTATATCGTGGGTGTGTCGTTACGAGAAAAATGCTACTCTTACGCATTAACCTTCAAACATTAATTTTAGATATAACGAAAACTCATGCGATATTCAAGCTCTCTAACCCAATTGTGAGTGATAAAACTGGATAACGTTTGTATCCATTTTATCGTAAAACAAATGTCCTCTTCACGTTTCAATCGGAATAACTCTCAAATATAGTCGCGAAAGTTTGCATTTTTTTGTTTCTTCCTTTTCTAAAATCTTGATATTACTTTTACCCAAATTGTAGCTATTTGAGGAACACATGGATTCGTGTTTGAAATTCAAAAAGCTACATTCCATATAGCTGTAATTTAGCCTCTAAATAATAATATCAAGATTTACAACAACAAGCTTACGGAAGTCCTGAAAACAAAAAGATTCGTGAAAAACTCGCGTTGACGTCCGCAGTTTAGGAAAAAATCATTTAAAAAACGTTTGATTCATTCTTAGAGCCTGGAAGTGTGACAAAAATGGTACAAGGAATTGGTTCAAAAAATTACTTTTCATTGTATTCCAACGACGCAAACTTCAACGTGTTTACATTTGAAATTTTTTCCCCCAATCGATCTATTTGACTCGAAACTGACCCTATCGTAACGCTTTACAGGTTGCAAAGCATACAATCAAGTGATTCCGCGCACGGTAACGAAACTTGACTGTCCTACAATTAGTTCGAGATTAAAATAGTGCTAATTGAAAATGTTCACGTTGAAAGCCTCTTCCGGTTGGCTACTTTTGCAACAGCAGCCTGATGACCGAGAAACTAAGCGCAATTTTCATTCTGCTTACAGACGACGTCCGTGGAAGGCCCGAAGGAAGATGGTGGGTTATTATCATACGGAGTCGTCGCTAGGGGTTAGAAAGGATCCGAGCTCGTTGTCGCTAGGTGGCGCCGAGGTCGCGAATCCGGTAAAGAGCCTTGTGTGCAGTCCGGACTTGACGGTGTTCGGTACGACACCGGCGAGCGATCGTCTCGGAATCGGCGCCGCGACGAGGGGCACGACCGAGGACAAGTCCTATCAGTGTCTGATATGTCAGAAGAACTTCGAGCAGAAGAGCGCCTACCAGAGTCACCTGAGGTCGCATGGTAAGGACGGCGAGGATCCGTATCGTTGCAACATATGCGGTAAAACGTTCGCGGTCCCGGCCCGCCTAACGCGGCACTATCGCACTCACACGGGTGAGAAGCCCTATCAGTGCGAGTACTGCAACAAATCCTTCTCGGTAAAAGAAAATTTGAGCGTGCATCGCCGGATACACACGAAGGAACGTCCGTACAAGTGCGACGTGTGCGAGCGCGCGTTCGAGCACAGTGGCAAGTTGCATCGCCACATGAGGATACATACGGGCGAGCGTCCCCACAAGTGTTCCGTATGCGCGAAAACCTTCATACAGAGTGGCCAATTGGTCATACACATGCGCACGCACACCGGGGAAAAGCCCTACGTTTGCAAATCCTGCGGCAAGGGCTTCACGTGTTCGAAACAGTTGAAGGTCCACACTCGCACTCATACCGGTGAAAAGCCCTACACCTGCGACATCTGTGGCAAATCTTTCGGCTACAATCACGTGCTGAAGCTCCACCAGGTGGCCCATTACGGCGAAAAGGTGTACAAGTGCACGCTGTGCCACGAGACTTTCAACTCGAAGAAAACAATGGAACTGCACATCAAGACGCACTCGGACTCGCCAAGGGACTCGCCCGCTGAGCTTGTCATTGATATATCTCAGATTCATCATCATCAGCAACAGCAGCAACAGCAGCAGCAGCATCATCACCACCACCATCACCATCATCATCAACACGACAACACACTCCATCAAGCTCCTCATCATCAAACGCCCAGCCCCTCCCTCCATCAATCCCTCCAGCATCATCACAATCCTCCGCCGCAATTGGCCCAGCATCCAATAATCACGCATAATGCGCATCACAACTCGAGCAACAGCAACAGCAGTGTGAGCAGCCTTAGCAGCGGACACAGCAGCGATAAAGAGAACAAGACTGACGACGCATGTCCGAGCCCCCAGGACGAAGCTTACGCGGCGCACCACCAACCCCGAGACTTTTCCTATTACATTTATACGCGGGAGCAGAGCCAGATGGCGCAGCGACACGAGTGCCAACGCGCGGATGAGGACGCACGAACCAATCAAACGGGGCCTGGCGGTGTGAATCCGGCGCTATTGGCCGCCGCTGCTGCCGCAGCCGCGGCCGAAGATCGCAACTTTCACCAACAAAGACAATCTCCCGCTATCTCGAGCGATGAAAATGGCCCCGCTTGTCGAGACTCCGAGTCCTCTTCGCCGCCCCATCCATCCGCCCACGTGTTCCTCTATCCCGACGTTATATCACCGGCCTACTCGAATTATTCCGTACAAACGAGCGAGCTCGCCAACTCCGAGGAATGCGCCTCGTCGTCCTTCCTCGATTTGCCCGGAAACGACGCCCGGCGAAGAGTCGAAGCGGCCCTCGAGGCGGTCGAGGAAGATCGACAGAGAGAGGAAGAGTACAGCGCCGCCGCCGCTGCTGCCGCGGCTGCTTCTCGCATCGTCGATTGCCCTCACGAGAACCGACAGCAGATTCTAACGCCACCTAACAGCAATCCCGTCAGTCCGGCACCCTCACCTGACCCACTCGATCTCGCTGTGCCTACCAGGGAAATTCTCATTCTGCCACCCCGTAAACGCTGCAAAATGATTCTCGAGTCTATGGAAACCGAGAGAACGGAACTCGCCTCGCAAAGACACAGCTCGGTCATACAATTCGCGAGGGCCTCTTAGTTCGAGACTTGCGCGAGCCGAGAGATAGCGCCGCGAACACTGGAGCAACGCCATCTGCCGAGAATCCGATGCCAACGTTCCTCGAGCTTTACGCTCGCGACAGATCCGAAAATAAATACTACAATTATTACTATTAATATTATTATTATCATCGCGGATACGATCGAGGGACTCGATCGATTTTCCGCGCCCGCTCTTCCGGAATGTGTCTCGCCGCCACTCCTCGCCTACTCACTATTCCACTCGGACTTTCGGAGTCTAGTATTCATTTCCCGGGGAATTAAGTGCGTTCGCAATACGATCGCAAATTTATTCTTTTTCTCATTTCCTCTTTATTTTATTCCGAGAATTATTTATTGGTCCCTCGTACTTGGAGACACGGATGATACGTTAGGCACTGGTGACAGAGGGGGGCGAGATATATATATATATTCCGGGCGATTAGCGCGCCGCGTGTGTGACCCAAAAAAAAGCCACGAACCAAGCTCGACAACAACAAAAAAAATGGAAACGTGAGGCGAACGCCGAAGAGATAGAGACAGTAAGCCGAAAAAATAAAGAATAAAAAACCCACTGATCGAGAGGGGAGTTAGAAGCAGAAGAAGAAGAAGCACCAAACAATTTTGATATCTCTGTGATATATAAAGAACTCCGTACTACCAGAGTATTGAGTGTAGCTGAGCCCACTGCCAGTACAAGCGTATTTAATATTATACATAAAAAGGAGACTACGTAAAGAAGAAGACGAATATGACGTGGAGAGAAGATTTGTGGAAAATAAAACGGTGTGTATGGCGCGCACTGACAGAAAACTGCATTGGACACATTCGTACTATAGTTGATCGCAATCTCGACACGCAGCATTATTAGCGTATACGCATTGTCGTGCGCGTGTAACACTTGGACACACGTGTGACATTCGAAGCAGTACATTAGAAGAAAAAAAAACGAAGGCAAATAAAAGAAAACGAACCAACCGATAAACAAAACGCGAGAGCACGCGGAATCCTTGGAATTTTTCGGGCCGCACGAGGTGTCCGGTCGATGACCGCTGCTGTCTATATATAATATGCACTGTTTGCGTTCGTTGGAGGGGGCGAGAAAATTGTTTTGGAATTCATATATCTATATCGTGGGTGTGTCGATAGAAGACATTTTTCTTAACTCTTACGCCTTAACCTTCAAACATTAATATTGGGTATAACGAGAATTCATGCAATACTTAAGCTTTGACTCAGGTTTGAGTGATAACGCTGGATAAGGTTTTTTCTCCCTTTCATCATCGCGAATGTTTGCTTTTCACGTTCAAATCTGAATAACTTAACGACTAATTGATGTTTCTCAAATATCGTCGGACATCTGCCATTTTTAATTTTTCCCTCTTCTTAAATCTTAATATTATTTTCACTCAAATCACAGCTATTTGAGGAGCATGGTTTCGTTCGCAAAATGTGAAAAAGCTACAGTTCAAATACCTGTAGTTTTGCCTCAAAATAATAATATCGAGATTTACAAACAAAAAGCGTTCGTAAGCTGTGAACAACTAAAATACCTTTCTTTTGGCAAACGTATTTATCAACCGAAATATTTTTTTCAATTTTAGATTGGACAATTTTAAAAAATTATTCAAAAAGTTTGATTCATTCTCATAGTCTAAAGGTGTAAAAAATTGGATAACAAGTTAAAGGTTTAAAAAAATGAATTTTCGTTGTATTTCAACGAGGCAAACTTTAACATGCCAAAAATTCATGAATTTTTCAGTCACCCGAGTTTAAGGGTAATGAGCGAATTTTTCGTGCAAATGAGATGGGAAAACAAACAATCTACTGCCACCGTTTACATCTTGAGTTAGGGTGCGCGAATTTAGTATGAACGTTTTTATACAGAATTGTATTGGTTGAAGTGGTAAGCGTTACATTTTTGCTTCGATACACTAATATATATAAAGGCGGTTTAAAATTTTGTATATTTCAAACGTTCATATTCAACTAGAAACTCATCTTCCATACTTCACATGTACATACACATAATCAATAACGAGTAATCACGCAAATGCAACGATAAAAATTTTAGTCGCGTCGAGCGCGCTCGCTCATTGAATTATCCATTTTAGTTCGTTCCCTTCGAATTCATTCGAAACAAATAAACAATACGCGCATTATCCTTTATTGTTTTAAACTATTATTAGTACATTAAACGCCCGTCGTGGCACATCGGACTGACTACGTATATCGGTAATGTCATCTCAATACATATATATATAATAAAACTCTTATTACGCGTGAATAATAATACAAATTACGACGAGCGCAACATCGTAGAAATATGCGCATGCGTGTGTGTGTGTGTGCATGCGTGCGTGCGTGCCTATCGTAAAATGCCATTGAAATGCGACTATACAGTTTCAGCATCGCAAAAGCCCACAAAAATGAACGAGAAAAGAATAAATAAGAACTACGGGAAAATAAGAATGAGCTATGGGGGGTCGAGGATACGCGTATATGAATAAACGTCTTATCGACACTCGCGGTGCCAGTGACACTGAAAGGTTAGATCGTTACGTGCATACGTGTGTATGCACGTATGAGTACGATAAATAATAATTAGCAAATTCTTTTTCTCGTACCGTACTGTGCCTCAATGGTCCCGTCATCCGCCTTTGAAATCCCCAAGCGAAATTACGCGGGACCATATTCTCACAAACTTTTGGACATACAACTTTTTCGGGTACACTCCTTTCACGTGAGAAACAAAAATAGTACGAAGGGCACTGAAAAGCCAAATAACGCGCTTAGGTCGTACAATATCGTAATACTGTTATCTAATCATACATATATACATATATATGTGTGTGTGGGTGGGTGTGTGTGTGTGTGTGTGTGTGTGTGTGTGTGCGTGCGTGCGTGCGTGCGTGTGTGTGTGTGTGTGTGTGTGTGTGTGTGTGTGTGTGTGTGTGTGTGTGTGTGTATCGATATATCTAAAATATGGCAAGTGTATCGGTCCTTATTTAACGCGAAAAAGTATATTTCGCGACGATACATAGAGAACGAAAGGACACCACTCTTCTAAGACCACGAGCGTTGAGCTCTCCATACAAGCAGTGCACGGGGATATGTGCTTGCATAAAGCATGCTCTTCGATACACAGTTGCTCGAGGGGATTTCGTCGCCGGCGTCTATTTTCCACTCGCAATCTACGGATACGATCGTCAATGTTTTTTTCTCTCGCTTCTTTCCCATCCGCATAATTTTTACAATGCCGACGGTTGGATCGTTGGAACGCAACGAGCGGGCCAAATATTACTTTGCAAATTCAGCCTACGAAAATCGAACATTTTTCCAGGAGTATTAAGGATTTTCGTTGCATTCCAACAATGCAACCTTCAATCTCCTTAATGCTGTACGTATAAAACCGGGAGTGAATTTGTTTTCTCTATCGGCAGAGCCCATTTGTATGTCTACGAATTTTCCCAGAAAAAAAAAGAAATCGTCGTTCACTTGGTCGAATGTGATTTCTTGTTTTTGTTTACTTTTTCTTTCATCGTTTCCGATCGTACACGATTTTTTTTTCTCGTGTGCCACCAATGTACCGTATCGGTGCCGGTATTACGAGAGAGCTGTGCGAGAAAATAAGGGCGTATAAACACGAGTCAGAAAGAGAGAGAGAGAGAGAGAGAGAGAGAGAGAGAGAGAGAGAGAGAACGATGTAAGAACGAAATTAACGGATGCCAGTCAGAAACGAACCGTCTGTCAGTAAAAGCGTATATGTCGGACGAATAATATATTATAATATTATATTATATTGATTATAATGATAATAATAATTATTACTATTATCTAAAAATATGTAATACGATAGATGTATAAAAATCGCGAGTTATGTGAACGTGCGATGAACGTATGGATGTGTCGTGAAAAGCGTGTACGTAATATATAATGTATATAAGTATTTATATTTAAAAAATCAATTAAATATCAATTGAGCCGCGTATGATTTTGTCCATAATGTACAAATGACATTTAAGGTATGCATGTTGAATAACGAGTTTGTACAAGTCTGAATTAACGGGCTGAAAAACCGGATATATATATATATATATATATCCCTAATTGCGAATCGTTTCTATCGTCCGGTGGAAGCTTTCAAAAAGAAGACAAAGAGAAAACGACATTGGGAGCATGCGACTCCGCCGACGACGTTTCGCACTAAATTCGTCGTGATTGTGTGTTGTTACGTTGTTTTTTTTCTTCCTTTTTTCGTTTGAGAAACAAAACAGAAAAAAAGTTCTTTTCCATTTTGTACATAGAGACTCGAAGGCATTATATATTTAAATTTAAGAGGTTGTCTGTTGGTACGTACATGAGTTATCGGTATAGCTGATTTATTATAACCTTTCATAATAACGCGAACACATGTCGACGATGGAGTGCGCTTGCGCGGGAGACCGAGGGGGTCTCGCGTCTGCGATCGCAGAATGAAAAGAATAAATACGAAGTCAGTTGTTTAAACGAAAACAAAAAAATATCGCTAATGTGTTTTATTTTAGAATTACCATGTCCTTGTTTCCCTCTTCTGACCTGCTGCTACGGTCAATATTATACGGGGCGAGGGAGAGTTCGTCACGGGTAAGTCACGTGATACTAAAATGCGGCGACGAGAAAATTCACCGGGGGGGGAGAACAGGTATTTTATGTCTCTCGAAAATTCCACGTAATGGAAGATGCGTTGATTGAATGTAACATTGATTTTTGGGCAAAGACTTTTCTCACTGGAATCTTTGTCCCCCACTCTCGCGCTCTCTCTCCCCCGCTATCTGCCTCTTTTTCTCCGTTTCCCTCCCCCGCGTTTTTCTTCTTCAACCTCTCATTCTTGAAGCGCTTCTCTTATATTCTTCGTCTTCGTTTTTTTTTTCAACCCGCTGCACCGGCGAAGGGTCATCCAACGAGGGCGTTGAACCTAGACCGTCCAAAAAGCTGGGCCATTCCCTCAGCAACGAGCTCACCAACTTTCCCTTCTTGCCTGGCCGCACGATCTTTCATCTTTCTCTCTCTCTCTCTCTCTCGCCCTCCGTCGCTCTTTATCTTTATTTTCGCTTGCATGTAGGAACGAGACCCGCAACGCCAAACCATCATGCACGTTTGGCATGCAGTGGCCACAGTGGGGCGCCCGTGCGGCGTTCTTTTGTACTTAGCGCCCAATTTCGTTATTTTTCTCGTCGTACCGTCTTTCTCTGAGTCCCACACCTTGTTGAAATACACATGTATATATATATTTCTTCTTAGATATTCGCCGCTTACAATCGGCCCGATCTCACGCTCCTTCCCACACATTCGGCGTACATACTGATGCGAGAATATTCCTCCTCCCCGTCCGTCAAGATTTCCCCTGTCGATTTGTAGCTTCGACTTCACAGCGAACAGTCAGCATTGGTCGGCCTGAGCACACGTAAAGAGGCATTCGTGTAATCCTACACATACACACGCACGCACACATATATGTGTGTGCGTGTGTGTGTATATATAGGAGGCGCGTTGAGCTCTTTTCACCCTAACGCCGACCTACCAACCCATATTGGATCGTTGAACCAGCTATAGATGATATCCCGGCTCAAATACGACGATACGGGAGTGCTCGACACGCGCTCTCGGTTACGGCCGTTTCTTATCAGAGTTTCTCCCTCCGCCTCAATCCATAAACCATTGCCGGGCCAGAAAAGTGGTGAAAATCGCTACGGGGAAAGTACGCGAGCCACGCCTTACCGTGACCGTCAATTATCGTTTTCAACTCTCAATACGCATCATTATTTTGCTAGCCTGGCGACTCTTACGCTGCGCAAAAAAGTTTGATGAAAGTCAGCCGCCGATGCGGCTTGCACCTTCGTACTAGATAATCTTGACAGCCATCAACACTTTTTGTACTGAATTCTGTTTTACATTAATGAGGTAGCTTTGAAATTAAAGGATTAAGCGGCTATGCTGCTTAATCCTTTTTATGTGTTACTGATAAGGCACGCAGGCGTGTCTGATTAGTAACTCGATCAAGGTGAACAGCTATGTAGGCTAAATAAAAGAATCCAATTTTGGAAGATTTAGCGTGGTGTCTTATGGAAAAGATGTCATGACCGTTTTCTTATTCAGTTATATTTGTATTTCCTTGTTAGATAAATATATAAACAAAAAGTGTTGGGTGTTTCGGAACTTTCGGGAATTATAATGAAAAAAATAGCTGGTCCCGAATATTGCAATGAGAATTCTGTACATGGCGGCTAGATGAAAGGACCTGGGCATTTCAACGCGGCTCCGAACTTGCGAAAAATAAGGGCGGCGCTGCCGTCTTTCGAAGCCAATATTGGATATATATTACATATCCGATCCCATCGGAGGACAAATGGCATCGAACCTATGTAACCTTATTTCGTGTTTGAGTGACAGTGTGATGCATGGAGCCTAGATACCAGGAGGTTCAGCGGCAATGCAAAGGCGATGAAAAAAGCGTCCCCGAAAATGACCCGAAGTGATGGCGCTGGGGTGCAGCGGCACCTACATATATAGTAATATATTGGTCAACGAGGTGAAAGTGATCGGATGAGTTTCTAACCTCACGACAGACCGAACGTGACATCAAACGTCGAAATATCCGCCGATTCATAATTTCCTCATGACGGTTCGGGAAAAAAAAACGCAAAAGCGAGAAAAGATCTCAAACTCAAACTCAGAATGTCGGCAATACAGCCCATCTAGAAAAATGTGTTTTTTTAATATAGCTTCACGGGAGAACGGTTTTCTCGTAAAATATAAGACCTGAAACAAAAACCAAAAAAATGATAATTTGTATATTATTAGCTATGAGACTACCTAGAAATTTGCTTTCAAATTTTGCAAAAATAGCGCACTTTGAAGGAAATAAATCGATTTTTTGCCAAAAAAGCAGTAAATTGTTTATAAAAAGAAGTTTACATTTAATCAAAAAACGGCTACGTACTCCCATAAAGAATATAATTGTGAAGCTGCTATCAAAATTTCAAATCGATGCAGGCAAAGGTGGTCGAGTAATCCGTTTTCCGAGATCGAATAAAGTGGTTTCGAGAAAAACGCGTTTAAAGTTGTACGAGCAACTCAGCACGCGTTCCAAGGCGCTGCGGCCAAATCGGTAATTGAACCTTTAAATAAAAAAAATTGCTACAGGACCAATTGCATATTGTTTTTATGACACCAAAGTATTTTTAGGAAAGAAAACGGCTTTCCAAAATCCTAGAGTGGTGTTATCTCTTGACACTAATGAGGGTTAGGTACATCTGTGATCTGTCTTAGATCGCACCCATGTTTAGCGTATATCTATATACATGTAGGTGCCGGAGCACCCCAGCGCCATAATTACTTGTTCCCGTTTTGGGGACGAGTTGAAAGGCCTCGCTGAACCTCCTGGTATCTAGGCTCCATGGTGTGATGATAAAATTCGAGATTAAGGTAGTTCTGTGGGTACACGTATGAGCCAAAAGTTTCGGTCGAAGCGTATACTAACATCCAATGCCTATACGATGCGGTTGGTTGTAAATTTTTGACAGAGCTTGTACCCTCTATATTCCCACACATTCGCACCTCATGCATAGATAGGTATCATACTCGTATAGAGAGCGGCGCTGTAATCGTGGCAACAACGCGATTTTTCTGCACTCATTGCGTTGAGCTTCCTACGATCCGTCTTTCGCCAAATATTTTATATAAATAAAAAAGCGTGAAAATGTCAACCCAAGTGTGATATAAAGGAACGTTTACAAGAAAAAAGGTGCTCGCTAAAAGAGTGAAAGCTGTGGCAGCCATGTGTCAAGAAAATGCGGCTAAACGCGATGAGAATAACCATAACCTCAACGATCAATAACAAACATTCGCTGTCGAAGGACGTTGGATTGTGGATTTACAACATCTTGCCGACAGTATGAATTGTATTCGCTGTAACAAAGACAAATACATGCATAAATTGAATAAATTAAATTTGTTTGCAGAATACATTTATTTCACATCCGTCTCAGAATTATTAGAACTCGGGAAAAAAAACACGCTTCGAGTTCCCAGACCACGCGCCGATCAGCTGGCTGCAGCGTACACTGTTGCCATTCCGTTACAGATGGTTGGGCCCGAGTTCGGTGTGGAATAAAATTACCACTTTTCATAAGTCGATATCTCCGAAACTAGACGGTCAAAGTTTGTCATTTTTTAAAAATAAATCCCACAATAGTACCGCGTACACGCGTGTTTTTATTTAGAAATCCTAAGATTCGCATAAAACCTATATTGAGAAATGCGAGCAGACTCCTATCGGTTTACGTGTTAGGTATAGGGATCGCGTACAAAAATACCCATATTCAATTGCAATTATCTCATGAACTAAACGGTGAATCGAATTGAATTTTTGGGCATCAGTCCATGAAAGTCATATCCACACCATACTTAGATTTCAACCACTTCCTAAGATTTGACCAAAACTACAGAACTACCTTAAGCGGTACGATTATTGGTACGAATACAGTGTTGACAAAGCGATATAACTTTTTCAATGACTGCATGCAGATGGGCTGTTTTTTTTAATTGAATAATTCTTTGTTTCCCGCACGTTATTGATTGGAGTACAAAGAAGAGTATGCATTACAAAATTTGAAGTCGCAAATATGATTAATTTTCTGAAAAGTCAATTTTATAAATAATTTTTTTTTCTTTATTTATATCCAATAATTTGTATATAGGGGGCCAATTATTGTATCGAAAAGATGATCGGACACTTTTTTAAATGTGTAACATTTTATTCCATTTTGGAATCGTTCTATATATTTTTCAATGCATTTTCTTTCATATTACATATTACAGTTAATTCGAAGGGTACGCTACGAATATTGATTATATGACAGGGTGTCCATTCATCTTGACACATCGATATAAATAACAAAATCCTGAGGTGCATATCGAGTAGATTAGAATGATGATTAAGATGGGAAGATAAGTTTCTTGAACTTATTGGTAGACATTTGATATTGAAAACGCCTGATATTTATATACTCAAAATCGTAGAATTCTGTGTTGAACATGTGAAAATCGTGTAAGATAAATATTCAAAATAAAAAATATTGAAGATACAATACTAAATACTTTTGAATGGAAGTAGTGGACGACGATTTGGTTGGATGACTGGTGAGCCGCAGACAGGCTTTTTTGTGTCGGAACCCCGTCCGATAATTTTCACCTCATCGGCTTATGTATTCCTATATAGATCGATTTTGTCAATGTCTCCCCGTTGGAGTTTGAACCCCTGTATTTAGTTTCCATAATTCTGTAATCAAGGTCATGTATCACGCTCCGACCGCTCCGAAATTCCGAAGCGCACACTCGACCAAACGAAACAATCAATTCCGATTAAATTGATTCTGTACACGCGATATTATTGCCGACGGTCGGTATTTCACCAAATCTTGAAAAAATTACATATTGTACTTGAAATTCACGCACATTTCAAGACCGTTAGGCTCTCGACAGTGAAATAACACGCATTTTGAGTGTTGTTTCAACTGATTTTATTGAAAAAGTGACGGACAAATGAGATTTGGAGTTTTTGTTTCCATAAAACCAGAGGGCTGACACGCTGCACTACTCCTACACTGAGGAAAAAAACCCATTGAATAAAAAATAAATAAAAATTGGTTGATCCAAATGAATGTGCTGCGGTGGAGTGCCACCGATATATGAGATTGTTACGATACTATAAAAAACTGGAAAATGTGATTGATTTAAATAACATATTATTTTATTTGAAAAAGCTCTTCTGTTCTCTGAATATTTACATTATCCTTCAAATAAAATGATATTCTATTGAAATCATTCTATATACAATCCGTAGATGTATGGATGAAATAATTAAGCGGTTGCTACAACATTTTTTATTTCGTACAAAAATATAATCAATAGAATTAGATATTTCTTTATTGCATCGGAACGAACATTCCATGGGACGTAAGTTTTTCAATTTGTTTTAAATCTTAAATAAAAAGTGAGCATTAGAATGGTCATCCACGATAATAGTGGGGAGAATATCATATATCCAATGGATTCTCTCCATGGAGAGAATATCAGATATTCAACTGATAAGAACAGATACTACAGTTTGATCTTAGCCACAGGCCAAGAAGCGATATTCTTTAGAGTTTCTCCGGCGTTTAAGTAGATTTTCGGTTCGCGCTACGCTCACGAGAAACGAGTGCGCGCGCGGCTTCTAGCGGTCACTCCGAGAACTACGGGTTTCCTCTAACCTTTAATTTCGGTGGCGCTCGGTCATGATTTGGTTGAATTTTTTCAACTAAATGCGCAAGAAACAAATTTTATTACCAATAATTTAATTTAAAACCACAATTTTTTAACCAATTCAGACATTTGCTTAATATTTTTCAATCAAAATAAAATATTAATATTTTAAAGAATAATGTACTTGGAAATCAATATCGGATATAGTGGAAAAAAAATAACATATTTACTCAAAAGAAATTTTATCTGAATCATACGAGCGAAATTCAATTTTTCAATTCGAACAATATTTATGTTATGAATTGAAACGGTTTTTTTGTTCGTTGCAGAAAATGCATTCAAAACTATACAATTTGTTCGCGATAATATTTTAGGTAGTTTCAATAATATGTTGTTCTCGGCTAACAATATATATTTTGAATGGAAAAAAACTTTTAACTTTATCATGTTTTCAAAGTCAACAGCGGTTTGTTTGGACTAATAAATCCGATTATTTACACCAACAATTTTATAACTGAATCAACGAAATTTCATTCAATAACACTAATAATATTGGATCAATGATTTTTTTTTCTCAGTGTATGCAAAAGGCTATGCGTTTTGTCCGGATTTCTTAACTCTACCTCTGACCTGTACGTGGCGCTGCTTATCTTCTAAGAATATTCTTCTGCGCCGCCGCGACAGCCGCAAACCCGAGGCTCACAGTTCGAATTTCGACATTTGGAGCATTTCGAGATTAATATTTTGTTCGTACTGTTTTTGGATAACTAAAAGTGCTAACCGGTATTGTACCCGGTTGCACCTCACGGTACCCTTTTCGTCCGAAAGGAGTGCAGTTTTATTTTTCATACGTACGTCTAACGTTGCTGACATCATCATCATCATAGTTTTATTAATTGTGGTGTCACAATAAAAATGTTATGTGTATTGGCGGATTATATTGGGTGTCTCTAAATGAGCTGACATTTTAATTTATTAGCAAAACGTATTATTTATTTGAAAAGTACGAATATTTTTATTTTAATATAAGGTACAAACATGGAGGTTTTGTGTGGTACAAACACAACACCCGATAAATGGCCGCCTCGTTTCTGTTTGCAAACGTTCACTCTTTTGACGAAATTTTCAATATCATTTTGGCATAATTGGGGACTAATTTCATTAATAGTGCGTCCAATTGTTTCCTTGAGCTCTGTGGTCTATGGATCATTGCGTACACTTTTCTTTTCAGAAAACCCTAAAGATAGAAGTCCAATGGCGTCAAATCACACGATCCTGGCGGCCAATTCACATCGTCGCGGCGCGCGATAACAGGACCATCAACCTTTGTCTGCGTTGTTTCGACCGCAGTGTGGCAAGTTGCGTCATCTTGTTGAAAGAATATATCTTCCGTAAAAACCTTCAATTTTGTGATTCAAATCACCACAGTGTTGCGAGATGGTGCGTTATGATGACCAAAAGACGTGCGAGACTTTTCGAACCGTCTCTGCAAAATGTTCACCATTCTTGTAGTGAATTTTCACAATTTCATGACTTGACTGAACATCAATACTTCCTGATGCCAGGTGACAAAGATTAGTACTCTATGTTCGTCACAAAAAAAATGGCACGCAAGTTAAAATGTCAGGTCATTTTGAAACACCTCTTGTGTGTGTGTGTGCGTGTGTGTGTGTGTGTGCGTGTGTGTGTGTGTGTGCGTGCGTGCGTGCGTGCGTGCATGCGTGCGTGCGCGAGTGTGTGTGTGCGTGTGTGCGCGCGAGTGTGTGTGTGTGTGTGTGTACACTATGGACGCAGGCGAAGGCGTCAAGTTTCTTAGGTGATAAGTAGCGCCACGAGTGGCAGAGCGTGACACTAATAAATCCAGACATTTCGCGTGGTGAAAATATCAGCTATATGAACTTGGCCATTCGACTTTGGATTCTTGCATTTTTTTGCGTCGATCGTTTGTGAATCGTCCATGTTTGATTGTGGCAACAATTAAAACGTTTGTGAGACGAGTCTTTAGTTGGAAAATGAGCGTAAAAAATTCCCGATAAGTTAACGAATTGACTTTGACTTTTCGATTTTTTTTTTTAATCTTTTGCGAGTCATTTGTGGTTGATTGTGAGAACAATTAAAACGTTTGTGAGATCAGCCTTTAGTTGAAAAATGACCGGTAAGTCGGGGAATTGACTTTGACTTTTCCAATTTTTTTAAATCGTTTGTGGGTCTTTTGTGGTTGATTGTGAGATTAATTAAAACGTTTGTGAGATCAGTCTCGGCGGTGTAAAAGAGACATGTAAACAAAGGAAAAGTTACCGATTTGACTGTCACTTTTGCACTTTTTTGTATAAATTGTTGGTCGTTTGTAGTTGGTTGTGCGAACAATTCGAAGGGTTGTAATATTAGCGTTTTCGAAGTAAAACAAAAAAACATATGTGGAAAAATTATCGATGAACGGTTATATTACCCAAACAAGTCAGCATCGAAACATTAGTTTTCATTATATTTCTATATCACGAAGAAGTTAATCGATGTCAAACTGTTGACGAATACTTTAATTAGAACATTTTGTGAGGTCAGTTATTAGTTGCGAAATGATAGTGAAAGATTACCGCAAAGTTAGCGAATCGACTTTGACTTTTCGATTTTAAAAAATCGTTTTTGAGTCGTTTGTGGAATTGTAAAATCAATCAAAACGTTTCTGAGATCACTTTTGATCGAAAAATAAGACTTAAGGAAGTTCTGTAGTTTTGGTCAAATCTTAGGAATTGGCTGAAATCTAAGTATGGTGTACATATGACCTTCATGGACTGATGCCCAAAAATTCAATTCGATTCACCGTTTAGTTCATGAGATACTTGCAATAGAATATGGGTATTTTTGTACGCGATCCCTATACCTAACACGGAAACCGATAGGAGTTTGCTCGCATTTCTCGACATAGATTCTATACGGATTTTAGGATTTCAAAATAAAAACACGCCTGTACGTGGTACTATTGTAGGATTGATTTTAAAAAATGACAAACTTTGACCGTGTAGTTTCGGAGATATCGACTTATGAAAAGTGGTAATTTTATTCCACACCGAACTCGGGCCCAACCATCTGTAACGGAATGGCAACAGCGTACGCTGCAGCCAGCTGATCGGCGCGTGGTCTGGGAACTCGAAGCGTGTTTTTTTTCCCCCCGAGTTCTAGTAATTCTGAGACGGATGTGAAATAAATTTATTCTGCAAACAAATTTAATTTGTTCAATTTATGCATGTATATGTCTTTGTTATGGCGAATACAATTTAAACTGTCGGCAAGATGTTGTGAATCCACGATCCGACGTCCTTCGACGGCGAATTTTTGTTGCTGATCGTTGAGGTTGTGGTCATTCTCATCGCGTTTAGCCGCATTTCCTTGACACATAACTGCCACAGCTTTCGGTCCTTTAGCAAGCGCCTTTTTCCTTGTAAACTTTCCTTTGTATCGCATTTGGGTTGACATTTTCACGCTTTTTTTATTTATATAAAATATTTCGCGAAAGACGGATCGTAGGAAGCTCAACGCTATGACTGCAGGAAAATCGCGCTGTTGCCACGATTATAGCGCCGCTCTCTATACGAGTTTGAGACCTATCTATGCATGACGTGCGAATGTGTAGGACATATAGAGGATACAAGGTCTGTCGAAAATTTACAACCAACAGCATCGTATAGGCATTGGATGTTACTATACGCTTCGACCGAAACTTTTGGCTCATACGTGTACCTCCAGAACTATCTTTATAGTAACTGGTAAGTAAGCGACACGGCGTTGACTTTTTGAAATTCAAGCGTTTGTGGTTGATTTTGACAATAATTAAAACGTTTGTAAGATGATCGGTTTCAAAATGGAAAGTAAAATATTTTTGCCAAACCTCTTACGCATGGTCATCTAACCCAAACACACAGGCCAGCACAGAAAAATGCTATTTTTGCGTTGTTTATATATGACGACGAGGTTAATTGACGTCAAATTGGTAACGAATATTTTAATTAGGACCTTTATAAGGTCACTGTTTATGAAATAGCAGACAAAAATTACCAGCAGTGAACTGGACAACTGAACTGCGATTTTTCTAATTTTAATCGTTTAGGGTTGGCTGTACGTGTAACTAACAGGGTTTTTGTTGTTGACGAAGATCCCAATTAGAAAGTTAGGGGCCTATTTACCCATAAATAAAAAATAAAAAACAAAGAATACAACTGTTTTTATTTTTCTAGTCTCTTTTAAATTGCGCTTGATGAAATATAAATTAAGACACTTTTCGGATCAGCGGCTCAACGTAAAAAAGTTTGCAATTGTTCTGATTAAGGATGTATGGCAACTAAGTTATTTACTACTGTTAGAATTGAAACTCACTGATATTGTAAAGGAAAATATCGAGAACTTTTTGAGATTAAAAAAACAAAATTTGCCCACGTGAATGCTGAGATAAACGAATTCAAAGTTGGGTCATTTAACACGGGGAACATAGGACTGTACGTCCAAAATTCCCTTTACATTGGCAAAAAAGGTATTTCCGGAGTACTCTTTTGTAAAAAAAACTTTTGTGCGGTATCGCTGTAATATGCATGATACGTTAAAAAAAAATCGACATGTGCCCATATATTTTGCGAGATATTGCGAGTTAAATGGGACTGTTTTCGTATTTCTTTAGCTCGTATGTCGTAACCACGACAACGTCAGGGAAAACGTACATCAAATGCGCAACTAAATTTGCAGTTAAAAATTGAAAATTCTTCTTTCTGTACCGCATGTTTTACTTTGAGCTGTGGTAAATCTCCTTTTTAGCTTCAATGAATACTACAATTATTTTATTTAGTCTTTGAATGCGATTTTTGCAAATTGCATAATCAGTTCTGTAACGACTCTGCAGTAGCTGCCATACATCCTTAAGTAATTGAAAAATAATGAATAGCAGACAAAAATTACCAGCGGTGAACTAAACAACTAAACTGCGTTTTTTCTAATTTTAATCGTTTGTGGTTTGCTGTACGTGTAATTAACACGGTTTTTGTCGTTGACGAAGATTCCAAATAGAACATGAGGGGCCTATTTACCCGTAAATAAAAAACACAAAACGAAGAATTCAACTGTTTTTATTTTTCTATTCTTTTTTAAATTGTGCTTAATGAAATATGAATTAAAACACTTTTCGGATTAGCGGCTCAACATGAAATAGTTTGCTGAATTGTTTTTATTTTTACCGAAATTCGAAATTTTTGGATTTTTTATCGAAATTCTTATCGAAAATTTTTTAACGGAATTTTTATTGCTATTCTTGTGGGAAAGTTATTTACCCGACTAATGGCCTCTGCACACTGCGCGCGATTTGCGATGAGCGATGAGCGATATCCAATGGGCGCTCAGGTATTCCAGAAACCCCCTGGGAAAGTGAAGCTCCCATTGGATATGAAGTGAAGCTCTCATCGCTCGTCGCAAATCGGGCGCCGTATGCAGAAGCCATAAGCCTTTGATCTGTCATGAGCGAAAAATTACAGAGTGAATGACGGAGTTGACACATATTCGGAAATGGTTCAGTTATAGCTTAGTTATTTATTTACGTTTCTAATCTGAAAATTATACATAACTGTTTTCATACATTATTGCCTCTTCATAGAGGAACATTTGTTCCGAGGAATGTTGTTTTTGTGTATTTACACCGAAGATTCCAATGAAAATGGGATCAGGATATCAAGTTAGAAAGCCTAATAAATTGACATGGAAGCAATGTGGACCTTCCTTACCCAATTTTTCAAGATTATTCACTAATATTACATTACAAAATAAAATTCGAATTAATGCATAATTTTACAACGATTTACTCCTTTCGATGAAATTCGAGTCCCATTGACGTATTAAGGACGTGTCCCTGAGAAAAGGGCGCATAACGATCGAGTCGACGATGACTGCGAGGAAGATAGCTATGTTGCCAATTCCAATTGTTCTCGTTAACCAACATGAAAGAAACAAAATAAATACTTTTAGATCTGTAAATGTAAGAACAAAGTGTTTCTCCTCGTTTGCTTGAAATGTAATCCGTCTGCGAGAAATCTGTCTTGTAAGGTTATGGTCGACCGAACCTTAGATACATCACCTTAAGGTCCATTATCTCCACGGTTTAAGAATTTCGCCTAAGTTCTTGAATCTTGAACATAGATAGATAGATTTATTAGTGCGCTAGGACCAAGCAGGGTCCTCTGGCACGTAATCCTCATATTACATACTCCTTACAGGAAGAAAAAATAAAACAAATAAAAGAAAAACGCGATGCAAAAACTAAAATAGGTGAATCTACATAACCTTTACGGCGACATTTCATAGACAGCAATGAGAAAACCTCATCAAAGTCAGCCCCCCCCCTCACTTTGAATAATCGAACTTTTTTTATACGAATCGTTTGGTGGTTGTTTAGTAGCGTTTGGTAGTCCATTCAAATCGTTTTGTAGTCCTCCGTTCTTCGAAAAATCGATAATCAATAATCGGGCAGTGAGTTGGCTAATACCCCCCCCCCCCTTCATTGACTAATCGAACCTTTTTTTTACGCATCGTTTGGTGGTCGTTTGGTAACGTTCGGTAGTCCAGATTTCAATCGTTTGGTAGTTTCCCGGTCTTTCGGAAAATCAGAAAGAAATTTCCGATCTATAAGGTGAGACGATGGGCAGCGGAAAAAGATTCGATAACCAACGCCCTTTATCGCAAAAACGTTGACCATCGTATATTATCGCAACCAATCACAGCCTTCCGTTTCGGATACGCGTACTTTCTTTCGTTTCGGTCGGAGTTTATTAAAACCAAGAAGACTAGAGCTAAGGAGTCCGAACGCTTACGGCGATCACGATCCAAAAGCGTCCACGGAAATCCAGTTATTAGTGGTTGGTGGTTTCACCGCGTGCGTCGCTGCTCATCACCGAACCGAAATGAACTGAGCGACAAGAACGCAACCGACGCCATCCGCCAACGATGATTCCTGCTTGTCATCCATATTGGAATAAAGCGTGTGCGGACCGTGCGGACTAACGAATTTCGCGTTCAATAAAAAATAATTGTGTCTCGGTGTAAAATATATTTATCGTGATCTGCGGCGAAAACTATCGAAGGAGTGTTATGTATTGTCTGATGTTTATAAATAAATTTTGTTTGTTACTGCTTCCGCAACGATAAGAAAACATATCGACTGAATTTCGGTATTTCGTTATTATTTTTTATCTGTGCAACGTATAGTATCATAATATGGGAATATAATGTGTGATAATTTGTAAAACTTTTATCTGGATTAAAAAATTCTTATGAATGTTCTTGTGTTTATAAATAAATTCTGTTACTGCATCCACAACGAAGAAAAAATATTGTCTTCATTTCTTTATTTCGTTATTATTCTCAATCTGTACAGTGTATCATCAGTGTGAATATAATGTGATTCAAAATTCGTATCAATTTTCTTGTATCTATAAATGTATTTTCTTGGTTACTGGTTCCGCAATGAAAAAAAAATATATTGTCTTAATTTCTGTACTTCGTTATTATTCTCTATCTGTACAGCGTATCATCGGTGGGAATATGATGTGTGATAATTTGCAAAACCTCAGTCGTGATTGAAAATTCTAAATTTTTCTTGTGTCTATGAATGCATTTTGTTAGTTACTGCTTCCATAACAAAAAAACCATATTGACTTAATTTCTGTATTTCGTTTTTATTATTTATCTGTACAACGTATGTAATATGTGAATATGATGTGTGATCGTTTGTAAAAGCTTTATCTGAATTCAAAATTCTCATGAATTTTCTTGTATCTAGAAATAAATTTTGTTTGTTACTGCTTCCGCAACGAAAAAAAACATATTGACTTAATTTCTGTATTTAGTTGTTATTCTTTGTCTGTACAGCGTATCATAATGTGTGATAATTTGTAGAGGTTTTGTCTAGATTCAAAATTATTATGAATTTTGTCAGAGTTATAAACTATTATCATGTCATGGGAGGATCCTTTCTAGCGTGATCTAGCGAAAAAAATCAAATCTGTGAGATCGTTTTATCTGTACAGTGTATCATAACATGTGAATGTGATGTGTGATAATTTGTAAAAGTTTTGTCTTGATTCAAAATTCTTATGAATTTTCTTGTGTTTATAAATGAATTTTGTTAGTGCTTCCGCAACGAAAACAAAAATATATTGACTTCATTTCTGTATTGCGTTATTATTATTTATCTGTACAGCATATTATAATGTGTGAATATGATATCATAATGAGTGATAATTTTAGAAGTTTTGTCTAGATTCAAAATTCTTATGAATTTTCTTATGTCTATAAATGAATTTTGTTTGTTACTGCTTCCTCAGCGAAAAAGAAAACATTGACTTAATTTCTTTATTTCATTATTATTCTTTATCTATACCACGTATCATGATGTCTGGTCATTTGTAAAATTTTGTCTGCATTCAAATTTCTCATGAATTTTCTTGGGTCTATAAATAAATTTTGTTTATTGCTGCTTCTGCAATGAAAAGAAACATATTGACTGAATTTTCACATTTCGTTATTATTCTCCAAAACAATCTATATTATCTATATAAGACTTCTATCTATCTAATATAAAGAAATTTCCTGCACCAACTGGTTTCACAATTAATTTGATCCAATTACCGTTCCATATGAAGAAGAAAAGGGTGCTTCTTGCATATCGTACGGCACTGTTTTTAAATTAATTTGATCAAATTATCATACGAAGTAGCAAGGGGTGCTTTCTGCATATTGTACGGCACTGGTTCGTTCCTGATTTCAATTCGGTTCGGTGGAGAGCAGCGCCACCCTTCTCATCTGGATTTCCATGGACGTTTCTTCAACACTGCGTTCGTACTCCTTACCTCTAGTCTTCTTGATTAAAACGTTTAATTCGAAAGTGTTGATTCGTGTGTATTTCGTTTAATTATTGTCCCAGCGACTTCTCCGTACTATCGTGCTTGGATTTAGTTCACATGGGTACCAGTATCAATAGTACACGCTCGCCAAAGAGCCGATCAGGCTCGCATAACCTTCAATCGAACTAGCTGATTCTCGATAACACCAACATGTATTACCAATTTCTTAAATTAACGAACGAGTTTCATATTTTTTGTACTGATAAATGTCACGTTATACCGCACAACAAACATTATATACCCTTTGAGGAGAATTTCGCCAAACGCAGACGGAAAGCTGCCCGCTTCATTCTCGTGCAGGTACAATCGCCAAATTCGTCCAAGGAATTGTACGCTTACTGCAAACACTTTTGCACCCTTGATAATATGCATCGTTATGCTATTAAAGGCGATATCGCCATTTTTCAATATTTCATCGCTTGTTTTAACATTTGTATATTCATTCTGTTAAAACCATTGTAGAAAAAAACAAGATTTATAGACCGTTATATTGTGAAAAATATATATTTGTTCGTTCGATCGAACGAACAAATAGATATTTTGTTTTACTGAACAAAGATTAACATAATCTGTTAATCTTTGAAGACTGGTGATACAAAATAAATTTATTCACACATATAATTTGACACCATAGCAACAAAAGTAAATAAAGATAAATTGTTACAATGCCGTCGACTTTGGAGACCAACCCCCTGACACTGGGTACTATTTCTATAGCAATAAATTACTCGCGTGTTGTCCGGGATGTTTGATTGCGCTACAGTCCACTTCGTGGCGCCAGTAGTCATCTGCTCGATTTCTTTTGCGCATGCGCGGTCCATGCTCGATATGTTGGTCGTGTTCGTTGGGTCTCGTCATTTTGATACGAACAAGGGCGCATGCGCATAATGATGCGCAACGCGCAGCTGCGCAATGAAACGAATCAATCTTTTGCGCATGACTCGTTTCATTGCGCGTTGCGCAGCATTATGCGCATGCGCACTTTTCGTATCAAAATGATGAGACCCAACGAACACGACCAATAATAACATTTTCGGAATATTTGGAGTTTTACGCGTTTTACGGTTGTGTTGTCATTTGTGGCTTGTGAGTACCCTCCAATATTCAGAACATTTTAAATGTCAAAAAATCAATCCGCGATCTGTGAAATGTATTTTTTGTTTACCGTGGCATACCTTCTGTATTGTGTGTAGGTTATAATTATCAAACGACGAAGTGCAGCAATTGGTTTCAGATAAATCATACCGATATGCGTCGTCCCTGGTTGTACCTCAGGGTACGAATCAAAGCCAGAAAAGGTGAATTTTTTCACAATTCCCAAGATCCCGCAAAGTGAGAATTTCTGGGAAATTGCTGTGCGGCGAAAGAGCGGCTGTGTGAAACGTGGAAAAGCAGTTTGCGAGAAGCATTTCCAGAAAACCGAAATAATTTGGGTACGCCACTTTCTAAGCCCCGATGGAAAAGTGCTTGAAATAGTGAGTTCGATCATTTTTTTTTGTCGTAACCCGAATTTTTATTTTTTTTCCTCTTACATTCGAATTATGACAAATATTTCAGGGGAAATACAAAATCCCTCACTTGAAGCAAGGAAGTGTCCCATCGCTATTTCCGTGGACTAAGACAAAACAGCTACAGTCAGAAAATGTGTTGACAGAAAATGAAACGGCAAAAAAAAATCGAAATGTTGTACCACGTGAAAAATATTCAAGGTTTATTTATGTATTATAAAGAAAAAACCGGTCATTTTATCAAAATGTACATTAAATGTTGATATTTTGAATTTAAAAATTATTCAAGGGAGATAAATATATTTTTCCTCATATTTATGTGTATCGATTTATTTCTTGAAATTTTCATGCTTGTTGAGAAACCGACACGCACGCATACACTTGGTTCCCGGTCTCTAACTGCCAAAAAACAAATGCATTTCGAGTTACATCATTTTAAACGATTGAAATAATCATATTATAATAATGATTATAATAAACATTTTCTCCATTGTTTGGTGGGTTCGGCTGGTTCACAGGTTATATGTCACACATATAGTTATCGAGCAGGTGACTACTAGCGCCACACGTGGCAGCGATTGAAAATAAAAACTACGGACATTACGCGAGCCATGTATGCCTGATGGCAGAGAGAAACCTGAGAGAGCCCACGGAGCGAAAAGCCTAGGACAGACTGGTAGAGCTCGGTTCCGTAGGATCTGTGTGTCCGTTCCGTGAACTAAATTCTCAGCAGGTAAGTGATGGATGCAGATAAAGAAGTATGCTCTGCATTATCTGCTCCACCGCTAAGCGCTCGGTTTTGCTTACCCACACATGTAAGCTCACACGCACGCATATTCCAAAGTAAAACTGCGGTATCGCTCGGCCACTGCCGCTGTTCTCGAAGATTCAGTTGCTTGAAGAAATGCGATTTCAGATAAAAGCTTGCTTCTTAAACGGATGCAGTACTTTACATGTAATATAGATTCAATAAAATATATATTGAAAATAATTCTTGACTGAAGACGTGTATTATATATAAATAATAAACAAATAATCAATTTCGCTCTCTCTCTCTCTCTCTCTCTCTCTCTCTCTCTCTCTCTCTCTCTCTCTCTCTCTCTCTCTCTCTCTCTCTCTCCCTCCCTCCCCCCCTTAAAAATGGAACAAAAAGGCCATAGCCGGGTACGTAGGGAAAAATTGCCCCCGCATTTTTTTCAGCGAAATTTGGAGTATATTTTGAGGTATAAAAAAAAACAAGTTTTCTGAAAATTTCATGCCCGTCAACGCAATGGTTTTAGAAAAATGAATTTTTTTGTTAATATTAAAAAAAAAAAAATTCCGGAAACGGTACAGTGGATCGATTTGATTTTTTTTTTGGTACTTGTTCCGATCAAACGTGTTATGAAATAAAATTATAGAACATCTTGCGAAAAATTATGGTTTGAAAAAAAATAATGTTCCTTGTTTTATTATTTTTTACTATAATCCACTGGGGTACAATAGCAAAAGTTTTTCCATATAATCTTTGGGCACCTTATTAGATTATATAATTTTTTCAAAATAATCGGTTTCGTACGCCACAGTGAAAAAAAAGAAACACACTTTATTGATATATTTTAGTTATATAGATATATAACTAATATATATCAATAAAGTCTGATATCTGACTAAACGATCGGCTTGGTACAGTGAAAAAAAAGAAACACACTTTATTGATATATTTTACTTATATAGATATATAACTAAAATATATCAATAAAGTCTGTTTCTTTTTTTTCACTGTGGCGTACGAAACGGATCATTTTGAAAAAATTATATAATCTAATAAGGTGCCCAAAGATTATATGAAAAAAATAAAACAAGGAACGTTATTTTTTTTAAACCTTAATCTTTCGCAAGATGTTCTATAATTTTATTTCGTAACACGTTTGATCGTAACAAGTACCAAAAAAAATCGAATCGATCCACTGAAGCGTTTCCGGAATTTTTATTTTTTTTTATTAAAAAAAAATTCATTTTTCCAAAACCATTGCGTTGACGGGGATGAAATTTTCAGAAAATTTGTTTTTTTTACACCTCAGAATATACTCCTAATTTCGCTGGAGAAAATGCGGGGGCAATTTTTCCCTACTTACCCGGCTATGGCCTTTTCTGAAAATTTCATCCCCGTCAACGCAATGGTTTTGGAAAAATAAATTTTTTTTAATAAAAAAAAATAAAAATTCCGGAAACGCTCCAGTGGATCGATTTGATTTTTTTTTGGTACTTGTTCCGATCAAACGTGTTACGAAATAAAATTATAGAACATCTTGCGAAAGATTAAGGTTAGAAAAAAAATAATGTTCCTTGTTTTATTTCTTTTTACTATAATCCACTTGGGGTACAATAGCGAAAATTTTTTCATATAATCTTTGGGCACCTTATTAGATTATGTAATTTTTTCAAAATGATCGGTTTGGTACGCCACAGTGGAAAAAAAAAGAAACAGACTTTATTGATATATTTTAGTTATATGTCTATATAACTAAAATATATCAATAAAGTGTGTTTCTTTCTTTTCACTGTGGCGTACCAAGCCGATCATTTAGTCACATATCAGACTTTATTGATATATTTTAGTTATATATCGATATAACTAAAATATATCAATAAAGTGTGTTTCTTTTTTTCACTGTGGCGTACCAAAGCGATCATTTTGAAAAAATTATATAATCTACTAAGGTGCCCAAAGATTATTTGAAAAAGTTTTCGCTATTGTACCCCAAGTGGAATATAGTAAAAAATAATAAAACAAGGAACATTATTTTTTTTCAAACCTTAATCTTTCGCAAGATGTTCTATAATTTTATTTCGTAACACGTTTGATCGGAACAAATACAAAAAAAAATCAAATCGATCCACCGTACCGTTTCCGGAAAATTTTTTTTTGATATTTAAAAAAAATTCATTTTTCTAAAACCATAGCGTTGACGAGGATGAAATTTTCAGAAAATTTGTTTTTTTTCATACCTCAGAATATACTCCAAATTTCGCTGGAAAAAATGCGAGGGCAATTTTTCCCTACTTACCCGGCTATGGCCTTTGTTCTTTTATCTCTTTATAAGAAAAATAGTTTAGCGAGCAGGTAAATGATTATGTACAATCTACTATCGTACTACTACAAAGAAGAAAAGTTTTGCAGCTCTACTGTTGAGAGCAGCTGCTCGTACCGTTTCGAGTTCACGTCGAGTTAATATCGCAAACCAACCAACCAGCCAAGCCGAATTTCAACCCCAAGCGGGGCTACTACTTAAAAATTGGAAAACAACCTTTTATTATGATGGAAGCTCTCTATGGTCAGCACGCTGGTGCAATGCGCGGAAAGCCCGGGATCGAATGCAAGTAATGATATTTTTTTTCACTCATGAAAATTATATTTCTTGACTACCTGCTTATACAATTATTATATGTATGCACATCTTTAATTATTACCGGGACAAATTTGGTTGGAATTTTAAATCCATCCGATGTGAAATGAATTGGTCAATTCATTCTCTCGTTCGTCGAATTTATGTGCGTGGAAATGTATTTTACATATTCTAAATGTATATTCTTGCAAAGAATTTTCCATTCACAATAAATATTTCTTATAAATTAAGTACCAAAATTGGGAGATTACATTCATTTTTGCTCAATCGTAATCGATTACCTTTTAAAATTCTTCATTTTTTTCTGACCATTTTTTATCAAAATACCGTTTTAAAAAAATCACTTAAATTTCGGGGCAAAAAGGAAAGTCATCTTTCTATTTTGGCGCTTAGCTTATAACAAATATTTATTGCGAATGAAAAATTCTTTGTGAGAGTACATATTTCGAGTATATAAAATATATTTTCGTACATATACTCACGTTGACGATAGAGACGTAGTCGCCAACGCCTCGGCTCAAGTGGCGGTCACCCGGGCTGTTTATATGAAGGCGATAACTGCTTAGCGAGCAGCACAAAGGGCTGGTGGGCTCCACGGCTCGCAAGGGGATCGACGTTTCGACCATCGAGGCGACGATCACTTCTCGAGAGACTTCCAAACCCGAAACATCTTCTAAATTCTATTCATACGTGCTCTATATACTATTGCACACGACGTCACGCGATTTTGTATTATTCACGCACAATATATATATAATTCTGTCATCCTACATTACGGCGTTTCTTACATATTGTCACGATTCGGGTGAAAACAGGATGAAGGGTGTTTTGTGAGACACATTCGCTGTTACAATGTTTCTTTTTTAAAAAGTTTCTATTACAACTATGTGGTTTTGCGTTTCTTTGTGTGCTTTGCATACTATTCTGTAATTTGACGATTGAAATCTGGCAGCAGTCAATATATAGTTTTGTACATCAATAAATGAACTTATCCGTCAATACACTGTTAATAAACATATATAATCGAAGACGTAACAAGACGAGACAAGACACGATCAAGGGTTTTTTGCTTGTGTATAGACGAAACTTTGTGACGGTTAAAATTCCATTTCTGAGTTTTCACTACAAACATGATGAACGAGTCCCAAAACATCGAAAAATCATATTTAGAATAAGTGCCCGGACATGTGTGTGTGTGTGTGTGTGTGTGTGTGTGTGTCCTGGCACAGTACAATTCAACCGTCTATAACTCGAGAACTGTTTGAGCTACAGGGCCGTCATTTTGCACAGATATTAATCTTTGCAACCTCTTCAATATCTGTAAATTTTGTCGAAATTGCTTAAAAATAAGATTGTATGGCATTCTGAAATTTAAAAAAAACCTTGGGTGGTTGCTAAAAACGCTGCAAATTCAAATTTGCAAATTGCTTCCTCCGGATCCCGCACGATGTCGATCGGAATCCTCCGGATCTTTATCTGTATATCGTTCCACGCACACATTTCAATACCTTCTGGAAGTGGGGGTTCATGTACTCGCGAGATTCAGGAATGAGTAGACTTCATTATTCATCATTCAAATAAATTCGCTTAGAAATTGAAATTAGTCGATTCGTTCGTTTGTAGATCCGTTCGTCTGTTTGTCGAAATTATATGTACGAAAATATATTTTATATACTGGAAATATGTAATCTTGCAAAAAATTTTTCATTCGCAATAAATATTTGTTATAAGCTAAGCGCCAAAAAAGAAAGATGACTTTCCTTTTTGCTCCGAAATTTAAGTGATTTTTTTAAAACGGTATTTTGATAAAAAATGGTCAGAAAAAAATGAAGAATTTTAAAAGGTAATCGATTACGATTGAGCAAAAATGAATGTAATCTCCCAATTTTGGCACTTAATTTATAAGAAATATTTATTGTGAATGGAAAATTCTTTGCAAGAATATACATTTAGAATATGTAAAATACATTTCCACGCACATAAATTCGACGAACGAGAGAATGAATTGACCAATTCATTTCACATCGGATGGATTTAAAATTCCAACCAAATTTGTCCCGGTAATAATTAAAGATGTGCATACATATAATAATTGTATAAGCAGGTAGTCAAGAAATATAATTTTCATGAGTGAAAAAAAAATATCATTACTTGCATTCGATCCCGGGCTCTTCCGCGCATTGCACCAGCGTGCTAACCATAGAGAGCTTCCATCATAATAAAAGGTTGTTTTCCAATTTTTAAGTAGCAGCCCCGCTTGGGGTTGAAATTCGGCATGGCTGGTTGGTTGGTTTGCGATATTAACTCGACGTGAACTCGAAACGGTACGAGCAGCTGCTCTCAACAGTAGAGCTGCAAAACTTTACTTCTTTGTAGTACTACGATAGTAGATCGTACATAATCATTTACCTGCTCGCTAAACTATTTTTCTTATAAAGAGATAAAAGAACAAAGGCCATAGCCGGGTAAGTAAGGAAAAATTGCCCCCGCATTTTTTCCAGCGAAATTTGGAGTATATTCTGACGTATGAAAAAAACAAATTTTCTGAAAATTGCATCCCCGTCAACGCTATGGTTTTAGAAAAATGAATTTTTTTTAAATATCAAAAAAAAAATTTCCGGAAACGGTACAGTGGATCGATTTGATTTTTTTTTGGTACTTGTTCCGATCAAACGTGTTACGAAATAAAATTATAGAACATCTTGCGAAAGATTAAGGTTTGAAAAAAAAATAATGTTCCTTGTTTTATTATTTTTTACTATATTCCACTTGGGGTACAATAGCGAAAACTTTTTCATATAATCTTTGGGCACCTTATTAGATTATGTAATTTTTTCAAAATGATCGGTTTGGTACGCCACAGTGAAAAAAAAGAAACACACTTTATTGATATATTTTAGTTATATAGATATATAACTAAAATATATCAATAAAGTCTGTTTCTTTTTTTTCCACTGTGGCGTACCAAACCGATCATTTTGAAAAAATTACATAATCTAATAAGGTGCCCAAAGATTATATGAAAAAATTTTCGCTATTGTACCCCAAGTGGATTATAGTAAAAAGAAATAAAACAAGGAACATTTTTTTTTTCAAACCTTAATCTTTCGCAAGATGTTCTATAATTTTATTTCGTAACACGTTTGATCGGAACAAGTACCAAAAAAAAAATCAAATCGATCCACTGGAGCGTTTCCGGAATTTTTATTTTTTTTATTAAAAAAAATTCATTTTTCCAAAACCATTGCGTTGACGGGGATGAAATTTTCAGAAAAGGCCATAGCCGGGTAAGTAGGGAAAAATTGCCCCCGCATTTTCTCCAGCGAAATTAAGAGTAATATTCTGAGGTATAAAAAAAAACAAATTTTCTGAAAATTTCATCCCCGTCAACGCAATGGTTTTGGAAAAATGAATTTTTTTTTAATAAAAAAAAAAAAATAAAAATTCCGGAAACGCTTCAGTGGATCGATTCGATTTTTTTTTTGGTACTTGTTACGATCAAACGTGTTACGAAATAAAATTATAGAACACCTTGCGAAAGATTAAGGTTTAAAAAAAATAATGTTCCTTGTTTTATTTTTTTCATATAATCTTTGGGCACCTTATTAGATTATATAATTTTTTCAAAATGATCCGTTTCGTACGCCACAGTGAAAAAAAAGAAACAGACTTTATTGATATATTTTAGTTATATATCTATATAACTAAAATATATCAATAAAGTGTGTTTCTTTTTTTTTCACTGTGGCGTACGAAACCGATCATTTTGAAAAAATTATATAATTTAATAAGGTGCCCAAAGATTAAATGGAAAAATTTTTGCGATTGTACCCCAGTGGATTATAGTAAAAAATAATAAAACAAGGAACATTATTTTTTTTTCAAACCATAAATTTTCGCAAGATGTTCTATAATTTTATTTCGTAACACGTTTGATCGGAACAAGTACCAAAAAAAAATCAAATCGATCCACTGTCCCGTTTCCGGAAAAATTTTTTTTTTTGATATTTAAGGAGGTACACTAGCTTCAGCAAAATGGTGATAGATCAATAAAATTTGGTGAATATATTCTTTAGTATTATTCATGTAGATACAAATTTTTTCAGATTTTTTGGTTGTGCCGTTTTGTTACAAATAATTCACAAGCGTTTATTCTTATACCCGGAATATATACCTATATCTATAAAAACCCTATGCTTATACACGTGAACTTCAACGTTCAATTATTCGATAACGGCACAATGAAAAAATCTGAAAAAAATTGTATTGACATATATAATACTAAAGAATATACTCACCAAATTTTATTGATCTATCACCATTTTGAAATTTGACCATGGTTTAGCATGGCAACATTGTATGAAGCTGGTGTACCTCCTTAAAAAAAATTCATTTTTCTAAAACCATTGCGTTGACGGACATGAAATTTTCAGAAAATTTGTTTTTTTTTATACCTCAAAATATACTCCAAACTTCGCTGGAAAAAATGCGGGGGCAATTTTTCCCTACGTACCCGGCTATGGCTTTTTTGTTCCTTTTTTAAGGGGGGGAGGGAGAGAGAGAGAGAGAGAGAGAGAGAGAGAGAGAGAGAGAGAGAGAGAGAGAGAGAGAGAGAGAGAGAGAGAGAGAGAGAGAGAGAGAGAGAGAGAGAGAGAGAGAGCGAAATTGATGATTTGTTTATTATTTATATATAATACACGTCTTCAGTCAAGAATTATTTTCAATATATATTTTATTAAATCTATATTACATGTAAAGTACTGCATCCGTTTAAGAAGCAAGCTTTTATCTGAAATCGCATTTCTTCGAGCAACTGAATCTTCGAGAACAGCGGCAGTGGCCGAGCGATACCGCAGTTTTACTTTGTAATATGCGTGCGTGTGAGCTTACATGTGTGGGTAAGCAAAACCGAGCGCTCAGCGGTGGAGCAGATAATGCAGAGCATACTTCTTTATCTGCATCCATCACTTACCCGCTGAGAATTTAGTTCACGGAACGGACACACAGATCCTACGGAACCGAGCTCCACCAGTCTGTCCTAGGCTTTACGCTCCGTGGGCTCTCTCAGGTTTCTCTCTGCAGCGGGATTCTGTAACTCGTTATATCTCGGTAACGACAGTTTTCGTTATCGTTAGATAGCGACAGCCAATAAGAGGCCCCCTTTCGTCTTGGAACGTGCATGGAATTGGCTGTCGCTAGCTAACGATAACGAAAACTGTCGTTACCGAGACATAACGAGTTACAGAATAGGCCTACTGCTGTTGGAGACTAACTGTGGTTAGTGAGGTTAGACAAACCTCACTTCGTTCTGCCCCGGCGACTTCTGGCGACCAATCACAGCTCTCTATTCCTGATAGGCACATATTTTGTGTTATAGTATTTGATTGATCGACCACCAAACGTCCCGAATAGAATACCAAACGCTGCCGGATGTTTTTCTATCGATCGCGGCCCATTAGAACGTAATCGGACAAGAAACAATGAGTGAATCTACGCTAATAAATAATTCTGTCTGTGCGGCTTCTGGTGACCAATCCCAGCTCTCCATTCCCGATTCGCTGTATTTTGCGTTGACGTTATTGATTGATCGATTACCAAACGGCCTGAATAGAATACCAAACGCTAACGGATGTTTTTTTATCGATCCAGACACATTAGAACGAAATCGGACAAAAAATAACCGAGTTAATTTGCGTTAATGGATCGCTCTGCCCCTGCCGCCTCTGGCAACCAATCAGAACCGTCCGCTGAGGACGCAGATGTTTTTCGTGTTGACGTTATTTGGCGATCGACCACCAAACGTCCTGAATAGAATATCAAACGCTATTATTTATTTTTCTATCGATTAAGTCTCATTACAATGAAATTGGCCACAAAATAATGGGTGAATTTTTGTGAGTAATTCCTTTTTCCGCTGCGGCTTCTGGCGACCAATCATGGCTTACCATGATCAACTGAACAGTGAGCTGTGATTGGTCGTTACAAGTCGCGGCGGACAAAGAGCTTATTTACGCAAGCACCCTAATTATTTTTGGCTAATTCAGTTCTAATGAGACTCGATCGATAGAAAAGCATATGATAGTGTTTGGTATTGTATCCGGGACGTTTGGTAGTCGAATACTAAATTATGCCAACACATGATACTTGTGGGTCCTGAATGAAGGGTCGTGATTGGTTGCCAAAAACTGCATTCTTTTGGCCAATTATGTTGTACTGAAACAAACAATTTTGTTTAGCGGAAAACTATTGAACGATTTCGATACGCTACCAAACGACTACCAAACGATTCGTGGAAAAAAGCTTGATTAGCCAAAGTGAGGGGAAAGGGTGCCAAATTGTGAAACGATTCTTAAATCTCAATTTAAAAAAAAACGTAAAACTACCAAACGATTTCAATGCGCTACCAAACCTGCACAAAACGATTCGTAAAAAAAAGTTCGATTAGTCAAAGGGGGGCTAACTTTGGTGAGGCAACGGGGAGCACTGTTTGAACTTGTCACTAGAATCGGTTTAGCAATTAAACTTGCTATTGGTCTAATGCTGGTAACACGTAGTAGACTATGAAAACGGTGCTGCCCATGAAATGTCGCCTTTTAATAATGGCCTCGCACACTGCGCGCGATTTGCGATGAGCGATGAGCGTTATCCAATGGGAGTTTCACTTTCCCAGGGGATTGCTGGAATACCTGGGCTCCCATTGGATATCGCTCATCGCAAATCGCGCAAAGTGTGCAAGGCCATTAGTCGAATAAATAACTTTCCTACAAGAATTTCAAGAAAAATTTCGATAAAAAATTTTCGACAAAAATTTCGAAAATTTCGAATTCCAATAAAAATCAAAACAATTCACTAGAAAAATCAAAACAGTTGAATTCTTTGTTTTTTATTTACGGGAAAATAGGCCCCTAACGTTCTGATTGGAATCTTCGTCAACGACAAAAACCGCGTTAATTACACGTACAGCCAACCACAAATTATTAAAATTAGAAAAAACGCAGTTCAGTTGTCCAGTTCACCGCTGGTAATTTTTGTCTGCTATGCATTATTTTTCAATTACATATCAAAACAATTGCAAACTATTTCACGTTGAGCCGCTGATCCGAAAAGTGTTTTAATTTATATTTCATTAAGCACAATTTAAAAAAGACTAGAAACATCAAAACAGTTTAATTCTTTGTTTTTTACTTACCGGTAAATGGGCCCCTAAAGTTCTAATTGGAATCTTCGTCACCAACAAAACCGTGTTAATTACACGTACAGCAAACCAAAAACGATTAAAATTAGAAAAATCGCAGTTCTGTTGTCCAGTTCACCGCTGTTAATTTTTGTCGGCTATTTCATAAACAGTGACCTTATAAAGGTTCCAATTAGAATATTCGTTAACAAATTTGACGTCAATTAACTTGTCATTCATATATAAATAACGCAAAAGTAGCATTTTTCTGTGTTGGCCTGTTTGTTTGGGTTATATGACCATGCGTAAAGAGGTTTTGCAAAAATGTTTTATTTTCCATTTTGAAACCGATCATCTTACAAACGTTTTAATTATCGTCAAAATCAGCCACAAACGCTTAAATTTGAAAAAGTCAAAGCTGTGTCGCTTACTTACCAGTCACTATTAAGTCTTATTTTTTCATCAAAAAGTGATCTCAGAAACGTTTTGATTCATTTTACAATTCCACAAACGACATTTTTTTTTAATCGAAAAGTGAAAGTCGACGCGCTAACTTTGCGGTAATCTTTCACTGTCTTTTCTCAACTAATGACTGACCTCACAAAATGTTCTAATTAAAGTATTCGTTGCAGCAACCGTCGCCTATTTGGCCTCGACGGCTCTGCCGTAGCTGCATAGCAGACGGCTGCTGCGGCACCTAGCGGTAGTTATCGGCAGCTCGTAGCCAGAACTACGAGATCTGCAATACCGTCGTGACCGCGTCGAAATTTCGCAGCATGTGATTTACGGCCTTAAGACGGAATGACACCTCATCGCGGTCGGTATGGTAGAGCAATTGTAGATACCCAAAAATCTCTGAAACGGCTCTTCAAATCCCGTCGAAACTTTGCCAAACGACGTCAAATAGATAGACAAACAGCTGTCTGCCCCTCAAATTTTCTGAATTTGAGGGGCAGACAGCTGTTCGTCTATCTATTTGACGTCGTTTGGCAAAGTTTCGACGGGATCTGAAGAGCCGCCCAGTTAACCAAGCGTACCATTAGTACAGCGTACCGCAAATGTGGAGTACGCCGTACCCTACAGTACCGATAATGTACGGCTACCGGATACCAGCGTACTCGTACCTCCACGGTATCGCTACCGTGGAGTTACACCGAACTGCAGTCTACGGTGGCTCCACGGTGGCGATACTGTAGCGGTACTGTACTAGTACATTGGCGATACAGCGTACGGTACGGCGTACCGGTAATGTACCAGTGCTGTACGCACGTACGAGGTGGCAACAGTACCGGTACGGCGCACTCCACATGAGGGGTACATTTACGGCACGTGGTTAGCTGGGCGTTTCAGAGATTTTTGGGTATCTACAATTGCTCTACCATACCGACCGCGATGAGGTGTCATTCCGTCTTAAGACGGAATGACACCTCATCGCGGTCGGTATGGTAGAACAATTATAGATACCCAAAAATCTCTGAAACGGCTCTTCAGATCCCGTCGAACCTTTGCCAAACGACGTCAAATAGATAGACGAACAGCTGTCTGCCCCTCAAATTTTCTGAATTTGAGGAAAAAAAAGTAGATTGACTTATCATAAGCCAATCTACATTTTTTTTCTCAAATTCAGAAAATTTGAGGGGCAGACAGCTGTTTGTCTATCTATTTGACCTCGTTTGACAAAGTTTCGACGGGATCTGAAGAGCCGTTTCAGAGATTTTTGGGAATCTATAATTGTTCTACCATACCGACCGCGATGAGGTGTCATTCCGTCTTAAGCTGACGCGCGCCACAGAGATTAGTGGGGAGATGCACAACGCGGCCCTTTTCGGCGTGCCTCGTAAATGGCGCTAAATCGCGGCGGCGAGTTCGGGAGTATGATTTCGTGATCATCGCCTCTGTCGAGGTTGCAGATTCCCTTGTAGCCGCGCGAGTTCGTGATCACCGCTCGAGTTGGAATCGCAGCAGCGTGAACACGAATGGGTCGCTCGGTGGGGGAAAAGTCTCTGCCCCTCGCTCGCTCGACAGGCGAACGGAGCGAGGTTTTCCGTCCGATCGAGCTCGACATATATGTGTGGCCGTACTGCGGATTGCAATATGCATTAACTGAATTTCAAAGTGAATAACATGTATCGAGATCATTGTTTTCTCTCGGTTGCCCGTTTATGCCGAAAATGCGGGTTAAAAAAATTAACGACGAACCGCGTTGAAAAATAAAACGCCGAAACGACCGTGAAAGGTTGAAAAAGAAATCGTGAGCCTTTGCTGCGATCGGTTCGGCATTTTTTTTCAACAGTAAACCTTATGGAAAAGGGTGTATCATAAATGTTTCTTTATCTGCAATGAGCGTCGTGGCTGAGTTGTAGCGTGACGGATTACGATGCTGAAGGTCTGGGTCCAATCCTCGGTGAATGAACACTTTTTTTTCTTCATTTTATATTCAGAAAATTTCTAACTTACTCTCGCTTTATGTATTCTCGCCTGTCTAGGCATTATTTTTTATATTTAATTCATATATGTATAACAAAAAAAAATGTTGCTACGGGCATCGAAGCCGCGCCGTCCGTACTCAGAGCTCGGACGCAGTGCAGCCAGATCGCGCGTAAAAGTTACCCCCTCTCTAGTCTCTTACGCGCCCATCACACCATCGTAGTAGCGTGTGTCCGTGAGCGAGCGATGCTCGGACATCTTCGGAAAGAGCCGAGCAAGGCGAAGCGTCCCGACCACGCCTTCGGCTGCTACACCAATGCATGGACGCTGAGCAGCACGTTCATGTGCGGCCAAGCCGAAACGAAGGCTTCGAGGGAAAAAGCAATCTGAGCACGACTCGCGCGTGACGTCACCCGACGGCACGCGCGAGGCTTTTAGATGATTTCAATGCTAAGTTAGTTCTTGATTCTCTGCGTTATTAATGTATACAAAAAAATGTATTGCGCACTCAGGTCGCTTATTTTTTTAGTTTATACGTTAATTTAAACATAATAATATATCTAAATTACAACTTATTTATCTTATTGTAGCCAAATGTGTCGGTGCGCATAAGGCGCGAGCGCCGGGGTTGAAAATTTGAATACTCCCGCGGCGACCAGAGGGCGTTGGGGGAGCGCCGTAGCGGAAATAGAGGGCGAGACTCTCCGCAAGAAAAGGGAAGGAAGCAACCGGCCGGCCTCGTCTGGTCTTCCACGTGGCGGTGAGAGGAGAGCGCGGCTAAAAGGGAAAAAGGAGCCCGATTCGAATCCTCGAAATATACACCGCGGATTCGTTCGGGCGAGAAAAAAACGTGCCACGGGTCCATACGGTCAACATCGGGTGTATCCCGTTCTGACCCCAGGTCGATTCGCGCTCCGGCGCATAAATACGCTCGGATTCCTCGGAATTTCGAGGCCACGGGTCCAGGTCGTGAACATCAGGCGTCACAATAATTGATCCCTCGACCATCGTCACGAAGGTCCAAAGCTGTTGGACGTGGACGTCGCCTTCCTGGATCGCCCCCGGGCCGCCCTGACAAATTTTGACCTTCGAGAGAGAGCGGCATACAGCCCTACTCGAAAAGCCCGTTGGCTCACCCGGGTCTTTCGCTTCCCGGCCGCATCGCGCACCACGAGAATGATCGCCGAGACGCCCGTTGTATCTGTGAAGGGTAGCGTGAGTAGAGACCCGTAATGAAGAGCACTCCATGTCGAGCGCGACATCGGTGATGCGAGCGTGTCCGTGTCCATTTGGCACTCCGAAATTTGTATTGTCGTACGACCAAATCGTGGTCCTCGAGATCGCGTCATGTACTTCGCGTAATTCTCATGTCAATATTCGTGTAGAGGAGACCAAATCGTGGTCCTCGAGATCGCGTCATGTACTTCGCGTAATTCTCATGTCAATATTCGTGTAGAGGAGACCAAATCGTGGCCCTCGAGATCGCGTCATGTACTTCGCGTAATTCTCATGTCAATATTCGTGTAGAGGAGACCAAATCGTGGTCCTCGAGATCGCGTCATGTACTTCGTGTAATTATCATGTCAAGAAATTGAACGATCGTGATGTGGGGAAATCGTCTCGCGCCGGAGTCTAAGATTAACTAGTCTGTGATAATGGGGCTGCGTCCGAAGCTCGAGTGATCTCCGGAGACGACGTATAAAGATAGGATTAGTATTACTGTTGCAAAAGTGTCGCGTTATACTCTTGATCGCATTGGTCTACGAAGGAAATATGTAAAGAGTAAATAAATTCACTGTGACGCAATATAATCCGTTACATTATATAAAATTGTTTACGCTTTACTCACACCCATCCTTATGCCAAATAAATTATAATTCATAAAAGTAAGCGGAAATATATTTATATTCGTATTATTATATTAATTCTCATACTTTCATCAAGCGATAAAGCATTATCCCCAAAAAGAAGCCAATCATCCATCCGGCCGCGAATTGTAAGTACCGCGTATATTCTACAAGCGATGAGATGGTCCCGTTGGTAGCGTTCTTGGCTTTCTGATTTCTTATTTTTTTCCTGGAAATTTCTCCTTTTCCTGTGACCTGAGTGAACGGCTGCGGAGATATTCGGAGAAAAGTTAAAGATGAAAAGAAATGAGATTTTCGTTAAAAAACTTTTTATTATTATTATTTTTTTCGGAAATTTCTTTTTTTCCTATTACCTGAGTGAACGGCTGCGGAGATATTCGGAGAAAATTTAAAGATGAAAAAAAAATGAGATTTTCGTAAAAAAAAACTTGATATTGTTTTTTTTCCGGAACTTTTTCTTTTTCCTATTGAGTTTGTTTGGAGTTTGAGTCATACAAACGCAGATTTAAACAATCTTGAACATTCACATCTCCGAAATAGAAAGACGTGAGTATCTAATATTGGTAATACCATCTATAGCAAAAAGCCAGATATCGAGGATACAAACTTCGAAAGTTTTGATCTCAGATAGGCGAACGAGCGATGGTCCATAATAGCGAACACCGAAATAGCGAACATCAAAGAAGTGGACGAGTTGCTTCCTAATTTTCTGCCGATTTTCGCTAACACGTACGAGATTCTTTTAAAGTCTTTAAGAGGGGATATACATTTACAATGATCAAAAAATCAATTTCTTTTCTTTAAGGGATAACACCATTCTAGGAATTTGAAAAAATCGTTTTCTTTTGGCTTCAAAAATACTTTGGGGTCATAAAAACAATATGCAGTTGGTCCTGCAGCGATTTTTTTAAGGTTGGATAAGTGTGTACAGTAGAACCTCGATTATCCGAACCTCGATCATCCGAACCCTCAATTATCCGAACGATGACTTAGTTTATCCGGAAGCTCAATTATCCGAACGTTGGCGCGAAAGATACATGGTTGCTCGCTGCCACCACCGTGAGCCACAATAAGCAACCCAACGCAACTTCTCCTTCTCAAACAGCTGCGAGACTTAGACGCTCAAAAACGCGTTGCAGCCGTTCGTCAATTAAAAATGGACGATTTTATTTAAAAAAAATATTTTAAAAGGCACTCGACTTTTTTCAGGTGTTTAAAACACACACACACACACGCGCGCGCGCGCACGCACACACACACATATATAAATATACAGGGTGGGCGGAACATTGACGTCCAAAAATAAAATTTAGGTCCCTTGTATCCTGGGGTATCCGAATAACCCCCATGTATATCCCGCGACTTTTCATAGTTTTCGAGTTACGAATTTTCGACCTGAACAATTAAAAAAAATCTAAAAAAAAAGTAGACGACTGTCGAGATTTTTTTTGCAACTGAATCTTCATGAGCAGTACTTTTATGCATAAAATAATCAGCTTCGTAACTGTGATGAAGTTATTAAAAGGTTGGTGTAAAGTGAAAAATTTATGTTTGGTAAATTATGACTTAAATTTTCTACTTTAAATTAAACATCTAAACAGGTGACTTCATGGTTCCTAATTAGGCCTCAAGAATGCGCCAGACTCTCAGCTTTCATAATCATTTTTAAAAAAAGCAGTACTTAATAGGGGTACTTTGGCTACAATTGACCTTCAAAGACAGCGAGGTGGAAAATTCTTAAAATTAGCCATCTGATTAAAAAAAATGCCCATTTTATCATTCCTAAGGATATTTAGTTTGTTACCTAACCAAAAATGACTGCAGGAAAGCTAAGATTTAAACATTTACAGGTTTATTTTGTTTTAGTTCGATTCAAGTTTAATGAATTTTGCGCCATCCGTTCTTGTAACGAGAACGGATCGCGTAAACGAGCTTTTACCTGATCCATGAGAACGGATCGCGCAAAATTCATTAAACTTAAATTAAACTAAAAAAAATAAACCTCCAAATGTTTCAATCTTAGCTTTCCCTGCAGTCATTTTTGGTTAGTTAACAAACTAAATAGCCTTAGGAATGATAAAATGGGCAAATTTTTTTTTTAATCAGATGGCTAATTATAAGAATTTTCCACCTCGCTGTCATTGAAGGTCAATTGTAGCCAAAGTAGCCCTATCAAGTACTACTATTTTTAATGATTATGAAAGCTGACAGTCTGGCGCATTCTTAGGGCCTAATTAGGAACCATGAAGTCACCTGTTTAGAATTTTAATTTAAAGTTGAAAATTCAAGTCATAATTTACCGAACGTAAATTTTTCACTTTAGACCAACATTTTCATAACTTTCATCACAGTTACGAAGCTGATTATTTTATGCATAAAAGTACTACTCATAAAGATTCAGTTGCAAAAAAAATCTCGATAGTCTTCTACTTTTTTAAAGATTTTTTTTCAATTGGTCAGGTCGAAAATTCTCAAAAATGCAGTAAAAAATTCATAACTCGAAAACTATGAAAAGTCGCGCGACATACATGGGGGTTATTCGGATACCCCACGATACAAGGGACCTAAATTTTATTTTTAGACGTCAATGTTCCGGCCACCGTGTATGTATATATATATATATATATATATATATATATATATATATATATATATATATATATATATATATTAGGGTGTGCGGAAAGAAATCGATACTTTTTTTTTCGGTTGCATCCACCAAAAAAAGGTGAATTAAGGTAAAAAGAGAAGAATCCTCGAAGGAGAGCTCGAAAAAAAATTATTTCGAACGGCGCATTGCATTTGAATATTTTCCATAAGAATAACACAGGAAAATATTGGCACTTCTGAACGTCGTAGTAAAACTCTTCAGGAAAAAATCTCACAAAAATGTCAATAAGATATTCTGATAGAGAACCGAATTCCCTACAAAAAAAGTTCCTACGAACAATTAGCTTAGAACAACCGTTCAAGTGGTATCGCTGTCTGAAATTAAATTTTATTATTTAAGTGGCGTGCGCGCCTGGCGGCAGCATGCGGTAGCTCGTAGTGCAAAGTTATAAGCTTCACACTAGCGCCACGAACGGGAAACCGTGACATTTTTCGCCCATTTTGGCTCCAAATCAAGATCTGTCACTGCTACAAAATTTCATTCGTTATTGCGAAGTGAATCCTCTAGTAGGGGAGGCTGCCTCGAAAAAATTAGCTAGTCACTTGTGGTACTTTAACGAGAAAATTGTTGCTTTATCGTTTTTCGACAATGCTGTGCCGATAAGTGTGAAGGCAAAAATGGTACAAGCTCTGCAATCTCGAGAAAAATCCAAAAATCCTTCCGAGTGAGTAATTAAAAAAAAATGATTGGGAAGTGTTACTGAAAAAAGACATAAGCGATTTCGTTACTCAAGAATCCTTATTTCTTTTCCAGCAATTCAATTTACCTCATGATTTTTTGAGAGTAAATATTGAATTATGGCCGGAAAATGCCACTTATTTGAGTTGCTCAGATTTTTTTAAATCCAAAAGTCGTTAATAACGTAGCCGAACGAGGTGTCACTTTGATAGAAGCATATAACGGTTCATTAACAAAAAACGAAGAGCAGCTACAATATTTATTGGACGTAGTGCAAAATCATCGACAGAAATACCCTAATTGCACCAAACAGACTCTTAAAAAAAGGAACGATAATTAACTTTTCGAAACACGATCAATGATGGACGTCGTTTCTTTTATATTTCTTGTTGTACTTGATTCTTTTTTGTATCAGAGAAGTATTTTGAGAACGATTCCATGCAAATTGTATGTTAGAGCAAAACATTCTCTACAAAAAAACCCAAAAAGTTTTTTCGTAAAGCGAAAAATTCGATTTTTACAGCCTTTTGAATTATTTTTTTTTTATCAATTCAATTTCAGACAGCGATTTCACTTGAACGGTTGTTCTGAGCTAATTTTTCGTAAAAACTTTTTTGTTGCAAATTCGATTCTCCATGAGAATATGTTAATGACATCTTTGTGCGATTTTTTTCTGACGAATTGCACTACCACATTCAGAAATCTCAATATTTTCCTGGGTTATTCTTATGGAAAATATTCAAATGCAATGCGCCATTCGAAATAATTTTTTTTCGACCTCTCCTTCGAGGATTCTTCATTTTTTACCTTAATTCATCCTTTTTACGTGGATGCAACCGAAAAAAAAAGTATCGATTTTTTTCCGCACACCCTAATATATATATATATATATATATATATTTCAACGTTAATATGTATGTCAAATTTTAATATATATTTATGTATTTTTTTTTATGTAAAAAGGTGTTGTTGATGATCTCGTCCCAAAAAACCCACGTTTCGATTATCCGAACTAGTCTCGGTCCCAATTGGTTCGGATAATCGAGATTCTACTGTATACGTAAGGCAGGTTTGCAGTCACAAGAGCCTCGCGGTTGAGATATGAGCGTGCGGGCTCTGAGTGTAGACGACGCGGGTTCGATCCCCGGTAGCAATGTCTTGTTTTTTTTATTAAGCATATACGAATTAAATATCATAAATAATGCCTGAACAGGCGAGAATAGCTAAAGCGAGAGTAAGTTCGAAATTTTCTGAATATAAAATGAAGAGAAAAAAGTTGATTCACCGAGGATTGAACCCGGACCTTCAGCATCGTAATCCGTCAGGCTAACAACTCAGCCACGACGCTCATTGCAGATAAAGAAACATTTATGATACACCCTTTTCCATAATGTTTACTGTTGAAAAAAAATGCCGAAACGATCGCGGCAAAGGCTCAAGATTTCTTTTTGAACCTTTCACGGTCGTTTCGGCGTTTTATTTTTCAACGCGGTTCGTCGTTAATTTTTTTAACCCGCATTTTCGGCATAAACGGGCAACCGAGAGAAAACAATGATCTCGATACATGTTTTTCACTTTGAAATTCATTTAATGCATATTCCAATCCGCAGTACGGCCACACATATATGTCGAGCTCGATCGGACGGAAAACCTCGCTCCGTTCGCCTGTCGAGCGACCGAGGGGCAGAGACTTTTCCCCCACCGAGCTACCCATTCGTGTTCACGCTGACTGCGATACCAACTTGAGCGGTGATCACGGACTCGCGCGGCTACAAGGGAATCTGCAACCTCGACAGAGGCGATGATCACGAAATCATACTCCCGAACTCGCCGCCGCGATTTAGCGCCATTTACGAGGCACGCCGAAAAGGGCCGCGTTGTGGATCTCCCCACTAATCTCTGCGCGCCATTTCTTCAAACAAAGCGCTCTCGCAGCGTTCCAAAGTGTCTCGTCACAATGGCAGAGTGGTTTTCGAATAAAATTGTTCGTCTAAACGAGCTCAACGATGACAAAACGAAGAATGAAATCCTTGTGGAAGTGTACATAAAGTTGCAGGGTCTCGCAAATCGAGAACTCGAAGAAATCATTCGTAACATCGATCTTTCTGGATTTTTCACACAGCTAACCTCCAATGACAGGTTTGATGACGATGCTAAATTTTGATACTTTGCCGACCGGTACTTCGAAGATAGAAATTTTTTAATGATCAGACACGACTGGTTCACGAAGAAACTGCATTGTTTCGATACCTCAATATTCTCAACGATGTTCATAGTGTATCAACATCGTTGAGTATATAGAGGTTTGCATGTGTGTGTGTGTATGTACATATATATACACCTATAACACTGTCAAAACGTAAATGACGTTCCAACTCGGTTTCCTCAGTTAAAACGAGTTTCGAGGAAAGCAACCAAACCCCAGCAAATTCGATCAAGGCGAAGCGAACTGATGATGAAATTTAACATCACGGTCTACAGAGAGTGTCGAATAATGGGAACAAGATAGACCAAATTTCGCGATATTAGAGTTGCCTTAAAATCTGACCTTTCCCTCCCTCCAAGTCCCGGACTCGCAATATTGAAGAATTCTGGACTTCTAAAAATTAAGCTGAAATTGAAACCACTGAAACTGTGCGTTGAAGGAGGTTTGCATCATTGGAATGCAACGAAAACTTATTTGTTGGAATTATTAACTTGTCATCGTACAAATTTTTTGGCACTTTTATGGTACGAGAATCTGTCAAAGGTTTTTTGGAACTTTTCTCCAAGTTCAACAACTTAAATCATTAGACAAAATATTGTTAAAAAAAATAATCTGGTGCGTTTCAACGATGCAAACTTTAGGACCATGAATCATTTTTTTTGCTATTTAAAAGTATTTGACAATGCGTGCAGAGATGCCATGATCTATAGGAATAAAAAAAAACCGAATAGATGGAAACAAATGCAAACCAATTTTTACTAGGCAGATTGAATTGTAGCGGTTTAGATCTAGCTTGTGGCTGGCAAGAGAAAAGTTATTTTCATGTATCCCACTTTGGATAGATGAGAAAAACGCTATTTTTATTAATTTCTAAAAAGACGACTGTCATGTTTATTGATATAAAACTTGTAACGCTTAACAAAAACATTAGCAAATTACAAAAAAAAGAAAATTTATTGATTATAACCACTTTTTTAGTGTGAAAATGCCAGGTGAACTGGAGTCCTCAAAAAGTAGGTAGGTAGGTCCTGTTGAAAAAATCTGAACCACGGCCCATCTCAAACAAAAAATTGAATGGTTTTCGGTTTAGTGTGACAGTAGCTATATCCCGTACCTCTAATATTAATTTATATATAAAAATAACAAAATGGCGGATAAAAAAATAATTAAAAAACATGTTTTTTTTGCATGTTTTTTGGCAAAAAAATTAGTAAAAATTAAAATTTTGCAATAATTCTGGTACAGGATATAGCAATAAGTATACAGAATATGTGGTTAAAATTTCATAAGGATCAGTTCAGTAGCTCCTGAGATTTTTTCAACAAGCGGTGCGAAAACGTTGTTTCGAGAAAAACGCGTTTAAAGTTTTAACTTATAAAAAATCGTAAAAAAATCTGACACACTTAATCAGCAATGCCTGGACCATATATAATTCCTTCTGCCTCTTCCTGTAACTTAATTGCTTGCGATTTAGTTTTTTTGAAAATTTTACAGTAGACAGAGCCTTTAAAGAGTATAGTTTTAAGTTTCTTTTAAAATTGTTGTATCCAAAAATATTTGTAGATGTGGTAGTTACAATGGTTTGTGCAGACCGCTCTGCAAAAACTGTCATTTGCAGCAATCGGTCCTGCTTGCACACGAATCATCCGAAATAAAAAAATCAAACACACTTAGTCTTTGTATAAAATCATCTAGTGCTTGGACGAAGGATTTGATAAAATATTGCTTTAAAAAACATAGCCGCCGTTTAAAGTGCAAGTATCAACTTTCAGTGGAAAAAACCCTCTATTTTCGTTGATTGAAGAAAACTATGCAGCGAGAAAAAGAAATTACTCTGTTCAATTCCTGATTTTTTATATGTTAAAGAAGCTTGTGAAATTTGAAGTTGATCGGTCTAGGGATTTCTGAGACATCATGGTCATTCACTTACATAGTCTTTTTGGAAAAACCCATGGAAAGTTCGTTGGTTCGCTGTCACCATTTGTCGAGCATACCTATAAACGCCCATAACTTCCCGAATTTTTAGCGGATTGACTCTAAGTTTTCAGATAACATTTTGGAAATATTTCATTTGGAGAATCCGTTCAAAACCGAAAATCGATATTTAAAAAAATTTCAACCAGATCTAAGCAGCACTTGATAAATATTGAGCTCTATGCCGACTTTTGTTCATACATACATATATATATATATATATATATATATATATTAGGTGGGTGCATAAGGACCCACGCATTTTTGTGCTAAAGAAAGAATAGTGGTTCAGTAGCAAGTCAACGAACTGGTTTGTTCTAATGATTGTCCATCGAAACACACAACCTCGGCACAAATTTGGGCCCACAATCGGAATCTGCGCAGGAAGAATTTCGGTCCTTTAGAGGCAAACCAGTCTTCTAGCTTTTTGTTTACTCCTTTGTATAAAGTGAAGTGCTGAGCAGTAAGAACCGACTGCATCGACCTGAACCAGTGTTAATCGGAGGGAGCGATGTCTGTTAAGATGTTAAGGAGAACTAAGAAGGAGTGAACTGAGAATCCTGTCCCAGTGATAATATTTCCCGTCCACTTCTTCTAACTACTTAATCAATTGAGCAGCATGTGGCTTGGTGTTGTCATACGGCAGAATCAACCAGTCATAGCGATTATCCAATTCCGGCCTCTTCTCTTGCAGAGCACGCTTCAAACACTTGCAGGCAATAGCGATCCCCAGTGACGGTTTCAGATGGTTTCAGCAGCTCGTAATACACGACACCCTTCTTTCGGGTGGTTTTCCAGGTTCTCGTTGTCCCTAAAGAAATCATCAACTTTGGAAGCGGCGAAACCACTTTTCGCACGTTGTACTAGATGGAGCATGTTCAGCGTACACTTCCTCTAGCAAACGAGGTGTTTCTGTGGCTAATTTCTTTGTCGGAAAATAATAGCTTCTCGGAAATAATAGCTTCTCGCGGATTATTTGGAAAAAAAATTGCGATTGCAAGTACAATCAGAATAGACAATGCATCTCACAGATGTCACCTATGGCATTTTAGCAGGACCCTTGGACCTATCATTATGTGTATCGCCAACTTTTCATTCGAGAAAATAATATACCTCACGCCATCCATTGCCAGTAGGTGGTTTCATATACAACCACCTAATATATATGTGTGTGCGCGCGTGTGTATATTGGGTGTTGCATTTTAATAGCAAAGTCAAATCAATCCGAAAATAAAGCCGGATTGAAAGGTTTTCCCTACGAATGGTTGACATTCTTGAGGGAAATTCTGTCGAGTCATATTTGAACGGAAACACGTGTATGAAATATATTTCATTACCCACCTTGATCGAATTTCAATTATTTCCAAACTTTGAGTAGTTATCGAGCGTTAAAGAACGTCGGTCTTCTCCAAGCTATGTCTTGACATTTTCGTGATATTGGATAAAAATATTTTTAAATGGGATTAAAAATCCCGAATGGGTTTTTTACGTCATGTTGCTTTTCAAAAAAGTAATTTAAAAAAGGAGGCCAATGTTGTTTGTAGAAAATTAGAAAACTTTAGTTAACAAATAACTTTAGAAAATTAGAACTTGGAAAAGATCGTAAGATAATTTATGAGTGATTCTTGTAGCCTAGAATAGCTAACAAAATTTGGACGATAACAAGTGAATGATCGAAAGAAATAATGTTTCGCCGTGTTGCAACGATGCAAACTTGAAACTTTACAAATGGTCGGGGTTTCGGAATTAAATGGAGCATAAATATACATAGACACGTACAGCTTTCCTGTATAATATTTCATCTGGAAGCACTATGACGATAAAAAGTAGCGGTTCATAGCGTAGGCAAATAAATAAAAAGCACTCTTAATATTTGTTCGTTCCTTGCAGAGGGTGCGTCGAAGAGATATGCAAGATTTTGAAAATGTTCCTGTTGGGTCTGAAGCCGGGAGAAGCGCACAGACGTTATCCAGCGGAATTGCGACGTTTGATGGTTCATCCAGAGCCGGCGGCAAAAACTCTTGTACTTGGAGAGCTGGAAAGACAAGCGGAGGAGCCTGAAATATCGCGGGAGCTGTTGCGAGACGTCGATCTGCTTATGCAGACAATCGAGAGAATCGGCGACGAAGATCCGAGCGTGGCAAATCTCGCGATGAGGGTCATGAAGAAGATAGGCTCGCTCGAGGAAGGCGCCAAGGTCCTGTATTCGGGTACGACACTGCGCACGATGGCGGGACTCTTGGCGAAGAATGACGTAGCGAGCTTTCGCGTTTACGATGTCGTCGTTGCGATAGCAAGAACGTCCAACGGCTGCTTGAGAGCTTCGGCCGATTCGGGTTTTCTCAATAGTTTGATAAACGTCTTGGACAACGAGGACGTCTTGCTGCAATTGAACGCACTGGAGTTAATGTCGGATCTGGCTGAGAGCGAGGCGGGCCTGAGCTATCTCGAGGAGCAAAACGTACTGCGGAGACTCGCGGAGAGGATAGAACGAGCGAGCGAGGATCCCCTCACGAACCTCTTCGTGCCCGGTTTGATGAAGTTTTTCGGCTCGGTAGCGAGATGCAGACCAAACGAGATTTTCGCCAAATATCCGATAGTAGTTTCGTCCCTGTTCGAGGTTGTGCAGAGTGAGGAGACGAGCTTGTTAGGTAACGCCCTTGACACACTCGGCCTCGTGGCCTCCAGTGTCGAGGCCAAATACGCTCTTCAGCTGCTCGGCGATTCGATGCCATCGGCGCTCAAACGAATTGGCGAGATAGTCCGTCAAACGCCCGCGGAATTGCGCGTACGCGCACTCGAGAATCTAGCTCTGATACTTCGGGTCGAGAGAAGCGAGCAGGATAATCGAATTTTGTCATTGACGAAAGCGTGGTTCGATTGCCTCGGTGAGGATCCTCTCGGGATCATCGTCGCCCTCTGCAAACAACCCTTCGCCGACGTGAGACATTCGAGCCTCGAGGTACTCACTACGATATCCGCGCAAAACTGGGGCCAAGAGTATATCGCCGAGTATCCGGGTCTCATTGAATTTTTGCTCGATCGCGCCGCCGAGACCCTCAAGAGCTGCAAAGATCTCAAGTATCGGCTTGTGAAAAATATCACGGAGGCCGACGAGCTCCGCGGCGTATTCGATACCGAGACCCGCGAAAAACTCGATCGTTTCATTCGCCAGGGCCCCTATCACGTTGACATGGACATGGAAATCGCGACTGAAGAAGCCTCTTGATTTTTTAAATTCTTTATTACTTACGTTCGTTTGTTTATTTCTCTTTCCTATTTTCCCCTTATCCGGCAAGAGTCGCACGACACTGCTAGAGTGTTCGCTTTTTTCTTAAAATTAATTATAATCGCGAAAGCAACGATCTCCCTGTGAACGACGAGCTATATTGCCGTGTCTTTCTTTTTTCCTTCCAAATAAAGCATACGTAAATTTCAAGGATTGAAGGTCGAAGCGCGTCTGTGCACACGGGAGAAACTACGAAGGAAGAAAATAATTTATTTTACATCTAAGAATGGGGTAGAAAATAGTGACGAATTCGTCGCGCCTCTCCGATTCATTCGTACGAAGACGTGTGTGTGTGTGTGTGAGTGTGTGTGTGTGTGTGTGTGTGTGTGTGTGTTAAATTTATAAATAATTCGCTCGATAACCTAAGGGCCTTTTTGTTCTCTCAACGGGTTAGAATTCTGGGACGGCCCAAAAGCCCCATTGCAACGATAAAAAAATCATCATAAGCGTCGCTGCGAGAGGACAACGAACTGCTGGTCCTTTTTCAGAGGCCCGAACAGTGTACTTCATAATTCCTTTTTGGCTTACGTGAAACAAAAGCAACGTTTTAAAATCAATAATACTTTGACACCAAGGCAATAAGGGAGGCTTTTTTTAAATTTTTGGTCAATTCGCATAACACATTTTTGAAAAAGCGTTCACCTTCGCTAAAACTTTTTTCAATTCTGTGATGCTAATTTTATAAGAATGAAAAAATGTTTTTCGATTATCCTTGGGTTTGCAAGTATATTTAACGTAAAAATTACCTTTCGGATGATAAAAAAAAAGAGTTACGAGTACACCAATCAGACCGTTTTATAAAAATGTTTTAAAGAATTGTAATCGTTTTTTACTTTTGATAATATAGTCAAATCCAGTTGAAAGCTGCAAGTTAATCGGATGATTAGTTTTTTGTTTGTTTGAAAATGGCATCTAAATAGGAGAAACTTTTTCAGGCCGCCACAGCGTACTCATTCCTTAATTTACAAAGGTTTTGTCGCGCCTGCCAAAGTCTCTTTTATGTATTTATTTGTTCATCTTGTGTCGATGTTTTCTCCTCCGTTTGTGTTGATAACTCGTCCCTCATTGAATTCGCCTCCTTTTCTTGGGCGATAAAATTTTGAGCATACTGACAACCGGCGCTTCGAAGGACACCGATACGACGAACGAAAGGATGTAGGAGAGCACGACTTGCCCGAAAAAGGCAATGACCACTGTGTCCTTTCCCAAATGAAACGGCGAGTCGAGATTCATCGCGGTCAAACGAATGACGATCGGATGGACCAGATAGGCACAGTAGGTGACTCTGCTGAACGGATAAAGAATTGGGGCCGAGAGTATGTCGTTCACCCAACCTGAACAAACAAAAATCCATGTAAGACACACGGGGCAGATGCTGCTAAATTCTCCCCGCGTCTGTCGGCTTTCACCAAAGAGCTAAGAGAAACAGGAGGGAGCATACGATGCTAAGCGATTAAAACGAAAGTCCAATGATAAAAAGTGCCGCCTCAATTGGAAGTACCTTCTAATTTTTAGCCGCTTTTCTTATCCACGAGTCTAGAAATGCACCATGCTCTTTCTTGGCTTTTTGTTGTTTAAAATGTTATCAGCTTCTCTGTACTTATATCACGAGACGCGTTTGAAGTCAAGCAATTTTCAGACTGCAACAAGTGGCTGTAGGCGGCGCTCACAAACATAATAAAAAGTGTCACCTCAGGATTGCTGGCACGAGGCATTGCCAGGCGACTGCCGATACATTCACTCCTGTTTCTCTCGGTTCTTTGGCTTTTAACGACGTCAGCCGTAGACGAGAAATGCGGTGAAAAAATGCAAGTAACATGGTAATTGATGAGCGTTTACCTCCGTAGCCGGTACTGCACGCTATGACGATCCACGAGAGTCCGAGCGCCCATGCGCTGTGACTCAAAGACGAATAAGCGGCGGCGGTGACCGGAGAGAGTTCCGCTTCGTATAGCCCGTAGAGCAAGCTCAAGAGACAAGCGGACGAAAGAAGCCAGCCCATCACAACGGTCGTCTGAATGCATTTTATTTCTCTTCATTACAATAACAATACGAATTTATAAATGAGCAATATAAATATCGGAATGGTATTACCTTGGACATTTTGACTTTACAATCAGTCTTAAACAGGTAGTAGCCCACGGACATGCCGATGAGATAAGGACCCAATCTCGTCCAGGGCTTGTCGTATATCTTGTCGAAGAGGGCAAGTGGATCGTCGGAGCTCGGCATATGATTGTTTATCAGGGCGATGTAACCCGTCGTGAGCCAGGAACTGATTAGCAACGTCAAGACCGAGAATGCCGCGAATTTGAAGTGATTCGTTGCCACGATCAGGATTACAGCTCCGATCACGTAAAATTGTGTGTCATCCGCGACGTACCAACTCCAGAGCATGCACTGCAATGAAAATACTTGTGAAGCAACCTTTCATGCGGTGGAACATTTTTTTTCTCCACATTTCAATGGAAATGTTTTCAGAATGTTCGAAAACAACGACAAATAACATCGTGTGTGTACGCGCGCGCGTGTACGATTGTTTTTTGTGCACGAAAACCTTCTACACTCTTTGAAATGCCTGGTGACGAATTTTAGCACATCGATAGCGCGGTTTGGGAATTATGTTCTTTAGATATCCGTTGCGAGGTATTTTCGGATTAATTTTTTCGAAACTCGATGAAAGACAGATGGCTTTAAGGGGTTTTACATCTTCAGAAATGTTTTTCGTGCTCTACATGTCTTAAAATTGAAGATTTCGGAAAAAATGTTTACAGGGTATATTCGTATCGGAGTTTGCGAAGGTCGGTAATTTTATTACATTTTCAGGGTATATGAATTTAGGAAAAACCCCCAGTAGTATGACTTTTCCAATATGAAAAATATTCAACAAACTAGTATGTGCTTTAAGATATGACAGGATTGAATTTTGATGAAATCGCTGAAACGCCTTGGTTTTAACGGAGTTTGGATTTTTGGAAGAACTTGATTTGCTATGGCGTATTGAAAATGAACGTATCTGGATAAAGGTGAGTAGTAGAGTAGTTGCGTATTGCCAGACGATTTTGCATCACAAGATTGCGCAGATTTGAGATTAGCGCATTACTCGATCGTTTCCTCTACGGAGAGGCTAATTCGAAAAGTCCGACTAGCTCTTGGATTAAGTATTGCGAGGCGAATAGAATAACGGGGAAGATACGTGCAATTTTGTTTACCATTTGATCGACGGGAAAGAGGGTGTTGATGTAGAGTATGTTGCGCCACCAATAGTTCGGGCAATTGTAGTGGTCGGCTGTTGGTGGCTCGAATACCGAATTCGCATGAAACCATTTCATGGAGACCTCGACGACCCCGAGTATGAATAGGTAGGGTGTCGTCAAGCGACAAAAGCGATAAACCAAAAAGCCAATAAACTTGAGGCAGCCAGCTACGAAGCCCCGAGTGCCTTGGGTCAGCTTGTTCAGATCGCCCATCGCGTTCGTACGGAAGTAGAGGAAACTGACGAGCAAACCGCCCATGAAGAAGAACGTGTCAACGCTGAAGGCACCGTTCGTCACTGTCTGGAAGAGAAACTTTTTCTCCACGACCTTACGATACTCCATGTTGTCCGAGTAATTGAACAGCACTATACAGGTGTGCCCGAGGATGACCCACGCCATTGAGATCGCACGGAGGCCGTGTACCGTGCTTATCGTGTCTCTTCCCACTGCCGGATCGCAGATCACTCTCATGTTTGTTCTCACGGAGAACGAGAGCAACAGTTCCTCGAATACATCTGCGGGGAAAAAAGAGCGCTTTGACAGTTCGCGGATCGATTCGCCTGGGCATGTTTTCGGCATACAGTTGGAGCCAAGACGAGCGCGAATTTTCTTTCCTCAAATATCTCTCCTAGATCTTGAGAGTTAAATTAGTATAAAGCACGGCAGCGCCGCAATATGTAGACACCAAGCCTACGAATGCTTATTTTTAATCGTCTTTTTACCTCTGTTCATTCGTTAACGTCCAACACTGGTAGGGCCAACTTCTTAAGAATTAATATACCGCGCTCAAGATTGCCACAAATTTTCGAATTGCTCAACTCTGTAGCGTTGCTCAGTTTCGCAAGGATGTATGGAAAGATTGAATGGATTAAGGGCGTACAATTTCAATACAATTAATTAACACTGCAATCATTTAGTCTTATTAATATTGATAATTGTGAATTATTCGAAAAAGTTTTATAAATAAATTTCTTATGGGAAAAATCTACAATATTCTGTACGATTGTTGCACGATCGTGCTTTTTCTCATAATATCTGGAGGAACGCAATCTCCTATAAGAACACATGCAAGCCAAAAGTATGATAATTCTTTAACGGGCAAGTGCATCGATCTCGAATTTTGCGTGAAAGCTTAGAACGGTTGAAGAAACGACGCTTCCAATTTTAACACCATGGTGGCATCTCCGGAAGAATTGCGTACTATATCCTTAACGGGCGAGTTAAATTTGACAAATTTTCGAGTCAGCCTGACTCGGATTCAAAGTTTCACAACTTGATAGAAAGGATGAGAATCAACCGGGAGGAGTTGAAATTAGCTTGAGATCTCGGTGGGCTCTAGAAAAATACGACTTTGCAAAGTTTCCCTCCTTCTGATCTCAGAAGGACTGCGCGCGACTCTGTCAGAGGGCTTCTCGAAGGCTGAACATTTGATTTTCGGCTTTGGGAGAAGAAAAAGCCGAGTGATAGTTACTCACTGAGATCTGGTTGGAGATCGGGGCTGGGCGTTGAACGGGGCAGGCTGTTCTCGTGCTCGTTGTTGTTGTTGATTATGGGGGTCGCGGTAATTCCGTTCTCTGTCACTGGAACAGGAAGGTACACCTTACCTTCATACTCTATGGAATACAACAATACGGTGGTCACGGTCGGTCAGCGACGGCCGAGTACGGAAAATATCAATTTACAGGCGAATTGTGAACAAAGCTGAATACAGCACAAAGCTAGTTGGAGATGGTGGAAGCTCGAGGCAGTCCTCGCACTTGGGCGTCTTTTCGAAAGCTTCGCGAATTCGGAATTCGATACGAACGAGAAGCAGTCGATAATTATGTTAATGTTTTACTCACTATTCGGGGGCAGTTTGTGAGGTCCCTTGACGCTTTGCTCGAGTTTAGTGTGCTTCTCCAAGTCATACGTCAGCCCTCTTTTTTTCGTGATTTTCATTGACAAATAGTAATCGTAGCCGGTACCGATCACCATCAGAATCACGACGGCAGTGCTGGACCCACTGGAGTGGAAAAGAAAAATAGTGTAATTGTGTCGGCCGTGGCGGCGGAAGAACAACACTTGCACATTCTTTCGAATCATTTTATTTTCTTTTCAAAGCCGCCCCCAACAAAAAAGTACTTTTTGTCAACGGTGCGTTTCGTATGCGGGAAGCTTTGTGTTTATGATTCGATTTAAACAAAAAATGCTTTCATACACTTCGAGCCATAAACTATTAAGTTCTTTGGATCACTTTTCGATTTACTTTTTAGTACTACAAAAATTCTCGACGTTATACCTAGTTTTTGGCTCTCCAGAGTAACCGAATGCTTTTGAAAAATTTGAAAAATGCAATTTTTTTTCATTGCATTCGTTTTTTCGCCTAGGCTTGTAACTTTAAATGGCAATCGACGATTTTTTAAAAAATTCCACAAACTGACCGAATTGCGACGCCTCGCTGCGATATAAACCTTTCTCTTTTGCCTGTTCTCGAAATTACTTTGTGAAACGGTGTGAGTCATCGTATCAGCAAAATCCATTTGTCCGATTTACTTCAAACTCGGATAGAGCATGGCTAATTACATTTTCCATCGTACGACCGGACGATTTTTCAGGACGTTTATCCATTTGTTGATGCCAAATAACTGAAGATTTTTTTGTTATCGAAAAACGGATTTTCTTTTACAGCTTGCGATTTTCGCAATTCATTTTTCTTTTTCAGTATCCGGTCATACGAGCGTTTTATTACTTTACCAAAAGTGCTTTTTTGATTTCTGATCATCCTAGTTACCGGACCCACCTACACCGGTTGAGAAAACTATGTAGAAAATTCCGGCCGATAAAACGAAACCTACATAGCTGCTTGAGGCATAAATGGAATTAGTACCATTTGAAAAATCCACAATTTTGTCCAATCCTATACTTTTCATTAACTTAACAGAATTATATTTCAAGAGTTCTATTCTATGTCGTGTATAAAAAAATTTCGACCCGACATCTTGAGATTTAAAAAAGTTCGCGTGTTCGTTGAATTAAAAAAAAATTATGCATTCCGTATGCGTGTGAAAAATGTCAATCTATGATGTCTCATCATTTGTTGATCATCTAGCGCACACAGAAACATTCCTATACACATATTTCCGGACACGTTCATATAAACGTAATTTTTCGACGCTTTGGAATATTTTAAGAACACATCTCGATAGAAATGTAGACACGAAGAAATTCCCGCGAGATCAAAATGTCCCGAGTGAGAGAGCAAAATAACAATTAAAAAAAACGACAACAACGAAATAATCGGCGACCGATTTAAAGAGGTCTTGACTCACATCAGGATCCAAAAAATCGGATCATCGTAAATATCGTAATAGTTTCTTTGATCCCGAACGTTTTGTATGAACGAGTTCTTGGCGGCCTCGTCGCTGGCCGCGAGTTTGGCAATGATCGCGACATCGGCCGCGGTACAGGAAAACGGCAGGCAAACTCCAAGGTGAATCAGTCTCGTCTATGGGATTCATTGAAAACAAGAAAATTTGAATAAAATAATCAGGTATAAAACTTTCGAATTATGGATTATGCGTGAGTTACTTCAGGACCGAGTTTTTGAAGGTTTGCGAGAGAACTCACGTTCGGTGTTAGAGTGTTGTTTATGAGTATCTTCATCATAAAGAAGCCGAGCTCGTAGGGCGGCAAATCGGCGATTATCGGGGGGCCGGACGACACGCCTTTTTTCTGCAACTCGCTGTTGAATTCCGCGGCCTCGTTGATCGTCGTTGAGGACGCAACGACCGGTGGTTTCGGCGGATACTTAGCGTTCTTCTTGTGCGTGTCGTAGCCGATGTACGAGCACTCGGTAGCCGATCCGGTGAAGTACGAATTTCCCCACAGAAATCCATTCGTGTAGCGTCCCGAGGAATCGTCCGCTTTAAACAGAAACCAAAATAATGATTTTTAGTTCGAAACATTATTTTTACGTTTAGTTGAAGATTATTATTCGCTTCGAAAAAGGCTGCGGCAATATGCGATGTCGACCAAGGTCAAGATGGACCGCTGCTTGGATGGGTGACCGCTCAAGCCGGGCTCTGGCTGCGCGCTGACTATTCAGCGGGAGACAGTTTTACTGAGTTTCTGATGGAAACACGATTGAAACACGCCAAAATATGGCTATCGTTATCGGCACAGGTTTACCGCGGTTTTCCCGTCACCAAATGCGATATAGTAGTGCATTGAAAAAGAGGGGCAATGAGCAGCGCTTGGGGATGGGGTCGGGGTGTCTCAAGAAATGGAATTACTGATGGAAATAGTGCATCGTGGGGTAAAAGCCTTCTGCTTTTCCGCATGGGGTCGTTAAGGGGGCGTACGCAAATTACTCAACGCAATTTGGGGGGTCCGGCCAGGCGTAACGGTCTACGTACGTGGGGGGAGGGGGGGAGGCAAGGTTTGCGTTACATCACGATTTTAGATCTGCCAGAAATAGCAAAATTTCTGCATATTCAAGTTCCTAATTTAAAACTCGCGCGCAATTTTACCGCGGAAAGTTGACAGCTTTCCACGCGAAACGTCACCTAAGGGGGGGAGTCACTATGCAAGAACTTGCACAGTAGCTTTCCCCCTTTCCCACTTTCCCCAAACAAAATTTGAAGAAAAAAAAATGTTTTTTGTTTTTTATAATACTTGAAAGTACATATATTAAAAAATATGTTGGCAACATTTGTATTCACCAGTCCGAAAATTGACGGAGTTAGTCACTTTAGTGAGAACAATAGATCAAGTGCAGGCTCTTATTATTTTGTGAAATATAATGAAGATGAGGAACTCTTATATTGCCCGCGACTAGCTACTTTAATGTAAGTATCAATATTCTAGAAAAAACATTGTTTTATATTAGGCTAAACACAACGAAAAATTCTGTACACGTTTTTCTCGAAACTACTTTTTTCGACCTTGTCCCAGCGAATACTCAAAAACTTAACAACCGATTTTCAATTTTTTTGGTTGACATTTTTTGAATCGCAGTGTTTAAGGTTGTGCGTAGCCGATTTTTTCAAAATTTGATAATTACTATTTTTAAAGACTGCTTGAATACAAAAAAGGGCCTTGAAAATAGAAAACATGTTTAAACTGTCGGCATTTTGTAAAAAAAAACAAAATAAAAAAACGGCTGCGCTTAACGATGGCTACATTTGTATAGATATCGATAAATTGTTGACTTTTTATTTACAGATAACCTTATTTTATAAAGATATCGATGGGACAATGAAGAGAATTTTTTTGTCGTCGTGCCAAGGCACATATCTCGTTTAACTTTAATGATTTTTTCATCAAAATTGGTATAAAGCTAGATCCTTTAACAATTAGTTATGTCGATGGAAGAAATGGCTATTATTGACAACAAAGCACCCATTACGTAACGGAATAGAGAGGGGGGGGGGGTATGGCCAGGCGTTATGGTCCTGGTACGAGGGGGGGGGGGGGTAAAACTGGGGAAATTGGCGTTACGTAATTTGTGTACGTCCTCTAATCGCATGGCACGTACGCCCGATCGGTAAATATCGTATGGCTAAGTTTCCTCCTGGACGGATCACATTTTGGGCAAACGAAGAGAAATACATTGTTCGTCGTTCAACAGAGCGGAAGGTGTTTCTATTTTTTCCGAAATTTCAGCCGTGTCGGAGACCATTGCGAATCTACAAATCAGCTATCTCTCTCTCTCGCGCCGCTCGGTCGATGTGAGACATGGCCTTAAGACGGAATGACACCTCATCGCGGTCGGTATGGTAGAGCAATTGTAGATACCCAAAAATCTCTGAAACGGCTCTTCAGATCCCGTCGAAACGTTGCCAAACGACGTCCAATAGATAGACGAACAGCTGTCTGCCCCTCAAATTTTCTGAATTTGAGAAAAAAACCGTAGATTGGCTTATGATAATCCGATCTACGTTTTTTTTCTCAAATTCAGAAAATTTGAGGGGCAGACAGCTGTTTGTTTATCTATTTGACGTCGTTTGGCAAAGTTTCGACGGGATCTGAAGAGCCGTTTCAGAGATTTTTGGGTATCTACAATTGCTCTACCATACCGACCGCGATGAGGTGTCATTCCGTCTTAAGGTGAAGTGTTCTGCCGACCGAGCTCCTATGAGTGCGAGAGAGACAGCTGCTTTGCGGATTCCCAGTGTTTACCGCGACGGCTTTTGGCAAACAGAAAAGACACACTTTCCGCTCTGATAAAAGACGAACAACGTATCCCTCTTCGTTTGTCCGAAATGTAATTCGCAGGAGAAAACGTGGCCGTAGGATTTTTGCCGCCCGGACTTTGTGACATGTGTTCTTAGGGACATGACATACATGTTTGGTCGGCAAAAATCCTACGGCAAAGTTGTCTTTTTCTAGACGGGCAAACGAAGAGAAAGTAGTTGTTCGCCGTTCCACAGAGGGGAGGAGTATCTTTTCTTTTTTTTCGAAAAATCAACCGCTTCGGAGAACATTGGGAATCTGCAAATCAGTTATCTCTCTCGCACTCATGGTCGGTCGGTCAGTCTAACACGTGGCCTTAAGGTAGTTCGGAAGAAAAACCGGAAGTAAAACTGACAATTTTAACGATTTTCATTTTTTTTTCTTTCGAATGTTTAAAACACATAGAATTTTTTTGTTGATCCACTCGGTTGATCATTATCGACTTTACCAGTGAGTTCATGTTTTAAGCAGTTGGCAGCGATACATAACCTTACTTTAGAAGAATTCAAACATCACCTCTCAACGACTCGACAAATGTTAAAACATGGCACAATTCCATGTAAGTGGTTATTTATTTTTTTTTTACAGAAAATTGATCTGCTTTTGTTCACGCAGATAAATAATAAGATTGGGCAGTTTTGAATGTTTCATCTTCAGGTAAATATACAGAACAAAAATAGAAAGAAATTTAAAATTTTTCTAAATCAAAATGTTCACAGCCGTTTTTCATATGTATATTTGTATACGTAATAATCAATTTAAAAAAATAAGATCTACAATCAACATGTTTTTATTCATTTTTCATCCTTCGTTTTATTATTACTTTTATTCTATTCTTATTGTATTTAGCATGATCTGCAGCGTAGGCATTCGGCGACATCCATATCGCATTCTGCGTGAATTGCCGTCTAGGAATTTCCCCTAGCAATCACAGCTGAGGCTACGGTTACCGTTTAGAGAGAGATAAATGCCGCATAGCAAAATTTAATAAATTATTGTGAAAAAATTACACCGTGGATCAGCTACAATTTTTGCAAGTGAATTCCGTATTACTCGAAGATTCGAAGAAGAAGTTTTGTTTGTTGGGTCAAACGGCAAAGTTTTACGTAAAGTTAACATTGCTGGTAAATTTTTCGGAGGTTACGTTTGGGTGCCTGTATTTTAGGCCAACTTTCAACGTTCATATCTCGGAAAATGGTACGGTGGATTGGCTCAAAATGTTTTATTTCAACGTGGCTAATGACATATTATCTCTTTCTCACAAAAAAAATAGGAGGTTAAACGTTAGTCGATTTTGGAATTGGTCCTTCCGAAACACCTTAAGGCGAAGTGGAAACTGTACCACGTGACAGCTAATAACAACACAGACAGCTGATAACAGTGCATGCGCAAAACATACATGTATATAGAGTACACAATGGTTAACGTTCCCAGCGCCGCTTGTGCGAAACCCTAATTTGTTGCACTTTTACGGACACGCCAGAATGCGGAGATTGGACTCCTTCCCTATAGTCTCCTTGGTCATGCGTCACACGTTCGGTCGGTAAAAATGCTATGGCCACGTTTTCGCCTAGACGGATCACATTTCAGACAAACGAAGAGACAGACGTTGTTCGTCGTTTAACAGAGGAGGTGTGTATTTTCATTTTTCTGAAAAATCAACCGTTCTGGAGAACACTGCGAATCTGTAAATTGGCTATCTCTCTCGCACTCATGGCCGCTTGGTCGGTGTGACACATCGCCTTAAGACGGAATGACACCTCATCGCGGTCGGTATGGTAGAGCAATTGTAGATACCCAAAAATCTCTGAAACGGCTCTTCAGATCCCGTCGAAACTTTGCCAAACGACGTCAAGTAGATAGACAAACAGCTGTCTGCCCCTCAAATTTTCCGAATTTGAGGGGCAAACAGCGGTTCGTCTATCTATTTGACGTCGTTTGGCCAAGGTCCGACGGGATCTGAAGAGCCGTTTCAGAGATTTTTGGGTATCTACAATTGCTCTACCATACCGACCGCGATGAGGTGTCATTCCGTCTTAAGAAGAATCATTAGAAATCAAGAGACGCGTCAGCGCCTTGACGCCGAATAATGAAAACGAACATTTTAAAAGCATTAACATCGACGCATATATATTTACAGACAAATTTCAATTTATTCCATTTGTTGTTGAACAACAGCGTTTTGCAAACACCGAATATTATCAGTTACCAGTTGACGTGCACAATTTAAAAAATATTAAAAAAAGTATCGAATATGTGGCATATGAAACCTCGTCAAATCAAAAACCATTTTTTTCCGAATATAATTTTTCTACAGTAAACGCAATGCTTTCCCGAAACAACACAATACATTTCAAATTCGTGCGACGTTTCAGATTTTTTAAACATAAGTTTACGTCTTGTAAACACTGATCATTGTCAATAATTGACGTGCACAATATGAAAAATAAAAGGAAGTAACGAAAAAGTGGGAGATAAAAGTTTGTCAAATGAAAAAACATTTTTGTCATTTTTTTCAGATACTAATTTTTCTACAGTAAACGCTATCCTTTTCTGAAGGAATCACTATATTTCAATTCCGCGCGGCAAAAATAGAGGAGGCGATTGATCTCTGCTTAACCGACGGACGATACGGGAGAATGCTAATAAACAAGTATGTAATTTTAATCTTGAAAACAAATGGATTTTTCATTTTTAATTCGAACAAAATCTTTGAATGGTTTATCCCGTTAAATAATTAAAAGTTGGTGGTAAAATGTTATAAATTTTCAACATTATCATGTAACATAAAAATGGGTGATCACTGGTCGATTCAGACATTACGTTACGTAATGTTTTCAACGCTGTCTGTATTCCATTCCTTTAGTATCTATTGCCATAAATATTACCATGAAACTATAAATGCGTTTTTTATTTTGGAAAAAAATACGGCAAACATTTGCCTGGTTAAAGAATCTTGATAAATACAGATAAAAGACATATATGCATTAAGAATTGCTTTATGAATCCACTAAAAAGTAGTTTTATAAAGCTACTTCGTATTGAAGTGTTTAAAAAAATATATATAACAAATTATATTTGTTTACGAACGACAACAAATAGAGTGCAAAACGTTCATAATGCTGACTTTATGCATGTTCGATAATACTTAAAGTTTTGTTTCAGAGGGTATTTAAATACACAATAGATTTTCACTAATCGCCTCTATTGAAAAGGCAAATTGCATATTGAGGTCAGCAGTAAAAACCCCTGGTTTGGTGCGTTTTCGGTGAATTGCCAAAATACATTTTTCGATCTCCTTCTCCATCATTTTGGCGTTTAAAAATCTAAGGCCCAAGAATCATTTGATAACTACAATGTCATAATACAGAAACAAGGGTCTCGACTTCTTGTGGAATCCTAACGATCCATCAATCATACCAAAATTATTCACGCGCGTTAAAATCCCGTATCGAAATTGCCGCCACGAATCGCGGGCCTCGATGAGCATCGTGCGCGCGAGGTGCGTTTCGAGGACAGGTAGAATCGAGCCGCGTTCTGAAAGTCGACCGGACATGACGATTCTTCCTACGCGACTGGCGAAAGTATTTTCAAAAGTAGGTCATTCTTGCTTTGTCCGAAATTACGTTTCTTGCCTCTCCAAGTAATTCACGTTAAATACGTTATTATTCGACGCATGAATAATTGCCATAATAATAATCATTCTATTTCCCATCCAAGCGAAAAATAAGTTAAAAAAAATGTATAAATAAAAAGAAACCTGCGGAGTTGCGGCGATTCTCAGACTATGGAAAAAGGAGTTCTGGGCTCGGGACAATTTCTCGTCACTTTCTCCACGATGCTGATTATCGCACGGTCTCTTGTGACCTATTGCGTTGCCGTGGATCCCGGCTTATGTCGACGCCACGTATAACCGGTTCGAATAATAAATAAATACACGAATGAAAAAAGAAATGGTGACAAAAAAATTGCTGCACTCAAAAAAGCCATATTTATGAAATAAATTGGTTTGGGAAATGGGCCCTCGAGTCTATTGTCAGGGTTATTGGCCTGCAAATATTATAGTACGGCGTGTCGAGCCAATAGAACAACAAAAATAACAAAAATGTTATCCTTTACCCCGACAAACAATATAACTAGGTACAGTGCCAACTTCGAGCTCTTTAACTTAAATCTACGTGACTCTTCAACTTGACTTTCACTTGAGTTTGACTCTCTAGCTTAAGTGTAAACCGATCATTTTTCTCAAGGTGAGTTACACTGAAAATGCGCTTTTTACATTTAAACTTGAAAAACTCAAACACTATATCTGTTAATTACGGTTTAAAATTCTCAAAATTGACCCGCACTGATTTAACTATCTTGTAATCTAAAATCTATTTTCAATCTATTATTTTCACAGAAATGAAAGTTATTTGAAGATGAGCTTTATCATTTTCAACAGCAATACGCACACTTTTACAAGAGTTGGACTATGTGTAAAAATAATGGTATAGACACTTAGAAAAATGGTATTTCGAATCTGTAAGAGTCAACTTCACGAATTTTCCACTGAATTTGGCTTATATTAATTAGTTGCTGAGTTGTTCAAATTTGAACGTAAGCAGCGGATTTTTCATACAAATCAAATGGAAAAAAAATCGAGCTACCATTTCGACTTTGGTTAAAGAACTTAAATTTGGCAAACTTTATTTATACCCAATATTAATAAAATAATATTATTATATGATTAATACGTAAAATTATATGATTAATATGTGATATTATTATATTATTAATACGAAATATTATTATTATGTCATTATACCTAACATTGAACGGTTCAACGGATTGAGAGTTATTTTAAGCATATCCATTGTTTTGTCCGTCAAGTTTACCATCCGAGTTACTAGGTTGCATATCTATAAAGTTAAACGCAGTGCGCTGCAGTATATATACAGCTATAGATATACTCCGTGCTTGATGAAGTAAGACTTTCTATTCGGGAAGTAAAATAACATTATCTAATCATTCAGCGACTAGAGAGTGGGGAGGATAGCGGGAACCGCAGGATCGCGTTTTCCTTCATACCTTCTGGTCTCCTGAAAACGGAATATTTTTTTTTCTCAATTCTCGCGGCGGGTCTCTTATAATCATGCAGTTACGTGTTATTTATACCCGGTGAGTTTAGATTGCGCAGTTATAATCCAACTTGACGTTGTCCGTATAATCCGCAGAGAAAAGTTCGTGTACGAGCTAAATGTCTGAGGAACGAGATTAAATTCTCTCAGTCTCGCGGGTTATCCATCAGGAAAATGAAGACGAAGGCATTCTTCTTACTCCGTCATTCTTGATGATTTTCAGATACGCCGTCTACGCGGAACTCGGAAAGCCTTTTCTTTTTCTTTTTTCCAAAGACTGTTCAAAGAATCATAAAAAATCAGCGCCTCAGCATTCATTGTTAAAAAAAAAATTAATTGCCCAAAAATGGCTGTCCATCATTTACTCGTAGATGTATAAAATAATAAATATTTTTCTTACATATGTATGTATATATATCCACATATATGCAGTAGCGTGCAAAAGTTTCGGGCCACCCTATTTTTCGTGGATATTGCATAGAAATACGATGATACGGAAAATACAAATGAGTGATGACACTTAGTGATGGCCCAATACAAAAGTATTGGGCCATATACTATTGAGTATGAAAACAAAAAAACTATAAAAATAACAAAACATGGTTTAGTTGTCTTTGTAGAGTTAATACTTCGTTGCGATGCTCTTAGCAGCGATTACAGCAGCACATCGTCGGGGTATAGACGCAATTAATTGCGAAATGCGATCTTGTGGCATCTTTTCCCACTCATATTGCAAATGATCCCATAATTCCGTCTTGTTGGAGTGATTCTTCGATCCAACGCGAACCTTGAGCTCTTCCTACAAATGTTCAATCGGTTTTAAATCCGGCGACTGCGAGGGCCAGTCGAGAAGGCGCACTTTTCGGCTTTTAAGGAAATTCTTCACAAGACGCGAAGCATGTTTGGGATCATTGTCGTGTTGAAATATCCACCCATTCGGCATATTTTTCTTCGTAAATGGGAGCATATGGTCTTGCAATATATTACGATACATTATGGCGTCTATATTGCGTTGGATTTCTATTATCGAACCAATACCGTTATCAGAAAATGCTCCGAAAACTTTAACATTTTCGCCAGCGTGTTTTACCGTTGGAATTTGTATCGTAGATCGTGTCTGGTACCTGCTGGATGGCTTACGTACTTGCGACCATCACTTCCGAACAATTGAAATTTGGATTTGTCGGAGAAAAGAAATTTCCGCCAATTCGATACTGTCCAATGTTGATATTTTTTGGCAAAATTCAATCTAGCTTTCTTATTCTTTGTGCCAATGAGTGGTTTCTTTACACCGACGCGCCTAATCAATCCCACAGCCTTCAGACGTCGGGATACCGTACTCCGACTGATATCAGCAAGTTTTTCACTGCGTAATTCTCGCGAAATTATTCCTGCAGTTTTTCATGGTCTACCGCTTCGAATTTTATCACACAACGAATTTGTTGATTTATATTTCGCAATAATACGGTTTACTGTGCTTTTCCCAATAGATAGAGTATTTGAAATATCACGAGAACTCTTTCCTTTTTCAAATAGCTTTAACACAACTTCGTGGACCGCTATTTTTGTGTGTTTCGCCATTGCGGCAGAAATAGAACTGATTTTTTCATGGTTCTTTATGTTTCGAACTAACGCGAAAGAAAGCGCGGAAGAAAACGTAAACAAACCGTGTGGCTGGGGAAGGTGAGGGAGCGGCCCAATATTTTTGCACACTGAATGAATACGTTCGACGCTGTACACAAACCATACACTATACAAACAAAATAATATACCACGCTGTTATGCATATCATAGCTCCCTCAAATATTTAAAACGATGGAGAGGTTCAGGCATAAAATATTTTATCGAATAACTGAGAAAAAAGGGCTGGCCCGAAACTTTTGCACGCCACTGTATAAGCGTGTCTAGGAGACATTATTTATTGTTCAAGGGATAACACCATGTTAGGTCGAAAACTGATATGGGAATTTTGGAGGAGATTTTTTCTAAACTATATTTAAAATTTTTCAACCATTTTCTCAAAATAAACACAAAAAAGTGTAAAAATGTTTGATATTGTTTAAGTTACAAATTGATTGCCCGCTCGTAGTCTGTATGCAAGGATCTTGCTCGCTAAAGCCCTCCGTGCTGGTATTTTGTCAATTTTTTGGATTGAATAAAATGCTAAAGTCTTTCTTAATGTGCAATTGAAACGATAGATAAGTACCAAAGGTTTGTCAAAACGTTGGTTTTTGTAGAAATTTCGCGCCTCGACGAAAAAATGCTTACATTTTTCTTTAGTTATAGTTGTAAAAAGATTTTGAACGATTTCTCAAAAACCTTTGGTAGTTTTCCCAAGTTATATACCTATATTACGAGTCGTTTTGATATTTTTCTCGTACTCCTTTGTAAAACTTGCAAAAATTCCATCACGCAACGCTTCAACGAAAAAGATGACTTTGGACAGATCACAATGCCGACATTTTGTATTTTTTAAAATCTCACCAATCTTTTTCTACTCTTGCTCGCGTATTTTTGAGGAACCATTTTTGAATTGTTCCATATTAGTTTTCGGTCTAAACATCGTGTCGTTACCCCTTAATTCGAGCCCAGTGTGTTACAAGATACTTCCACACATCAACGTATTTCGTATTCGAAACGAAGCGTGACACAATTGACCGAGAGCAACGCCCGAAGAATGACAAACGACGACACCGAAAGGAATAACCTTTCACGCACGTTTCAATTCGGGTTTCAGAGTCAAGTTCAATTTTCCCATCGTAATAGAGAAACATGGAGAAAGAGAGGGAGAGAGAGAGAGAGAGAGAGAGAGAGAGAGAGAGAGAGAGAGAGAGAGAAACGGTAGCAAATATGTTTGGGTTATCGAATGTGGAGGTCATGCCATTGTTGTTACTCTTATTCATAAAAGTAATATCGTGAAAAAGATCTGGATGGCTATGTAACGCTCAAAACATAATAATACATGCAATTATAGTAAGGGATCATTAGGACTCGCGAAATAAGTTGAAAATTTCGATCGTCCCTGGCAAAGATCGAACACCAACCGGTTTTTGTAACTCGTCGATAGCTGGCGTCCTCGAACTTAAAATAAGTTCACTGTCGAGGTCTCTATGTCGCAGCCCCTTCATGCACGTGACTCTTATTGCATTCGTTATTCTAGCAGATTATTACAGGCTGGTCATGATTTATGGCGGCATATTTGTTCTACAGGGCAAACAATTGGTATTGAGAAAAGGGGTAGAAAGAGTGGACAATGGGCAACTTGGCGTGAATGTGTTCTAGGTTATAGTCTCGTTCAACGTAGTTCATGGGCCCGACGATTTTTTTTTCTTTTCCGGCGACACCTGTTGCAACAGAGTCTCTTTACCCAACACGGTCGCGAGGAGTGTAAACATTGAAAAGTAGATTTTATTGCCGCGTCGAGACAATCGACTAGGTTCGAGACAATTTTACGATTTACTACGAAGAAAGCTGCTACACTGAGAGTTACGACCCGCCGCCGGAAAGTTGTATGATGCATTAACGACTCGAATGCGAGCAAATTAGGCAGATGGGGAAAGCCTTTCCGAAAGAGAAAGCCTGAATATATTATGGCGCGAAGTTTAAAAAATAATAAACAATGCCCGGCACGCAGCGTAAGAGTTTCAAATATTGATACAGAATGAAAGACCGAAAACTAGCCGCAAAAGGGCGATAGAGCGGCGTAACGGAACGAAACCTCAATGCGCATGCAGCATTCTATCCTCAAATCCTCTGAGCAATAGCCTCGTGCGCTTCGCGCTCGCACCTTCTACGAAAACCTCCGCCAGGTGGCACTCTCCGAACGCTCTAATGTATGCGATCTGATATGGATCTCGGGATATAAAAGAAAAACAAAATTCCGTTACCAGTTGCCAATGGAATCTGGACGCAGCCCCCAGTAAATATCAGTTTTACGTGGCTCTCGTAATGTCCGTCGTTTTTATTTTCAATCGCTACCACGTGTGGCGCTAGTAGACGTCTGCTCGATAATTACACTGAGAAAAAACCAATTGAATAATAAAAAGACATTGGTTTTAAGGCTTTCACGGCTCTTTATGTAATGAGAAGAGTATGTGGCTTCCGGATGGAGGCCGTGTTGAGGATCAGCGTTGTGCCGACGTTTCGAAAACGTTACAGTCTGCATCATCAGGGCCGAGAGCTCCGATACTGAAGCTCTCGTGTCTCAGGTATTCCTTATATAGTTGCAGTCATCGTTCCAGATCGCTGCACCAGCCAATCAGATGTTTTATATGATCAGCTGGTCAATTAAAAAACCGGGAGGACGGTGTGCCAAATAGGATTGACGTGATATCCTCCATCTCTGTTTAGATTGTCCGGATGTTTTCGGATTTCCAAGCCTTCTCGGTGTTTCCTGGAAAAATAGCTGTTTTTAATTGACCAGCTGATCATATAAAACATCTGATTGGCTGGTGCAGCGATCTGGAACGATGACTGCAACTATATAAGGAATACCTGAGACACGAGAGCTTCAGTATCGGAGCTCTCAGCCCTGATGATGCAGACTGTAACGTTTGCGAAACGGCGGCACAACGCTGATCCTCAACACGGCCTCCATCCGGAAGCCACATACTCTTCTCATTACATAAAGAGCCGTGAAAGCCTTAAAACTAAAATCAGACGCCTACACGGAGAGGCTATTTTGGGTTCTGTTAACACCTTTTCCAAACTCAGGAAAACTCTGCACATCCAACTGTGCTCGTTAACATTCCTAAAAAGGTGCCGCAACCATCAAGTGGTACCAAAATGTTTTCAATTAAAAAACCCCTTTCCATCAAAACAAGCCAAAACTATCCTCCACCAGGCCTCGCTGAGACTGGTAAAGGAGAGAATATCTGTCACCAAAAAGCTTTTGGACCAAAATTCCCAAAAACTCCTTAAACTTCACCTACGTCTATCTGACTCTTTGGAACCACAGCTGTGGGAAGATCTTGACCGTGTCACCCACGAACAAGCCCTTCACTGTGCAGACCTAAGATCCAAGAATCAAATAGAAAAATTCAGGAAACTATGTCCACAGACGAAGCAGCCCATCCTAACCCACACAGTAAAAAACCTAAGTAACCACACACTCTCCACAGCTGAAACATCAGTCCTCGCAAAAGGGCACAATTTCGCCATTACACCGACAGAAATTCCGACCAGAGAAATCATCAGCCAGGTCGAAACTGCCATCTACCGTCTCCCACTAGATACTGGCAACGACATCAGGAGAGGGATAAGCAATATTCTACACAAGGCAAAACCTCCGCAGCAGAATATCACGAAGGAAGAACACCTTGCTCTTCACAATTTGAAGAAAAACAAGGGCATCTTAATACTACCAGCTGACAAAGGGAATGCAACTGTCATCATGGATAAAACGGACTACTGCAGTAAAATTATGAACCTGCTCGAGGACACCAACACGTACAAGAAATTATCACGTGACCCCACATCGAGTGTAGAAAAGAAAACAACAACACTTCTAAAGAAGGCTGGTCTATCGGAAAACCTAACCAAAGCCCTTACACCCAAGGAATCCCTACCACCCAGGCTTTACGGTCTGCCAAAAATACACAAAAATAACATCCCACTAAGGCCCATTGTTAGCAACATAGGCAGTCCTACATATCACTTGGCACGTTTTCTCTGCAAACCTTTGCAGGAACTCGTAGGCCTCAACAACTCCTATATCCAAAACTCCCGGGATTTTGTGAACAAGATCCAGTCTATCAAGGTACAACCAGAAGATATTTTAGTGAGTTTCGATGTTGTATCCCTGTTTACAAACGTCCTAACCAATGAAACCCTAAGCATAGTTAAAAATTCCAAAAAAGTTGCCCCTAACCTACTGCCCCTCATAGAACATTGCCTAAACTCTACATACTTCCAATTTCAATCCCAGTTTTATGAACAAACTTCAGGCGCAGCCATGGGTTCCCCTATTTCCCCTATCATCGCCAACATCTTTATGGAGAACTTCGAGAACAGAATTCTGCAAGAAGCTTCCCTCAAGCCCTCCACCTGGTTCCGATATGTCGATGACACCTTCGTCATTTGGAGTCACGGCAAAGAAAACCTCAATCATTTCTTAACCTTCCTCAACTCCCAACACCCCAATATTCAATTCACCATGGAGATAGAACAGGAAAATCAAATCCCTTTTCTGGATGTACTGCTTCAACGGAAAAGCGATGGCACTTTGGGCCATAAAGTTTACCGGAAGCCAACCCATACGGATAGATACCTCCACGCTACGTCCCATCACCACCCGTCCCAAAAACAGTCGGTCATAAGCTCTCTGGTCTACAGAGCTCTAGCGATCTCCGAACCAGACTCCCTGGAGGTTGAACTAGAACACCTACGAAAAGCTTTAGGAGACAATGGCTACAAGCCAGGCAACATCGAAAGAACGATCAAAAATTTAAAAAGAAAAATAGCTGATCCGAAAACGGTTACATCACCTGATGGAGAGAATGAAGGACAAATAACTGCAACAACTTCCCTTCCATACCTTCAGGGCATAACCGATCGCATAGGCAGGGTCCTTGAAAAACATAACGTGCGAGTCATCTTCAAACCTCAGAAGAAACTAGCACAAGTGATTCCGAGTGCAAAAGACCAAAGACCATCATTAAGTGCACCAGGAGTATACAAAATACCCTGCTCATGCGGTAAAGTGTACATAAGGGAAACCGGGAGGAAGATCAATACACGGATCAAACAACACCAACGGTGTATCAAATATGGCCATATTACACAATCAGCGCTGGCCGAACATTGGATGGAGACTGGTCATGCCATCCAGTTCGACAAAGCCCAAAGTCTGGCCCCATCAAACAGCTATTTTTCCAGGAAACACCGAGAAGGCTTGGAAATCCGAAAACATCCGGACAATCTAAACAGAGATGGAGGATATCACGTCAATCCTATTTGGCACACCGTCCTCCCGGTTTTTTTTTTTAATTGACCAGCTGATCATATAAAACATCTGATTGGCTGGTGCAGCGATCTGGAACGATGACTGCAACTATATAAGGAATACCTGAGACACGAGAGCTTCAGTATCGGGGCTCTCAGCCCTGATGATGCAGACTGTAACGTTTGCGAAACGTCGGCACAACGCTGATCCTCAACACGGCCTCCATCCGGAAGCCACATACTCTTCTCATTACAAAAAGACATTGGTTGATCCAAATAAATGTCTGAACACGAAGTGCCACCGATATAAGACATTGTTACAATACTATAAAATTTTGGAAAATGTGATTGATTATAATACCATATTATTTTATTTGAAATTCTCTTATGTTCTCTCAATATCTCCACTACCTTAAAATAAAATGATAATCTATTGAAATCATTCTATATACAATCTGTAGATGCCATGCCAAAATATAATCAATAGAATGAATTATTTCTTTACTACATCGAAACGAATATGCCATGAGACGTAACATTTTCGTACTCCGTTCAATATCAAAAGTAGTTGTATGAGATAGAGACAAGTGTATATCATGATTGAAAAATTAACAATATCGTTTCGAAATAATGGTATTTTTTGCCACAAAATACAGGTGTCATCTGTAACGACGCATTTAGTCACTAGTAAAAAAAAAATATTCGATGAAATAAATGTTCATTGCAATAAATGTTCAATCAAAAGAATATATGTGTGAATTCGAGAAGTCATATTTAATATGATTCTATGTGCACTTGCAAACATTTCTTGATTATTAGTTCAAACAAATGTACACTCACGAGAATTGCTGAAAATATTTGAAAGAAGTTCTTTGGAATAGAGTAGGATTGTCACAATAAAATGTTTGATAGAATTTGTTTTATTTAAAAATCGAAAGTTTTTCAATTTTTTTAAAATCTTAAATAAAAAGTGAGCACTAGAACGATCGTCAGATATTCAACTGATGAGAACAGATACTACACTTTGATCTTTGCCACAGGCCGAGAAGCGATATTATGTAGTGTTTCTCCGGCGCTTAAGTAGATTTTCGGTTCGTGCTACGCTTACGAGAAACGAGCGCGCGTGTGGCTTTTGGCGGTTACTCCGAGAACTACGGGTTTCCTCGCGCCTATAATTTCGGTGACGCTCGGTCATTATATGTATATGATTTGGTTGAATTTCTTCAACCAAAGAAGAAAGTATTGATTCGATTGGCGTAGTGTATTCAGTTCAATTATACACGTGTCATATTAATCGCATATTCTTTTAAATCGAATATATCATTTTAATGAACATAGATGTATTTTAGTCAGATATTCAATCAAAGAAGTACGTATAGTTTTCATTTAACGCGATTGGGTGAAAAAATTAAATAAAAATGACTACGATTTAATCGCTTCATGTATGCGCCAGAATCAAATTTCATTTTTGCATAATTTTTTAACCAATTCAGACATTCGCTTAATATTTGTCAAGGAAAATAAAATACTAATATTTGAACGAATAATGTACTTGGAAATCAATATCGGATATGGTGAAGACAATAAAATAATATATTTACTCAATAGACATTTTATCTGAATCCGCGTGTTCTCGTGTTGCCAATTGCAACAACCTCGATTACCCAGCGAACTATAAGTGATGCCTAAACTACGAGTTCATATACAAACGCTCATGAAGTGACAGACATTAGGCAACGACAACTCATCAAAAGAATTGAAGCGATACATCCGAAAGTCACATCGGATATATCCTTTGCAAAAGCTATGGCACCACCTGCAGCGACAGTAGCAATACAGAGATTCGCTACGCAGTACAGAGCATGATCAAACGAGCTGAATTACATTTTTCTTGTGTACTCGAATCAACAATATTCATGTTATGAATTGAAACGCTTTTTTGTTCGTTGCAGAAAATGCATTGAAAACTATATAATTTGTTCGCGATAATTTTTAAGTTAGATTCAATAATATATTCTTCTCGGCTAACAATACATTTTTGGAATGAAAACAAACTTTTAATTTTATCATGTTATTAAAGTCAAGGCGTTTTGTTTTGACTAATAAATCCGAATATTTACACCAATAATTTTACAATTGAATCAACGAAATTTCATTCAATCACACCAATGATATTGGATCAATCATTTTTTTTCTCAGTGTATATATGCCGTATGATTTGTGAACCGGCCGAACCCACCAAACAATTGAGAAAATGTTTATTATAATCATTATTATAATATCATTATTTTAATTGTTTAAAATGATGTAACTAGAAATTTATTTTGGTTCTTTGGCAGTTAGAGATTGGGAAGTAAATGTATGCGTGGGTGTCGGTTTCTGAACAAGCATGCAAATTTCAAGAAATAAATTCTTCCATGTGAATATGAGGAAAAATATATTTACTTTTATAATTATCAATATCAATATAATCAATATCGATTATATTGATATTTATCCATATCAATATAATTATCAAATTCAAAATTTCAACACATTATATATGCATTTTAATAAAATCACCGTTTTTTCTCTCGACAATACATAAATGTGCATTAAACATTTCTCACGTGGTACAAAACTTGGAATTTTTTTTCAACTCGTTTTTTTTTGCTGTTTGGCGTTCATTCGCGTACAATATTGTTGCATACGAGTTGTGACAAATGAGTTTGAATGAGCCCAAGTACCAAACAAGTATACAAACGCTCATAAAGTGAGAGACATTAGACAACGACAACTCATCGAAAGAATTGAAGTATACACCCGAAAGTCAGATCGGAAATATCCTTTGCATCAGCTATGGCACTACTCGCAGTGACAGTAGCCACACAGATATTCGCTACGCAGTAGCGAGCATCATTCACAGCATCACTTACAGCATCAGCCAAAAATTTGCATGTGTTTTGGCTGTGCAAATTGCAATAACCTAGATCACCCAGTGGACTACGAGTGATGCCTATACTACAAGTTCATATACAATACAAGCTCATAAACTGACAGACATTGGACAACGACAACTCATCAAAAGAATTAAAGCGATACACCCGAAAGTCACATCGGTAATACCCTTTGCGTAAGGTATGGCGCCATCCACAGCGCGGTAGCAACACAGAGATCCGCTACGCAGTAGCGAGCATCATCCGCACCATCACAAGACTCGCGCGTGTTCTCGTTTTGCAAATTGCAACAACCTCGATCACCCAGCGAACTATAAGTGATGCCTAAACTACAAGTTCATATACAAACGTTCATAAAGTGACAGACATTAGGCAACGACAACTCATCAAAAGAATTGAAGCGATACATCCGTAACCCAGGTAGGAATTGACGATGAAAAAAGGGCTCGCCAAGCTCTGAAACAAGGCTCACATTTTTTAATTCAGGCTGAGCACTAGCCTGATTTCAGGCCTAGCTGAACCTCTGAATGATAACGCGGTTTCAGGCTGTTGCACACAGGCTTGACCAAAGGCTGGTAGAAAAGCCTGTACTAAGCCTGAAACGACGAAACAACAAGGCTCAAAACGAGCCTTAACTGAAGCCTTCACGAGCATTTATGACCAGGCTTTTCCCAAACTCTTCCCGAGGCTATATGAGGCCTGTTTTTAGTTTTCTATATTCTACATTGGGGTAAATTTAATAAATTTGTAAAGAATTCATTTGATTTGTTATATATATTTATTATTTGTTATATTATTTGTTACAAAATATATATAAAAAATATTTTTAAAAACAATACTTTATTTTATTGCGTACTTTTATTTTCGTATATACTTTTTTTGTGTACCTCATAATTATCGATAATAGCATATGTTTAAATGTTCTGAGCTGCCTCCTTCGCTTTCGTTTTTCGTGCCTTCGCACCCGACACATTTATTGCTAATTTTTTTTTTCATAGAAGTACAGAAAAAATATTATTTTAAACTTATTTTATTTTATCACAACTTGAAACAAGTCTGCATCCAGCCTTGATTTTTCAGCCTCAAAATTCACCGGCTGAATAAAGCTTGAAATAACCCTGAGTTTAGGCTAAGCAGCCAGTCTTGGTTCCAGGCTGCTCCAAACGATGCAATGAAACCTGGGCCAGGTCTGTCTCACTCAGGCTCGGTGAAACAAGGCTCGCACAAGCTTGTTTCCATCGTCAGCCTTTTAATTGCCTACCTGGGAAGTTACATAGGATATGTCCTTTGCATAAGCTATGGCACCACCTGCAGCGACAGTAGCAATACAGAGATTCGCTACGCAGTAACGAGCATCATCCGCATCATCACGAGACTCACAGTTGCCATGAGCCATCATTTTACATTTTACATTTATTAAAATAATATCAAGACTTAAGACTCAAAGATGCTGATAACGATGCTGCTTAAAGAAGCTGATAAAGATGCTGACGCTGGTACTGCTTTCCATTCTCTCCTCGTAAAGTTTTATTATAACTGAATTTTTTTTTAATTGAACGTATTTGTCATGCCTTTGATTGGTAAATAAGTTTCATTATTGATTAATTTGTTATAAGAATCATAATAACGGAAATAAAAATAGTAATAATTCCTAAAAGCCATTAACGTTAATGTGTTGATTGACGGTTAATGGTGTGTTGTAACTATTCAACAATGCATTATAACAATTATTTACAAAGTCATAATACATTTTTCGTAATTAAACAAAAATATTAGAATTTTGTAAAAATTGTCATATTAATTATTGCATTAAACTAATTAGACGAACTAGATCGCAATCAAACAATCTTAGTGCACGATAGGTATTTTTTTGACAAGCGTCAACAATTAGCCACCATGTCAGTCAGTTTAACCCTGTGCACTGGCTGTATTACTATATTTTTCATACACTAAGGACACGAACGACGCCTACAGGCCATATTTAACACCACGCTCTGGGGTCAAATTTACGGAGGTTTCTTATACCGTCTCACCATACGAAGATTTGACTCCTTCCCTATAGTTTCCTTGCTGGACGGCCTTGAAGCACGAATATACCAATAATAATGAAAAGTAACGCAACGCGAAAACCGAGCGAGGCGAGGGATTGCGTAATTTGTAGAAAGAATAAATATGGCTCGCAAGATCAGGCCACTTGGAGCATGGTCAGCGAGAAAATTGGAGCAGATTATTATGTAACCGTAGGGGGCGCACGGGGCAAGAACGATGCAAGAACAAGCACCTTCTATGTATGTAACTTGAGGTGCTTTCGTACAATCCGGAAAGGGAAAAATTACGCGTCCAATAAGAGTTTTGGTGCACCGAGAGCAGCACTTTGCAATATTTTCGCGAAAGAGGGATAATTTTCTAGTGACGTGCATCCGATACATTGGATGGCTAACTTTCATTGTTCTTCTGTTCAAATGCTACCTGTATGGAACTATGCGTGAAGTGAATGCCCAGAATAGGGCTTAGGTAACGTCTATCCATTGTCGTGTGAATGTTTTCTTCCTTAGGCATTGTCTGCTGACGGAAAACGTTATCGTTTACCAAAACAAAGATTTCCACAAATAGGAAATTATTTTTGAAACTTGTTTTATAAATACCCAAAGCCACCATTTTATTATATGTATATGACGAATTAGTAATTTTCGAGAAATTAACAGAATGCAGTTAGCGTGCCATATTTTCGGGTGTACTGCAGAGACTTTTTGGCGATATTTAAAGGGAGGTACCTGAGTAAACGGCGAGAAAAACAGGTAAACTTCGGGAATTTTTATCTCAAAAACTAATGTTTCGATTGGATCCGGGTTTTTTTTTAATTGGAAACATTACGGTACATTGATGTATGTTTAGGAATTTTTTTAAATAACCTGGTTGATTTGAAGCGATTCGAACGCGATTATCTCGAAACATAGTTTTCAAAGTGGGTGCCAGATGTATCTCGAAAACGGCTTGTCCGATTTTGTCCAAATTGGACAAAATGGATACAATATTCTTCGATAGTTTTTCTCGTTCGCCACGTAGGGGTTTTTCATTTGATTGAACCATTGCTTTTTTATGCAATGTGTATGCAATCCAAAATCGTTGGAAATTGCGAACGAAAAACGAATGTTAAATTAAAACGGCCGCAATTCCGTCAAAAAGGAAAATTAAAAAAAAAATCCTACGTGGCGAACGAGAAAGACTATCAAAGAATATTGTATCCAAATTTGTATAAAATCGGACAAGCCGTTTTCGAGATACATCTGGCACCGACTTTGGAAACTATGGTGCGAGATAACCGCGTTTGAATCGCTTCCAGTCAACGAATTTATTTTTAAAAAATCCTAAACATACCTCAATGTACATTTTTTCCAATTTAAAAAAACCCGGATCCAATCGAAACATTAGTTTTTGAGATAAAAAGTCCCGAAGTTTACCTGTTTTTCTCGCTGTTTACGCGGGTACCTCCCCTTAACGGAGACGACCAGTCTTGTGTCCAGGAAAAAGGTGAATTTTGACAATCTTATAGTTGCACTCAGTTGTTAGAATGAAAATACCGTCCAGTGGCTTTCATTTTACGTACCTTCACAAATTTGTCTCAAGGTTTTTTAACAAAATGCCGGCGTTGAAGTTGAGTGAAGCGAGTCACCTTTGTCTGATAGTGTCTTGCGGCCGGTAATATTCATGGCCAATTCTTCGCCGATTTACTTGAATTTTTTCGGCAACCTTCTAACAACACTTAGCATTGAAGTACGTAAGGGATTTTTGATGTATGAATGTTTGAAAACTCTTTGCGAAGAATAATCATCGCTCGAGCGGTGTGCTCGAGTCACACGCGCCTGAGTAGGGAATTAATTTGGGCGAGGGAAAGTGACGCGCTGCGTGGCCTCTGTATTTAAAAAAATGTTAAACCCAAAACAGACGATCCCATAATAGTTTTCTCTGTCACGGCAAAAAGTGTTACTCCGAAACCTGGATTGAAATTTAGGTTAGTTTATTTTTTTCCGGCGGGTGTTCATTTAAGCTTAATGATCAGCAAGAACTTTGAGCTTATATTTAGTGCCGGTAAAGTTATGGGCATTCAAATGCATTTTGTCATCCTTCTTGAAGGGACGATGAATTTATCCTATGAAAACTTAATTGATGATGGTTGATTGATGCCGTCTATTTGGTTTCAGCACTCTATCATAATGCCGCGAAATGGTATGAACAAGAAACCTGTACTTGTACCAGTTACCGGACAACAGATTGCTCAACCCAAAGATGTGATGACACGTGCACAAAGTAAGAGAGCTGCTGCAAGAAAAATAGTCAAACTTGACAAAGCTGATTTTTTAATGGGCCGATAAAAGTCAACTTTTAATGAAATACAAGAGGCAGAATTCGCAGTCCATTGCCATAGATGAAAAATACTTTGGGCTGACTATGACCAATGTAAGTCGCTTGGCTTATGAGTACGCTGCAGCCAATAAGATCGAAAATCCCTTGAACACATCACACAAGTCTTGTTGATCCCTGATTACCTGCAAATCAAGTCTCGCATAGCCTTATGCGTAATTATTTAGAGTTTATCCAAAGAATAATGACCTACTAAGAAGATTTCAATGTTTTGTTCAGATAATTTGCTTACTTTATTCGAATTTTATTTGTCAGAGCATTTATGATTACAATTAGAAAGAATGCGCTCACATTTCCAGCGTGCGTCTCGGAGTGTGAATTTCTGAACTTTCTTAATGTATACCGTATTTGTTTAATGTGAAGGTTTTCTGTAACGTTTCTTAACTTAATGATTAGTTGAATAAATGCCCTATCTGACTATTATAGTTTTTTTAACCCTTATCATTGAAGCCTGGCGGTCCTTCAAATTGCGAAGCGCGCACGCTTGACCCGAATGACTCTAAAGATACCCGAAGATGAGTAGAATAAAAACCACTAAACGGAAGTTTCATTCCATCAACCGAGTATTCATAAAAGATGTGGAAAATTCACTTTCTTCCGGACTCTTGACTGGTCGTCTCTCTCAAAGGGCAGCAGCTTCGAAGTCCACTACATTATGTAAATGTCTTTGGGTTTTTTACTCGGGTGTTTGCACCACGGACCAGAGTACAATTTTCATAAGTTCTCACGACCGTATCTGTGCCCAGATTTATGCGGAAAAGTCAGACCCTGATGTGAGTTGCGCAACGAGATAGGTTAATTTTCTCCAACCACGATATCGAAAACATGCACGAAGGACATCGAAAGAATTCACTCTCGAATTGTTGACGAAAGTAATAACGTGAAAACATCCTCAGCGTAGTGGATTTTACGATAAGAATATTTTATTCTCTCACCCGTGTACGAATGTATATTATGCAAGAATGTTGGTCGACTTTCGGTCGTTCGCCAACGTAATGTAATCTGGCGCAATTTAATGATATATGTGATCCGGGATAGGCGCGCGTAAGCGGTCTATATAGATCTGAAGACAAAACGACTAAAAGAAAGGGCTTTTATCGGATGGGGCGTTTATGGGGGAGATACGCGTTGCGTAAGAGGTTAAGAGAGAAAGAGCGAGAAAGAAGTACAACTTTCTACGTGCGGCGTGGAAAAAATACACGTGTTTACCGTCTCGACCGTATATGTAATTCTTTGATATATCGATTCCCGTATGTTCTACCCACTACTCTATCCATTTATGTGTACCAAACTAAAGATAATCGCAGAAACGCCATTCCTGTTTGACGAACACGAACCTTGGCGCGAATTTTCTGACCCAGCTGTTTGAAGTATTTTTTATGTTTTTTTAAATCGCTAACTTGTTGTCATTTAATTTTTTCGGCTACGTATCTGTGGCTATTTCTAAACAAATCGGTTCTTTTTCAAATTATTTCCAAAATTCACGTTTTATACGATGTTCTCGATGTTTCATACATTTTTATGGCTTTAGTACCTTTCGATATCTCATACAAATAACTTTTGATACCGTGCACGAACTTATTCAAAGGTTGAAATATTTTTAAAAATATACGGGCCTTTTTATTTTTCAGCGACTAGAATTAATGTAGGAACGGAGCAGATAGTTATTAAAGTTTTACGAAACGGTAATTATTTAGATTTCGGGCTTTTTCGGTAAAAAAAACTGCCATTTTTATTACCACGTTTTTATTAACTCGCTTTCTTGGTTGTCTGTTTGTCTGTTCGGTACAAATTTTGTAATCGATTTTAAACTAACTTCCGGATGAGCTAGAGACTTGAAACTTTAAACATAGCTTAGAACTGGATGACAATGCAATATCAACTAGCATTCTTGTCTGTTTGTTTGCTTGTTTGTCTGTTCGGTATCAAATTCGCAATCGATGTTTTTTTGGTTTTAAATATCGAGAGCTGATGAACTCCGCTGTAGCGACCCTACTCCCGCCTTGGTAGCGACGCACTTCGTCATGCTCAAACAAGAGCGATTGCGATTACCATTTGTTTGTCTGTTCAGTACAAATTTTGCAATCGATTTTAAACTAACTTCCAGATGAGCTAGAGACTTGAAACTTTGAACGTAGCTCTGATCTGGATGACAGACAAATAAACAGACAGGCAAGTTTATCACAGAGAGAGAGAGAGAGAAAAAGAGAAAAAAATAATTAAAGGAATAAAAAATATAGTTTAGTGAAAGAGATAAAATAAAAAAATAATAATATTAAGGGACAACACCACTGTGACGGCTTCAAAAAATCGATTTTTTGAAAACCATCTAGAAAAATCTAAAATACATTTAAGATTAAGATGCCGTTGGACCCAGGTCGAAAAAATAATTATTTTCGGAGATATTGAATATTTTGTGGAGCGGTGCAGCGCTCCGTGACGCTCGGGGTCCCGCGCAGCTGCGCGCCTCAGGGTCGGCAGGTATACCGGGATATATAAATTTGAGCAGAGACGATTTGCTGCAGCGTTGTTTGGGCGGCTTCACGCAAAACAACAACGAAAGCTACAACAAATCAGTTTGGGCAATAGCTCCCAAGTGTCAGTCCGGGAGCAAAAAAATCGTCGATATTGCAGCTGATATCGCGGTATTATTATTCAATGATGGCCTGAGAAGCCTCATGAAAGTTTTGGAGACGTTGGAGATAACTATCGGCCCAAATTGTTTCAATTTTTGCGTTGAAACCGACGCAGCGCGGATCGAGCTGGCGGAGCGCTCGCTCACAGACGCTGCAAAAGAGGCAAGAAGAGCCTCTACAAGTTCGAGAAAAGATGCTAGGGACAATGATTTGCTTCTTGAAGGCCAGCTATATGGTGCCGGCATCGCTGATTAAAGGTAAAACATTTTTTTTCCAATTTATCGCATAAATTAACAAACCTAAAACTTTGAACGCGTTTTTCTCAAAACCACTTTTTTGAGTGCGGCACGCAGCAGAACTCGAGCAATTTTCATCCGATCGACTTCAAATTTGGACTGCATCAATAAAACTATTAGGAGTACAATTTTGCAGTGACCGTTTTACTTAGAGAGCCACTGCGGCCGAAGTAGTGGCCCTAGCTCAATAAAAAAGTGGCATTTTAAACTAGAGGCTCTGCCAGTGTAAACAATTTTAAAATGCTAACGGATACGTGTATGCATTATAAAGTTATAGGCACTCAAACATGGCAACCTACGAACCGAATTCTCAGCATTTGCGGGAGGTTATGATTTACTTCTTCAACATCAAGAAATCTGCGGCTGAGGCCCATCGTTTGCTTGTAGATGCTTACGGGGAGGGTTCTATTAGTGAGAAAACGTGTCGGCGGTGGTTTCAACGCTTCAAAAGTAGAGATTTTGAGGTCGAGAACAAGCATGGTGGCGGAAGGCAGAAAGTTTTTGAAGACGGGCTGACAGCTGGGCGTTGTGTACTATGAGCTGCTCAAACCATCCGAAACCATCACAGGGGAACTCTACCGACGTCAGTTGATGCGCTTGAGTAAGGCACTCAAAGAGAAACGGCCACAATTCAACGAAAGACATGACAAGGTGATACTGCAGCATGACAATGCCCGACCCCATGTTGCAAATGTCGTGAAAAAGTACTTGGAAACGCTGAAATGGGAGGTTTTATCCCACCCGCCGTACTCTCCAGACATTGCCCCTTCCGACTATCACTTGTTCCGGTCAATGGCACACGATTTGGCTGACCAGCACTTCGGTACTTACGAAGAAGTAAAAAATTGGGTCGATTCCTGGATTGCCTCCAAGGACCAAGACTTTTATCGACGCGGGATTCGAATGCCACCTGAAAGATGGGCCGAGGTCGTAGCTAGCGACGGGCAGTACTTTGATTAAAAAATATGTCGCCACTTTTTTATAATAAAGCCTTAAACTTTTGAAAAAAAACGGTCACTGCAAAGTTGTACTCCTTATAGATTATCTAAAGAAGTACATAGGATTTTTTCGATATCTTAATAATAAAAAAAGTCATAGCCTATTTTCGACGAGAAATTTTGCTCGAAAATCATCCTTTAATTTCAAAAGCGTGCCTATTTTTTAAAAATCAATATTTTTTCAAATCCCTATGTACTTCTCTTCAAAATATCATATTATTAACGAAAACACTCGGTATTTTTTTTCAGATCGACTTTGAAGAGAGTTCTGCTGCGTGCCGCGAACCACTGCAGAGGCAACAGTACCTGACGCGGGAGCTTCCCCAGCGTCACCATGTGGCGTGAAAAATTGGAATTTTTTTTTTATGTATCTTCAATAAACAACGAACAAAACAAAAAAATTTTTTTCCGAATATCTCTTTTTGTTCCCACAAAAAAAATTCTTGAAAAATGGCAAAAAAACAGGGGGTCACAGTGGTGTTGTGCTTTAATAGTGAATCGTGCGTTAGTGATAATTTCTATGATGGTCAAGGAGACAGCCGCTCAACGCAAGCGACGCCTAGCAAAGGAAAAGCAAAATTTGACACGCACAAGCCTAAAAAAGCAGAAAATAAAATTATTGAAATTAAAAAGAAATTTAAATCACGTTTTTAAAACGGACTAAAAAGTATAAAGTAATCTCTCCTAGCTCCATACAGATTCCTTACCCCATACAGATTCGCTTGAAAATTTGTGATTGTGAATTTTTGATAGCTATAAAAATATTTGTAAGATTTGAAACGAAAAACGTGGGGCGCATGTAATAGATGGAGTATAGAGAGTAGCTGTCGTTGAGGCAACTCACACAACAGTTCATATCATTTGCAGTGCAATAAAATTATGGGTGAGTGAGGTGAACTATTCATGCATCAATTATCTATTGCATGCGCCCCACGTTTTTCGTTTTAAATTTTACAAGTATTTTCATAGCTATTAAAAAATCACAATGACAAATTTTCAGGACAATCTGTATGGGGTTAGGAATCTGTATTGAGTTATAAATTTGTATGGGGCTAGGAGAAATTATTTGATACTTTTTAGTCTATTTTAAAAACGTAGTTAAATTAAAAAAATGTATGAATATTAAGATGGGAAACATTGTGGAATGAAGGGGGTAAACAAAAAACAATGAATCCAGTGTTGCTTTTCAAATTAGAATCGGGGAAAAATAAGGGAACATAAAAAAATGCCCGTCTTCCAAATAGGTTCGAATCTTAGTTTTCATTGGCGTTCCTCGGGGCGCAGAGGTCCTCTATGGTTGTGATTCCTTTTTATAAAATGTATAGTTGTAGTGGCTTCTGGTGGTTTCGTGCGAAAACAAATTCCAAGGTTATTTTCCGGAACAGTTCGCAATATATTGTGTAGAAATAGCCACACATACTGAAAAACAATCGATGTTACCTATTATTAAAATACGAATAGTCAGAGATTTGCAAATTCCACAAAAAGGTCAATTTAAACAAATCATTGCATTTTGGATATAGATATATGAATCGTTGAATCAGCATTTTACGACTCCTTTTATCTTCCTGCAAAATATCAACAACGCCGTTATAGACTGGCGGTACATATAGCATGTATATATGCACACACACGTGCAAGTATATAAATTTCCGAATAAATGAATAAGTATACAGACGTTCCCATGTTTTTTCCTTTAAACTAAACTAATAAAAAAACCGTAACAATGCAAAAGAAGAATAATAGAAAACATCTTGACGATTTTTTTTTATTGAATTCCGAGCCTCGGATTTGATAATCGAGTTTATCGTGCTCACGATTCTGACACCCTGTACATCGTCGCGATACCGATAACGCCAATGCCCGCTGATAAGAGCAAAAGTCGTTATCTGAAATATTGCCGAGACAGCGGGAAAGCCGCGTGCCACGGTAAAAGTTATCCACAGATGCAGATCGGAGGCTGGCGAGGAATGTGCTCGCAGAAGAGCGCTGTACATCGCGGAACGACAACTTTCTCGCTCGTTACGTGCGCGCGATCGGCGAGCGTGTGCCGAATCATTACAAGTGTATGTACATATGTGTATATGATATGGCCACGGCATTTCAACCCTGAAATGGCTTTGCGTCACTTCTACCCATCGGTAAAATAAGTAAGGCAACTTTCAAATATCTGTAATTTATATGAAAATAACGATATGAAGATTTTTTAAAAGTATTTTCTTCATTTTAAAGACCAGGTTTGAGAAATTCGAACCGGAATTGATAAATATTAATTGATTGTTTTACTTATACAAGTTTGAATCTAAAGGACGAATTTTTCGGGCTGATCAAATCGGGCAAAATTTATCTAGCGCTACCGCTTGAATCAGAGGTTTCCAATTTTTTAATACCTTAATAAGTAATTTAATTCAGTTTTAATTTTTTAATTCTAGTTTTTTTATTTCAATTTTTAATCTCCAAGTAAATAAATAAATTAATAATATTACTATCGTCCAAAGGGGCGAGAGCATTTTTCGTTTGTCGAAATACCCTAATCTATGCACATATTTTAATAAAGGAAAAACATTTTCTGTTACTAATTGTAAGTGACACAAATCACGTTACGCCGCATGGAGAGCTATAGACTTCCGCGAAAGTTTATATTTTTCTTGAGAACTCGATTTCACGTGTGTCTGGTATGATGCGTAGGTATTATTACATACGTATATATAGCACGCTACGGTATACAAGAGACGTACAGATGCGTGCGTGTATGTGTCCATACATAGCCCAGATAGACAGTCGTGATCATCACGCCGTGCATACAATTGATGAAGCAAATTTTATAGCATATTGACTACATGTCATGATGCAAAGCCGTGAACTCATTTAGTATAGTGAATGTACAAAGCATTTTGATCTCAATATGTCGTTTACAAATGCATCGTACGTTTGAAGCACGTTGAACTCATATCGCTGTGCTCAAGTGTCCACAATTAATATCTGCAAATTTTACGTCATATGGAAGTCATCCAATGACTGTATTGATGAATTCACTGGGTTAGCACTGGTAGTAGACATGCCATGCAAGCAATATGACGGCGATATGCATGTTTGTCGGTGATACATTCGATGGGCACAACATGACGGCGATATGCATGTTTCTCAGTGATACATCCTATGACGGTGATATGCATGTTTCTAAGTGATACATTCGTTGAGCGCAATATGACGGCGATATGTATATTTTGTCAGTGATACATCCCAGGAGCACAATATGATGGCGATATGCATGTTTCTCAGTATTACATTCCATGACGGCAATATGCATGTTTTCAGTGATACATTCGGTGAGCGCAATATGACGGCGATATGCATATTTCTCAGTGATACATCCCATGAGCGCAATATGACGGCGATATGCGTGTTTCTGTGATACATCCTATGACGGTGATATGTATATTTCTAACAAGGAGAAGGCAGAGCCTGGATGTCGCAAATCGGGTTCGCCTTTCGCGTGGTGAAATTTGAAGACCTCCGAATTAACGTCGCTTTTGATTTTTGTTCCAATAAGCCTTAGTTACTGAGATATCGCGATTTGAAAATTTGGGAGTTTCGTCTCGTGCCTAGAGTATGTTGAGCGTTGACACTTGAGACAAGAGCGGCCGTAGCTAATACGGTAAGACGATAGACCGGCAATCTGAAAGTTCATGGTTCGCGTCCCTGTGCTTTTTTTTTAATTCAATTTTTTTTTATTTTATAATCTCTCATAAGACTTTACATGTGCAGGTAAATAAGAAAATTCGAAAATATGTTTTACTAGTTTTATTTGTCTATTATATTAAAATAATTAATCCAATAATGAAGTCACAATTACAAAGCAAAATAATATGGTATAAAAAATAAATTATTAATCTAATTCACAGGAAAGCATATTTGAAGATCTATATCTTCAAATATGCTTTCCTGATAGAATTTATAAGGTTAAATATGGTTGCGGTGGTATTACGTTCATTTTATGTTCGTGGTGTCGTAAGCCTTTGTGCTACCCTTGCTTTTACGATGGTTTCCACCCTTCAATTTGTCAACATACTGATCTGATAGAAGAAGAATCAGAATAATTACCTGCCGCGAAATTTGCAAGTGTGAATTAGATTAATTATTTATTTTTTATACCACATTATTTTGCTTTCTCATTGTGACGTGATTAATAGATTAATTATTTGTTATACAATATTATTTTGCTTTGTAATTGTGACTTGATTATTAGATTAATTATTTGTTATACAATATTATTTTGCTATGTAATTGTGACTTCATTATTGGATTAGTTATTTTAATGTAATAGATTAATTAAACTAGTAGTACATATTTTCAAATTGACTTCTTTACTTGCACATGCAAAGTCTTATGAGAGATTATAAAAAAAAAAATTCAAGAAAAAAGCACGGGGACGCGAACCGTGAACTTTCAGAGTACCAGTCCGTCGTCTTACCGTATTAGCTACAGTGGCTCTTGTTTCAAGTATCAACGCTCAACGTACTCTATGCGCGAGCCAAAATTCCCAAATTTTCAAATCGCGATATCTTAGCAACTAAGGCCTATTGGAACAAAAATAAAAAAACGACGTTAATTCAGAGGACTTCAACTTTCACCAGGCGAAAGGAGAACCCGATTCGCGACATCCAGGCTCTGCCGTCTCCTTGTAAGTGATACATTCGACGAGCGCAATAAGACGGCAATATGTATATTCATCAGTGACACATCCCATAAGCGCAATATGATGGCGATATTCATCCACATCCAGAATGATACAAATAAGCAGACGCAAAGAAAACTTGTACAAGTGTTAGAATGGCTAGGTAGGTAGCGCGCTCGGCTCTCGATTTAAAAGACGTGGTTCAAACCGTAGGTAGGTACAAAAGTTAACTAGGCAGAATACGTTTTTAATCCATTTATCATATAGGCAGGAACATCAATAAAGCGTATGGGGATAATAAAAATCCTACCAGATTTTTTTTATCAATATTTTTGAATTTTTTTTATTTTTCACGCTATGACACTCAAATGAGCTCCATATGAACACAGCATAGTTACGTCACGCCATGCCGCTAATATGACCTCCGTATGAGTACAGCATATTTACGTCACGCCATGCCGCTAATATGAGCTCCGTATGACCACAGCATAGTTCCGTCACGCCATGCCGCTAATATGAGCTCCATATGAGCACTACAGTTTCTTCACGCCGTGACACCCATATGAGCCCCATATGCACTCACTTATTGTTAGATATTCGTGAGCCAAATTTGCTTGTCTGATGAATTCACTGCATGCATATTCGCGTGAGAACAACTTTGCTTCATTTGGATGTATTATTGTGAATCATCATGTGATGCAAATATGACTTCAACGGGAGCACTCATAAGGGATACACAGCTGTGAGACTTTCTATGCTGCAGTGATGATGTACATATGATGCCAATATGAAGTACATCTGTCTATCTGGGAGGTACGTAAAAACTGACTGACCAGATCCCGCCTCTTTCTCCTCTGCGAGGATACACGTAACCGACACCCCGCCCCTCCTTTTTTCTTCCCGTTACATCCATACCCAGATAGACAGATGTACTTCATATTGGCATCATATGTACATCATCACTGCAGCATAGAAAGTCTCACAGCTGTGTATCCCTTATGAGTGCTCCCGTTGAAGTCATATTTGCATCACATGATGATTCACAATAATACATCCAAATGAAGCAAAGTTGTTCTCACGCGAATATGCATGCAGTGAATTCATCAGACAAGCAAATTTGGCTCACGAATATCTAACAATAAGTGAGTGCATATGGGGCTCATATGGGTGTCACGGCGTGAAGAAACTGTAGTGCTCATATGGAGCTCATATTAGCGGCATGGCGTGACGGAACTATGCTGTGGTCATACGGAGCTCATATTAGCGGCATGGCGTGACGTAAATATGCTGTACTCATACGGAGGTCATATTAGCGGCATGGCGTGACGTAACTATGCTGTGTTCATATGGAGCTCATTTGAGTGTCATAGCGTGAAAAATAAAAAAAATTCAAAAATATTGATAAAAAAAATCTGGTAGGATTTTTATTATCCCCATACGCTTTATTGATGTTCCTGCCTATATGATAAATGGATTAAAAACGTATTCTGCCTAGTTAACTTTTGTACCTACCTACGGTTTGAACCACGTCTTTTAAATCGAGAGCCGAGCGCGCTACCTACCTAGCCATTCTAACACTTGTACAAGTTTTCTTTGCGTCTGCTTATTTGTATCATTCTGGATTTGGATGAATATCGCCATCATATTGCGCTTATGGGATGTGTCACTGATGAATATACATATTGCCGTCTTATTGCGCTCGTCGAATGTATCACTTACAAGGAGACGGCAGAGCCTGGATGTCGCGAATCGGGTTCTCCTTTCGCCTGGTGAAAGTTGAAGACCTCTGAATTAACGTCGTTTTTTTATTTTTGTTCCAATAGGCCTTAGTTGCTAAGATATCGCGATTTGAAAATTTGGGAATTTTGGCTCGCGCATAGAGTACGTTGAGCGTTGATACTTGAAACAAGAGCCACTGTAGCTAATACGGTAAGACGACGGACTGGTACTCTGAAAGTTCACGGTTCGCGTCCCCGTGCTTTTTTCTTGAATTTTTTTTTTTTATAATCTCTCATAAGACTTTGCATGTGCAAGTAAAGAAGTCAATTTGAAAATATGTACTACTAGTTTAATTAATCTATTACATTAAAATAACTAATCCAATAATGAAGTCACAATTACATAGCAAAATAATATTGTATAACAAATAATTAATCTAATAATCAAGTCACAATTACAAAGCAAAATAATATTGTATAACAAATAATTAATCTATTAATCACGTCACAATGAGAAAGCAAAATAATGTGGTATAAAAAATAAATAATTAATCTAATTCACACTTGCAAATTTCGCGGCAGGTAATTATTCTGATTCTTCTTCTATCAGATCAGTATGTTGACAAATTGAAGGGTGGAAACCATCGTAAAAGCAAGGGTAGCACAAAGGCTTACGACACCACGAACATAAAATGAACGTAATACCACCGCAACCATATTTAACCTTATAAATTCTATCAGGAAAGCATATTTGAAGATATAGATCTTCAAATATGCTTTCCTGTGAATTAGATTAATAATTTATTTTTTATACCATATTATTTTGCTTTGTAATTGTGACTTCATTATTGGATTAATTATTTTAATATAATAGACAAATAAAACTAGTAAAACATATTTTCAAATTTTCTTATTTACCTGCACATGTAAAGTCTTATGAGAGATTATAAAATAAAAAAAAATTGAATTAAAAAAAAAGCACAGGGACGCGAACCATGAACTTTCAGATTGCCGGTCTATCGTCTTACCGTATTAGCTACGGCCGCTCTTGTCTCAAGTGTCAACGCTCAACATACTCTAGGCACGAGACGAAACTCCCAAATTTTCAAATCGCGATATCTCAGTAACTAAGGCTTATTGGAACAAAAATCAAAAGCGACGTTAATTCGGAGGTCTTCAACTTTCACCACGCGAAAGGCGAACCCGATTTGCGACATCCAGGCTCTGCCTTCTCCTTGTTAGAAATATACATATCACCGTCATAGGATGTATCACAGAAACACGCATATCGCCGTCATATTGCGCTCATGGGATGTATCACTGAGAAATATGCATATCGCCGTCATATTGCGCTCACCGAATGTATCACTGAAAACATGCATATTGCCGTCATGGAATGTAATACTGAGAAACATGCATATCGCCATCATATTGTGCTCCTGGGATGTATCACTGACAAAATATACATATCGCCGTCATATTGCGCTCAACGAATGTATCACTTAGAAACATGCATATCACCGTCATAGGATGTATCACTGAGAAACATGCATATCGCCGTCATGTTGTGCCCATCGAATGTATCACCGACAAACATGCATATCGCCGTCATATTGCTTGCATGGCATGTCTACTACCAGTGCTAACCCAGTGAATTCATCAATACAGTCATTGGATGACTTCCATATGACGTAAAATTTGCAGATATTAATTGTGGACACTTGAGCACAGCGATATGAGTTCAACGTGCTTCAAACGTACGATGCATTTGTAAACGACATATTGAGATCAAAATGCTTTGTACATTCACTATACTAAATGAGTTCACGGCTTTGCATCATGACATGTAGTCAATATGCTATAAAATTTGCTTCATCAATTGTATGCACGGCGTGATGATCACGACTGTCTATCTGGGATGTTTC
>OX101791.1:5255608-5478108 GCA_944452715.1 Ophion slaviceki
AGTGAAGAAAAGGGTTAAAAACTGTAAAATATGCATTATTTCAAGAACGAAGGGGAAATCGCAAAAAAGTTTCGTACATAAGTTGTGGAATGGAAGATTTTACCTCGTAGGTGTATACGAAATTTTTTTATCTATCTCCAATAGTTTAGCCGTAAAACTGAAAAACAAATTCACACCACACTGTCACCGCGTGAGGCACACGGACGTGACGAAATCGAGAGTAATGAGCATCGCTGGTACCTCCGCCCCTTTCGCGCACGGCCGCTACACGCGCTTCGGTCGCTAATATAAAAAAATATGTACATTTTTTAAATATTTATGATTGTGGTAATAAAATTAATTGCTCCCATAATTGAGGATAATCCTACGAGATGAAGAGAGAAAATTGCTACATCTAATAATATTCCTTCAAGATATAAATTCAATGAAAGAGGTTTCTCATAATTAATAAACTATTAGAAGGAGGTAAAAGTTACAATCGTAAATAATTTATGCGTGGAAATAATATATCTAGGGCTGCTAAAGGGAATAAATAAAGGGAATGCTAAAGGGGTTGCTAAAAGGAATAACTAAAGAGAATCATTCAATTGCCAAATCCTTCAATTATAATAGGTATAACTATAAAAAAATTATAATGACTGCGTGACATCTAATAATGGAATTATATAATTGATAATTATTAATTAAGTAACCAGGATTACCGAATTTTATACGAATTGATAAACTCAACGAGGATCCTATTATACCAGATAATATTCCAAAAATGAAATAAAGAATTCCCATATGATTACGATTAGTAGAAAAAAAAATATTGCAAATTTAAAGATATATTAGTTATAAAATTTTATGTAATGTGTCTGATTTAAGTAATAAATGGTGAATTTATTTAAAAGATTGATAGTTTCTCAACTTAAAATGTTAAATAATTCAATTATTTAAAATTCATAAATTAAATAAAATGATAAATAAAGTTGTGAATCAATCATTTATATTATTAATATTCAAACCTTATAAAATAGATTAATTTTTAAGATTATTTTTTAAGGGGCTATACCAGTGTGAACGCTGAAAGTTTGGGTGATTTTCGGGATTTTTTTGGAAGAACAGTACTCAATCAAATGTTTCGGAACATTAAGAATATATTTGGCTATATTTGACCTATATTACATAATTTTTCCATAGAAAAATATTGAGATCCAAGCGACTTATGCGCTGCCTTTGGAGGCGCCAAAAAATAAAGTTTCTCCACTGCTGGCATGATTCCGGCCGATTGCGTAGCTGAAACCGAAAAAGGAAAAAATGTCATTACACTGGAAGGTATTTCCTGTACAATGACGTAGGATTTTCGAAAAAATCAAAATCTAACAAAATGGCGTAGTTATGAAAAAAGTCTGTTTTCTTGCATATAAAATGGTCGTTTTTTTTCAATGCCAAATCGTCAATTTTCATCCAATCAAAAATATCCTACGTCATTGTAGAGTAAATATATTCAAGAGTACTCAGTTCAAATTTCAAGTCAATCGGATAATTGCTCTCTGAGTTACAATGTCAGCAAATTTGAAAAATCTCATTTCGAGAAAAACGCGTTTAAAGATTGAACTATCGATTTTTGCAAGATAAAATGATATTTGAAATGAAATGAAATTTTTACAGGATATTCTTGAAAGTATAAACTGTCGAAAAAGGCAAAAAAATCGATCTTTTGAAAGTGTCACACAGGTATATCCCCTTAATAAGCCTGAAGAAAGAATGATACGTGTGTACAATAAAAATGACAAGATTGGATTAATTTTAAAATTAATGAAAATTATACGTTTCATTTATTCTTAATCAAAATATTAATTGAAGATCATGAAAATAAATAATGGTTGGGGTCACGGCATAATTTTGTTCCTAATCCTAAATAAAAAATTAATATTTTGGTATATAAATGTCCTATTATATATAATCAACAAATTCATTTACAGCGGAATTTCTAGAATTCCAGTCGTTCATTTTCTGGTTCAGTCCGTGCCGCAGAGCCGGAAAGCTGCCAGGTGAAAAACATAGTCCTGATGGATTGCGTTCGAAAGAAAATTCGCTGCGGCTGGCTAGCCGTCCGGTTATCAGACGAATAAGCGTATGTTATTCGTCCGGATAGCGGCTCAGTTCACGCAGTTCACGCTGTACAATGCCCCAAACAATCAAACCGAAACAAACAAATCCAAATGAACAAACCCAAACAAACGAACCCAAACAAACAAACCCACATAAACCCAACCAACCCAACCAACCCGAACCAAACAAACCCAACCAACCCGAATCAAACAAACCCAAACAAAATTATAAAGATTTTATTCGGACGAATACGTGTAAATTATTCGTCCGGATAATTTGTTCTACAATTTAACACATTCTATCCGGACGAATATATATATGTTATTCGTCCGAATACTAGTTGACACGAATCACTATAATATGTATGTCTACTGGAAATACGGTGTCCGATATCCAGACGGGGAGAGACTCCGAAGGAAATGTAGCCGATAGCGGAGTCTTCACAATCCGCCAGCTCAGCTATATACTAGGCTGCCGAAGATACCCTATCGACTTTCGGGGACCGTCGGCACAAGCACGTCCGGTGCGCCAGCCAGAGAGTAAGGGGCGGATAGGTACCAGTGGTCTTCAATGTCCTCGATTGCGTCACGCGCGCGTTTATAGCATTGGTGTGAATTTGTTTTTTTTTATTTTACGGCTAAACTATTGGAGGTAGAGGGAAAAATCGTATACACTTGCGGGGTAAAATCTTCCATTCTACAACTTTTGTTCGAAACTTTTTTGCGATTTCCTCTTCGTTCTCGAAATAATGCACATTTTTCGGTATTTAACCCTTTCCTTCACTGTTAATAGTTATAATTCCTAGAATTTCGGATTGCTCGGATCGATTAACATGGGAATACATGTTTCACTAAGCGGTCGCAAAAAATTTCGACTTTGGCCATTTTTTACTGGACTAAAAGGAAAAGTGGCATTGGCCGGGAGTCTCCGGAACGGGATAATCAGTTTGGTTGGCATATCTGTCACCTATATCGCCCATTTTTGGTGCACATGCGTGCCTATATATATATGTTAGGGTGGCCGTTATTTTGGCTACGGTAAAAAATTTTAACGTCTAGTAAAAAACTAATCAAGATATGAAAAAAAAATCTGTGTAAAATTTGCACGCGCTGGGATAAGGAGAACACGTGCCACCGAGCAGTTTAATTTTCAAAAATACATGCATTTTTTTAATGGCTGCAGTGAAATATTTATTAGTCTCATAATATTAATCAAACAATCTGGAATTGGGTACATTGATTATACATATTAAGAGTTACAAAATATATTATTTACTGATTTTTTTCCATCAATCACGTACAGCAAATCCGTACCTTTACATGAAATATTACATAAGTAATAGCAGTCTATCTATGAAATGATTGAAGTAGAGTACATTTGTTTACGTTCGGAATTTTTTTTTTTGATATTCGGCGACAACTTGAAGAACAAATTGTATTTGATCTTCATCATAAGTCAATCGATTTTTAGAATCGGTGATAAGTTTGATCCCTCGTTCCGCTATATCATTACAGACTAATTTTTTTAAAATCAATTGCGCGCCCCTTTGATGACTCTCGTTCGAGTCCCAAACAGATACATCGGTGTCGAGAAAAGTACAATCACTTTTAAATCGTTCAAAAAACGTCATAGATTCGGGACTAATAAAGAAATCAATGTCTTTATCGAGCAGAAAAGTAAAGTCTGACTGGAAAACCTGATACCGTTTGGAACCACATCGTAAAATCGAAATAAATTTATTGAAACGTAAAGATTTTACGTGTTATATTTTTTTTCTATGTCCAACAATGGCAAACCAACTCGGTCAGTAAAAATGAGCGGACGAAGCGCCACGACCAAATTTCGAACTATTTGTCTGCACTATATTTTGTATTATCGCCACTACAGTTTGAAAATCTTCTCGCAGGCTCAAGAAAAAAATATCATTTTGAAGCATTCAATACACGATTATTATATTATTATTTGCATAAAAAATCCGCTCCGATAATTAATTCACTGCTTCGATTTCCCGCCACAATGTGACCAAACCGCTACGTCTGTTTTCAAATTTCCTATTAATTTTTCAATCTACTCCCGACTGTACATAATCGATGGAAAAAATCTGTAACTAATATATTTTGTACTTCTTAATATGTACAATCAATATCCCCAATTCCAGATTTTTCAATTAATATTATGAGACTAATGAATATTTTAGTGCGGCCATTAAAAAAATGCATGTATTTTTGATAATTAAACTGCTCGGTGGCACGTGTTCTCCGTATCCCAGCGCGTCCAAGTTTTACACAGATTTTTTTTTCATATCTTGATTAGTTTTTTTGCTAAACGTTAAAATTTTTTTACCGAGTTTGAAGAAGAGATTCATTGTTTGCTTTCCCTCTCGACGTGCAAGTACGATCGAGAGCATGCCCTGGCTCGATAAACCGTTCAGCCATCTATGGACATTACTCGGTGTTATACCGATGTGGGTGGTTCGCCTTGCGCGTCATCTCTAAAAGTGAGACCTCCGGAGACTTGGATGCAAGCAGCCCCCTGACACTGGCCGCTGAAATCGGCTCGGGAAATGTAGCTCGGAATTGTCGCCGAGTTTTGCCGCTTGTAGCGCTGGCAGGTACAAGACTGCTGTAATGGGATCTGGAGAGGGAATGGGTTTGCCTGTAGCAGCCCCCTGACACTGGCCTACTATTGCTATTCGATAAACGAAAACGCGTTTTGTCCCGGCATTTTAGTTCTTGTAATCGCCACTACCTAGCGTTGGCTGTTATGTGACAGCCTTCGGCTCTAAATACTCCGATCAGCTGAACGATTCGATACTTTCGTGGCTTTCGTCCTGTCATCGTTATTGCGATGGTATTCATTGTGTTCGGATGGAAAATCATTCCAAATATATCAATAGACTTTTATTCATGTAAAATATTCGAAACACCGGCGCAACATACATATATATGTATGCCTGTCACACGACGACTAGCGCCACAGTGCGGCAAGGACCTTTTTGCGAACAGCATTAATCTACCAGTGTCAGAGGCACGGCCTATAGAGTGTAGGGGGTGTAGGACAACACAAAAAATATGAATAATTTACAATATCTAAAACCGCTGTAATGAGAGTTCGCGTTGCCAAACAATTTCGTCTTTTCGAAAATGTTTTTCGCATACCGCTCTTCCGGCTTTAACCAAATTGTCCGTTCTTCTTGTTGCCACTTTTCACATTTTCTCACTTTCAGCCTTTCGGGGTACGAGGGAATAGTGAACTTTCTCACAATTTGAGATGTAACCCGAAGTACACCCCGGTACGATACACGTCGGCATGACGAATCTATGCAAATGTTCGTGTTCATCTTTCATACCGTTTTTCAAATTACTGCACAGAAAAATTAATAAGGCCCGGTTTCACAACTTTAGGTTAACCGAGTTAACTGGAGTTTAGCCAGCTCAGCGTGGTTCTGATTGGTCTAGTCGCCCTTAAACTTCGGTTAACTTGGTTAACCGAGAGTTGTGGAACCGGCCCTAAGCACACGGAATACTAAACTATATTTATAATTTTTTGGTTGACAAGGTTTACACGGTTTACACGAATTCGTTTACGCAAAGATAACCTCGAACGCTCAAATGAAACAACAACAATGGCTGTATGACATATAACGCCGGAGAAGGGGAAATCTCAGGCGGTCACGTCAGTGCCAGTGTCACGTACAGGGCGTTAGCAGAATTAAGAAACGGCTACAAAACGCAAATCGTTTCGTCGTATGGGAAAAGCGGCCAGTGTCAGGGGGCTGGATGAAAGTAGGTACAAGTTTGTACAACTCCTGGAACGGAGCGACCCTCTTTTTTTTCTTAATCTGATACATAAGATTGTTTCCAAAGAGAAATAGGAGGGAGTAGAGAACGCTAAAGCGAATTAGATGGAAGCAGCCCCCTGGCACTCGTTTAAATTCTCTTCAGTAAGATATCCCCGTTATTGTCATCACCGCAAAGCAGTCCACCGTGTGGCGCTAATAGCCACCCGCTTGTAGAGATTCGGTGTAGTGTTGATGACGACGAGTGGCTCTCTACTCCCGTAGTGTTGGCGTTTGTCCAGGTCCAGTAAGGTCGGTAAGATAGGAGGCAGGAAAAGGAAATTGCGTTTCGCCTCGGGTACAGTGACAGACTCATCAGTAGGGCTGTTAATGCACTCTGCCCTAAACGTGCTGAGCGTTAGCATCTAGGGGAAAGACCACGGTCTTAAATATAGATCTGACCACGGTCTTACACAGGGAGACTATACTAAAGGAGTCCCCAGTCTAATAGGAGGGATAGAGCAGAAGTGGTAGGCGAATCTGCTGGATTTATGTAGTACCTGATTGAGCCACCTGCAGCGCTGGGTAGAAACTAGCGCATGGCCACGATTCCAAAATTAGATTCAGAATTTGTTATAAACAATCAGCAGTAATTACTATCGTCTTCTTCGCGCACGCATGAGCATGGGGCGTTTGAATATTCAGTTTTTGGTTATGTTGCTTTTCATTTTCGCTCAATGGAATGAAGTTTCCCGCGATTTACCCCCACCGCCGATGCGTCGGCCACCACTGCGCCGCATAGTGGCCGCAATAAAAACTATCTATTTCCAACAGATTCGTATACCATTTCTGTAGTACATAGTTGGGACTCCTTTAGTGTAGGCTCCCTGGTACAAATAAGTCTCCACCGTTTGACAAAAGATGGTCCCACCAGGAGATTGTGGTTAAAATCACGGTCTTACAAACAGGTCTGAAAAATCCAGTAGAAGGGGCAGGTACCTTATTGAAGAGAGTTGGTGGTTCACTAGTCGCACTAGGTTCGTTGCGATCAGAATACCCACTGCGATGCGGCCGGGGGGTCAGACAGAGACATCATTAGTCGGCCATGCTTCTATCCCTCTGTCTCTGTCCCATCTTCATGTTCGTTACACGGATCTTTATTATGCGTTCGAAACACTGTTAAAAGGGCCAGGCAAAGGCGTTAGTCCTGTCAGTTTCGATTAATACAAAAAAAAAAATATATGATCCTAATCGTAATGAAACAAACAAACTTGCTAAAGCCAAGCGAGCGTGATAAGCATATACATACATACGATTTTGAAGCTGTCACATTGCATGTGAACTGTGACGGAGTGGTTCCGTACTCGCCTCGTACTCGCGTTGTTGTGGGGTTCAAAGCCACTTGTCTTAATTTTTTTCTTCTATCCCGCATTCCCATGTTTTTTATGCAATTTAATAAAAATACAAATACAGAAAATTCTCTGATATTTTTTATTTTTGTACGTGCATTTGTTTTCATATCGAGGTAAGCAGAATAAATCCTTTCAAAATTGTTCATGTTACCCCTCCATGCGCCGTACGGCGCACCACATCACCATTTTGAAAGAATATGCTTTCAATTTATCGAAAACGTACTGTGTTTAAAACGCAGAAAAAACAACCGTTATCAGCGACACACGTTTTCAACCGCTCACGCCGTTGCTCGCCGTATTGAGGTTATGTATATCGGGGTGTCGGAACCGCAGCGACAACTAGTGGCGACCCTGGGACCGAAATATGCTACGCTAACTGATGCATCTGATCGCGGCTGCCAGCATTCGAGTTTCCAGACCTTAGTATGGAAACTCCAGAGATTAGTATGGAATGACGCTAAATCGGGGCGGCGAGTTCGGGAATATAATTTTGTGATCATCACCTCTGTCGAGGTTATAGATTCCCTTGTAGCCGCGCGAGTCGTGATCACCGCTCAAGTCGGTATCGCAGTCAGCGTGAACACGAATGGGTAGCTCGATGGGGGAGAGGTCTCTGCCCCTAGCAAATCGCGCTTACTCGACAGGCGAACAGAGCGCGGGTTTCCGTCCGATCGAGCTCGACATATTTGTGTAGCCGTACTGCGGATTAGGATATGCATTAAATGAATTTCAAAGTGAAAAACATGTATCAAGATCATTGTTTTCTCTCGGTTGCCTATTTATGGCGAAAATGCAGGTTAAAAAAATTAACGATGAATCGCGTTGGAAAATAAAACGCCAAAACGACCGTGGAAGGTTCAAAGAGAAATCTTGAGTCTTTGCCGCGGTCGTTTCGGCGGTTTTTTTTTCAACACTAAACATTATAGATAAGCGTGTATCATAAATGTTTCTCTATCCTCAACGAGCCGCGTGGCTGAGTTGGCAGCTGATATTTAATTTATATATGTTAAAGAAAAAGACATTGCTACCGGGTAAATAGCAACATCTGCATGTTCAAGTTTTTAATTTAAAACTCACGCGCAATTTTACCGCGGAAAGTTCACAGCTTACCATACGAAATGTCAGTTGAGGAGGGAAGTCACGGTGCAAAAACTTGCACAGTATCTTTTCCAATTTCCTCAAGCAAAATTTGAAGAATTTTTTTTTGTTTTTATAATTTTTGAAAGTACATATATTGAAAAATATGTTGGCAACATTTTTATTGACCCGTCCACTTCACCACTTCAGTGAGAACAGGTAGCGCAACTGGTTAGTGCCCTCAGTCCACTACAGGCGTGGCATCGTTCTCACTATTTGAAGTGCAGGCCCCTATTATTTTGCGAAATATAATGAAGATAAAGAACCGTCATATCGCCCGCGACTAGATACTTCAGTGTAAGTATCAATATTCTAGAAAAAACATCACTTTATATTAAGAAAAACGGAACGAAAACTTTGAATGCGTTTTTCTCGAAACTCCTATTTTGGACCTTGTCCCTGCCGATACTCAAAAACTTATCAACCGATTTTCAATTTTTTTTTTCGTTGTCATTTTTGTAATCGCAGAGACTAATGTTGCACGTAGCCAATTTTTAAATTTCGATAATTACCATTTTTCTAAACTGCTTGAATACAAAAAAGGGTCTATAAAATAGAAAAAAATGTACAAACTGTCGGTATTTTGTAAAAAAAAACCTACATGAAAAATGGCTGCGCCTAACGATAGCTACATTTGTATAGATATCGATACATTTTTCACTTTTTATTTACAGATAACCTTTCATAAAGATATCGATGGGACAATGAAGAGACATGTTTTTTCGTCGTCAAATCAAGGCATATATCTGGGGTAATTTTAAAGATTTTGTTCATAAAAAATGGTATAAAACTAGATGAATATATACTTCATATAATGAGTATAAACCCGACCATTTCACAGTTAGTTATGTATATGAAAAAAATCGCAATTATTGACCACAAAGCACCCGTTACGTAACGGAATAGAGAGGGGGGGTCCGGCCAAGCGTTACGGTCCTGTAACGGGGGGGCTCACGAATTGGGAAATTTGGCATTACGTAATCTGTGTACGCCCTATTATCCAATGTGAAATGTGTTGAACAAAAATGCCGATCGAGAAAGACTCAAAGTTCTCTTTGAGCCTTTCTCGATCGTTTCGGCACTTTTTTCCAACACTTTTTAAAAATAATTTTCTAAGGGGACATTTTTTTATTTTTCCCTTCGAAAATTTGTATGATTAAAAAAAAATGTTTCTTCCAATACGTAAATGAGTTTTTACTCATTTACGTATTGGGAGAAACATTTTTTTTTTAAATCACGTTTTCCAACACCGTTTGCACCAAAAATTTAAACGCCCGCTCGTTTTGGGCAACTTCCCAGGCAGCAATTTCAAAATAGTTGTCTATTAGTTGTTAAAATGGGTACCAAATGTCCGCTTGGAAGTCACCTATAAGGTATAATGTGTCCAACAGTTATCTTTTTGGATGGTTGTTGACTTTAAGATAACTTCCGGGCGGACATTTGGCACCCTTTTAGCCGACTTTTGGACAACTTTTTGAAAATTGTTTCTTGGGTTCACCATGCGTCCGGCGGAGCGAGCGACTGCGAGTTCAGCCCCCGGTAATAACGTATTTTTTTAAATTAAACATAGATGAATTAAATGTCATAAATAATGGCTAAACCCGGATAAATAATGATCGAACCCGGACTGCAAGCATTGGTAATCCGTTAAGATGCCAACTCAGCTACGACGCTCATTAAGAATAGAGAAACATTTATGATACACGCTTATCTATGATGTTTAGTGTTGAAAAAAAAAACCGGCGAAACGACCGCGGCAAAGGCTCAATATTTCTCTTTGAACCTTCCACGCTCGTTTCGGCATTTTATATTCCAAGGCGTTTCGTCGTTAATTTTTTTAACCCGCATTCTCGGCATAAAGAGGCAACCGAGAGAAAACAATGATCTCGATACATATTTTTCACTTTGAAATTCATTTAATACATACTCTAATCCGCAGTACGGCCACACAAATAAGTCGAGCTCGATCGGACGGAAAACCTCGCTCGTTCGCCAGTCGAGTAAGCACGATTTGCGAGGGGTGGAGACTTTTCGCCCACTGGGCTACCCATTCGTGTTCACGCTGACTGCGATACCGACTTTAGCGGTGATCACGACTTGCGCGGCTACAAGGGAATCTGCAACCTCGACAGAGGCGATGATCACAAAATTATTTTCCCGAACTCGCCGCCGCGACTTAGCGCCGTTCCAGAGGCACGCCGAAAACGGGAGCGTTGTACATCTCCCTACTCATCTCTGGTATGTAAGTCTAAGAGTGTGGTTGAAATTGTCAGACGTAAAACGTCATATCGTAAGGTTAGATACTGGCGAGACCATAACCTTGAAATATTAGCGATTTTGTATCAGCATCACATAATTTTTTTCGCGCGCAAATGTCGAGTTTTGAGCTGAATAAGCGTCATTTAAGGGAACTTTTAATTTCTTTAATTTGAAGAAATCCGCAGCTTAAGCGCATCGATTGCTTGTAGAAGCATATGCTGAGGTGGCTTTAAGTGAGAGAAGTTGTCGTGAGTGGTTACAAAAGTTTAAAAACAGTGAGTTTGACGTCCAAGACAAAGAACGTAGCGGAAGGCCGAAAGTGTACGAAGACGCGGAACTATTATTGGAGGGAGATGCGTGCCAAACACAAGAGCGTTCCCGCAAATAAAGCGTATTCGGCTCAAAACTCGACATTTTCGGACGAAAAAAATTATGTGACGCTGATACAAAATCGCTAATGTTTCATGGCTATGGTCAGGAAGACTAGAGGTAAGGAGTACGAACGCCGTGTCGTCGAAACGTCCGCAAAAGCAACGAATTCAGACGTACATAGAAGAACAGTTCTTATGGGCGGCCCAGCCCCCTGACACTGGCCTACTATTCCTATACGATAAACGAAAACGCGTTTTGTCCCGACTTTATAGTTCTTAAAATCGCCACTGCCTAGCGTTGGCTGTTGTGTGACAGCCTTCGGCTCTAAATACTCCGATCAGCTGAAAGATTCAATACTATTGTGGCTTTCGCCTGTTATCGTTATGGCGACGTTATTTATTGTGTTCAAATAGAAAATCATTAGAACGGAAAATCATTCCAAATATATCAATAGATTTTTATTCATGTAAGATATTCGAAACACCGGCGCAACATACATGTCTATGCATGCCTGTCACACGACTACTAGCGCCACAGTGCGACAAGGACATTTTGCAAACAGCATTTATCTACCAGTGTCAGCCCCCTGGGGCGGCCTGAAGACAAGTATTCTGCGACCCAAACTGCCGCGTGGCGGCGTGACGAGCGCACAGCTGTCGCGGCGGGGAGCGAAATGAGACACCTCTCTCTCTCTAACCCATTGCGGAGCGAAAACAAGCTTCAGCTAAGAGCCTTGGTTCGAAACCAACTTGCATGATTTTTTTTCAGATTAATAATTTATAAACATAGCTTTAAGTATTTTGGTGCAGTATAACGTTTATTAAGACAATTTATTGAAAAAAAAAAAACAAATTTAGGAAATACAGAGCGCTTTTTTTTAGCATGAGGAACATGTGCTGGACGATTTCTTTTTTTCTTTCTTCTTCTTTCATGGAATCTAATTCTTATTCACATTTTCGTCCGCTAAAATTAATTAAACTTGTCATGAACTAATAAATTAAATTAACGCAAGTATTACAATATTCAATCAACCCACTCTTAGTTAATTTTAGTTCACGTGTGCTCACTATATTAGAAAATTGAATCAGAGGAAAAATTAGTTTCACAAATTGCCAATCTCAAGACAAAAATAGAGAAGAACATGCGTGAGCTAAAATATATGAAATATATAAAATATAAAATATAAAATATATAAAAATATATAATTTATTTACCACTTATATCATTTAGCACAAAATTTTCGGTTACGAAACATAATTACCATCGTTCGCACTTATCATCGAATATTGGTTATCCCTGCAATAACCAACAATCGTGAAATTAATAATTATTTATCTAATTATTTTAGATTAATTCATATTATAAAAGAATTTATGCACAATTATTTTTTGGGTTCTTCAAGCTATTTGCTGTTTTTGATCAGAAAATTCACCGTACAGCATACAATGTTTCATTATTTCTCTAAACAAAAGTAAAAGACTTACGCGTCATCGTGTTCTGAAAAACGATGAAATGACAAATTGGAATTTTTGCGCTTTGAAGTACAGCATCCCTCGTAGGCACATAAACCGTTAGTTGGAATTTTCAACACTTACTTATATCCAAAAAGTTAAAGGGCCCGGCAACCTGTCACAATGAACTCGAACTCGGACTTTACTCGACGCAAGAGCGTTAAAGGGGGTCTTATGGAACTATGCGGTAGTGGAACAAAGAGAGAGCGCTAGCGAAACGAGAAGGTGCAAGACAGAGCGAGCATGTCCCCAGCGAGAACCGCCGCACATGTTCCCAGCGCCTATTATACCTATGAGAGGAAGCAGGACACAACGATGTCCCCAGCGCATAACATCTGTAAGAGTAAGCAGGGCGCAGTTATGTCTCCAGCGTTTAAGCCTACGAGAGGAAGCGAGTGCAAGAGTGTAAACTGCCGTTAGCGCCGCCAATCGAGGACTAACCGTGGGTCCCCAATAAAGTCGGCACCACGGTCTTACATACAGGTCTGGAAACTCCGTTAGTTCACATGGTTCCTTTACTGAAGTTCGCCGCGAGAGGCGCTGCAATCGAGGAGTCAGTGTGCGAGAGAGACAACAATATTCACTCTCACTCACCAATGCTTGCAGCAGTACTTATCGGAGTTACTACTTGCAAATATTTCTACGTATACGTGTTCATCATCTGTTGTTTTTCCTAACACTATATATGGAGATAGCATTTTATATTACAGCGCAAATGTAATTTCGCGTTTATCAATCATATAATAACAATTATTTATCCCTTAGAATTCAAATAATGGCGTCTTATAATGGCAATACGGAAGATTTTTAGTCATTATCGCTGTGCAGTGAGGGGGGTGGTGAAATGTACAAAATATCGAGAAAACCAAACCTTTATTTACTTTTTGTTGATCGTTCGTTCATTGGTTTGTCAATTTAGACATCTTTTTTTTTACGACAAATTTTTTTTTATTTCATATTTTCTTGAAAGGCGTTTTGCCTCATGTGCAACCTAATGCAATAAATTATCGCGTATAATAAGATATCCTAATCATGTTTTTCACATGGAAAGGAAAACTTTATCCCGTTAATACATCTTCGAGTGTTAAATCAAACACGTTTCAAGGCAGTGCATTAGATTAAAGAATTTTGAATTGGCATGGATTAACCCGCCAGAAGATTTCATATCCACCAATTAAGAAAGAGCAGGTGAGCTATTAGAACTCAAGCAGACCCCTTCGCGACAGTTGACACACGCATCATATCTCTTCAGAACTTGCTTGCATAAGTACTCTGAAAGTATGCATGTTATGATTTTGTTAATTTATTGACAAACACAGAACATAAACACTGCGAAGTGCAAAAAATTGCATTCAAATCTAAGATTCTATTTAAATTTAACTTACGTCCCAGTAAAAAGGAACGCTTCAAACGTGATAGACATAAACTCGATAATGTTAGATAAATATATATTATTTAAATTATCACCTGTAATTAATAGTAGCGAAAGAATTGAAAACAATTCTTTGTACTGGGATGATGATTTCGATGATACTACCATCGTGCTATGAGAGTTGTTCGTTTATTCTACGGTTACCTACGTTGAGTTAATAAGAAGCCTGCTTCATGAAAAACTAGTTAAAATAAAAAAAACCTTTCGCGTAATAAACTATACAGTCTATCGCCAGAGGAAGGGTATAATCGTGATCGACAGGGTACTCGATGACATCGTCGGTGTCCCATTCTCCTTTATCTGAAACGGCGTCTAATTTTCGTCGAACTTCGTCACGATACTTGACTATTTTGGGTTCCGATTTTTCGCCACTCAAAGCTTTCAGATCGCTTAGCGATATCAAAATCTGCGGCTCAGACCGTTCTGTAATGGTACAATTACCATATTTTGGAGGCTTTATCACGCTATATACTGACAGCAGTTTATATAGCTGCAAAACATTGACAGTTTCACTTTTAGGCTTCTGTAAGCCTTATTGCACTCCGGTACTACGCAGGACTTCGGCATTACTTCGCGGTTACTCGACGACCATATTCAGGTAATGTGTTCGCTGTGAAAACTGACTCCTCGATACTAGCGACACCACGATTTCTGTTTCAATAGTGGAACCACCCCCACCGCCCGAATTTTATCGAGTTTCCAGACCTGTATGTAAGACCGTGGTCGGCACATAATTTCCTTAAGCATCGGCCTCCTCTGTACGTCTGAATTAGTTGGCAAAAGCGAGGACGAGAAGGGCAGCGTGCTCTCCTACCGCACCGAAGTAAAGTCAGCAACAAACCAGTGCCGTACGATATGCAGAAAGCACCCTTTGCTCCCTAATATGGAGCGATAATTTGATCAAATGAATTGTAAAGGCAGTGCCGTACGATATGCAAAAAGCAACCTTTGCTACTTCATATGGAGCGATCATTTCATCAAATTAATTGTACAACTAGTTGGTGAAGGCAATTTCTATATAGATAGACAGCATTTTTAAGTTTAAGAAATTAAGTCAAAGTTTTTTTTTGTTGCGGAAGCAGTAACAAACAAAATTTATTTATAGACACAAGGAAATTCATAAGAAATTTGCATCCAAACAAAAATTTTACAGATGATCACAATATTTACACATTATGACACGCTGTACAGATAAAAAATAATAACAAAATACAAAAATTACTTGGTGCGCAACTAAGTTCCCGGGTTTCACACATGGGTGGCGCTAGCGACACATGTAGTCGGCATACAGGTCTGAAATTGAGTGTCTTTATAGCTTGGACATCTGTTAAGAATACCCAGTCGTAATATAAACAAATATTGCAACACAACGACCTTTTTTCTAACCTCGATAATGTCAAAGTTAGTGCCAACTGAACAGCATTAGCGGAAAGCATTGCTTTTCTGTTTCAACCTAAAAAAACAGCAGCTGAAGCACGTCGGTTACTTGAGGAGGCCTACGGCGAACATATACCATCAAAAAGAACGTGTGAATATTGGTTCAAGCGTTTTAGAAGTGGCGATTTTGAGACTGGGGACAAGGAGCGCTCGGAAAGACCGCAAACATTTGCGGACGCCGATCTGCAAGCGTTATTGGATGAAGATGATACTCAAACGGAAGATCAACTTACCGAGGCATTAAATGTGACTCGGCAATGTATTTCGAAATGTTTGCACGCCATGGAAAACATTCATAAGGAAGGAAAGTGGGTGCCGCATGAGTTGACTGAGAGACAAATGGAAAATCAAAGAGCCACTTCCGAAATTTTCCTTTTGCGGCAGAACCGATGCAGTTTTTTGCATCGAATTGTTACTGGCGATGAAAAATGGATATATTTCGAGAACCCCAAACGCAGAAAATCGTGGCTTTCACTTGGCGAAGCGTCAACATCGACGGCACGGCCAAATCGCATCGGAAAAAAGACAATGATCTGCGTTTGGTGGGACCGGAAAGGAATCGTGTACTATGAGCTGCTGAAACCGGGCGAAACTATCAATGGGTATAGCTACCGACAACAACTTATCAATTTGAACCACGCATTGCTCGAAAAACGGCCAGAATGGGACACGTGACACGAACGTGTGATATTGCAGCACGACAACGCTCCGTGCCATCGCAGTTCCATCGTCCAGGACACCATAAAAACACTGAAATGGGATCTGCTACTACACCCGCCGTATTCACCAGACCTGGCCCCTTCAGACCATCACTTGTTCCGGTCGATGGCGCATGGCTTGGGTGGGCTACACTTGGCCAATTACGATGCAGTACAAAATTGGTTGAATGAATGGTTTCAGCCCAAAGACGCGTCTTTTTATCGTCGTGGTATTTATGTATTGCCAGAGAGATGCCAAAAATGTGTAAATAGCGAGGGACAATACTTCGAATGAACCATTTGTTGTATTTGTCTTGAAATTTTCGATTTTTTATTGGTAAAAAAACCCCGGAAACTTAGATGCGCACGTAGTAAGTCAATGTTTTTTTTTCCTTGCGGCAGTAGTAAAAACCTTTTTTTTAGACACAGAAAAAAATTATAAGAATTTTGAATTCTAACAAAAGATTTACAAATTATCACACATCACATTTGCACATTATGGCACGCTGTACAGATAAAGATTAATAAAGAAATACAGCAATTGAGTCAATATTTTTATTTTTTTCGTTGCGGAAACCGTAACAAACAAAGTTTATTTATAGACACGAGAAAATTCATAAGAGTTTTGCATCCAGACAAATTTTCACAAACTATTACACATTGTGATACGCTGTACAGATAAATCGATCTTACAGTTTGATTTTTTCGTATTGTCTTTCGTTTTAATTTTCCTTGCGTGATCATTTTCGTTGACCGATCACGTTAGAAAATGTCCTCTCACGACGAGATAATAGTTTATCACTCTCTTCATGAGCTCTTCGTGGTGTGCTTGGCATCCCACGTACTGCAAATTTTTGATGTCCAAAACTTTGTCGAGAACTTGATGGATAGTGTTGATTTTAACGTCAGTTCTCGATCGATCGCTGCACTCCAAGTTTGTCCTCCGTTCGGGCACTGAGAGCAACAATTCAAGCAATATTACAAGCTTTTATTTAATTTGACTTTCTATGAAAATGGAAAATCGATATTTCACCCACTCATCCACTCACTTCCCATTTTCACGCTTCGGAAATAAACATTTTGTTTATTTTCGAGACAAGCGACAAAACGTGCAAGAGATAAAACGTGCAATATATGGAAAAATCCATATATTGCACTTTTGTCTCATCGACGGGACACTTTCTCCGTATCTCACGTTTGTGATAATTTTTATTTCACTCGGTACGATAATGGTACGATAAAACGAAACCATCCTTTTTATGAATGTAAGTACTATTTTTTTACCTACGATTGATTGTTTAGCCGCAGATCACTAAATATATTTTATACCGAGACACAATAATTTTTTTTACATCTAACACAATTCGCAAAATTGGTTAGCCCGAACACGCTTTATGCCAACATGGGCGACGAGCGGGAATCATCGATGACACATGACGTCGGTTGTGTTCTTGTCGCTTAGTTTACTTTGGTGCGGTTATGCACTAGCGACGCGCGCTGTGAAAACACTAACTACTAAAATCTACAGTTTCACGGACGCTGTTGGATCGGGCTCGCCACAGGCGTTCGTACTCCTTACCTCTTAAGACTTATTCTAGTCTTCCTGGTTATCGTCTTGCCAGATGTCAAACCTTACGATATGAGGTTTTACATCTGACAATTTCAACCATAACCTCCTGGTGGAGCCATCTTTTGTCAAACGGCGGAGATGTATTTGTACTCCCTATATATATATATATATATATATATAGATAGATAGATAGATGTTTGCCTTGATTTGACGACAAAAAATGTTCTTCCTTGTCCCATTGATATCTTTATGAAAGATTATCTGTAAATAAACAATAATGGATTATCTGTAAGTCAACAATTTATGGATATCTTTACAAATGTAGCTGTCGTTATGCCTAGCCGTTTTTTATTTTGGTTTTTTTTCTACAAAATGCCGACAGTTTGGACATTTTTTCTATTTTCAAGACCCTTTTTTTCGTCTTTAAAAATAGTAATTATCAAAATGTAAAAAATCGGTTGCGTACAATCTTAGTCACTGCGATTACAAAACGTCATCGAAAAACATTGAAAATCGGTTGATAAGTTTTTGAGTATTCGCTGGGACAAGGCTAAAAAGGTAGTTTCCAGAAAAATGCGTTCAAAGTTTTCGTTCCGCTTTGCTTGATATAAAGTTATGTTTTTTCTAGAATATTGATACTTACATTAAAGTAGCTAGACGCGCGCGATTTGAAGCTTCTTCATGTTCTTTATATTTCATAAAATAATAAGAGCCTGCACTTGATCTATTGTGAACGATGCCACACCGGTAGGCACTGTGCGCACTAACCGGTGGCGCCACCTGTTCTCACTAAAGTGATTGTAACTCCGTCAATTTTCGGACTTGTGAATGAAAATGTTGTCAACATATTTTGAATATATGTACTTTCAAGTATTATAAAAAACAATTTTTTTTTCTTCAAATTTTGCTTGGGGAAAGTGGGAAAGGGGGAAAGCTACTGTGCAAGTTCTTGCACAGTGACTTCCCCCCTTTACTGACATTTAGTGTGGAACGCTGTCAACTTTCCGCTGTGAAATTGCGCGCGAGTATAAATTACAAACTTGAACATGCAGAAATTTTACCATTTCTGGCCGTTCTAAAATCGTGACGTAACGCAAACCTTGCCCCGCTCTCCTCCCCCCACGTACGCAGACCGTAACGCCTGGCCGAACCCCCCCCCCCCCCTCCCAAATTGCGTTGCGTCATTTGCGTACCCCTTCTAAGCGACCTACCCTCACTACGGGAGTTTCCAGACCTGTATGTAAGACCGTGGGTCTGACTACGACAGTAGTGGGGGTAGGCACACTTACAAGGGGCGTGCCATGTACGATACAAACGGATTTTGATGGGTCTCAGCTAAAGAGATTCTTTCTAATGCGCCCTGATTTTTGAGAAAAACGACGACAAAGTTTCATGCGCCGCTTTTATCCCCGTAAATTATACATATCGCCAAGCGTTTGAGTGTGGCGCAGCGGCAAGGCGCTCGGTTGGCAACCCAGACGACCAGGGTTCGCATCCAGCTCGGAACTTTTTTTTTCTCAATCGTTCGTGATTTTAATGAAAATGATTGATTGGGCATACTTATCTAATTTTCTGATGAAATTATTTTTACAAACGGATCGAAACATATATCAGGTTGATAAAAAAGTTTTGTCGCAAAAATTTTAAAAATGTCTTTTTACGTATTGACGCAATATGACATCGAGCTATGTCGAGAATATTCTAGAATGTTTTCTACTCTTCCGCGTGACAGGGTATAAAAGGGCGAGCGCGCGTTCTAGTGGACAGAAATGGCTTCGATCTCGCAGGAGCAACTTCGAGCGATCATTTTTTACGAGTGGCGGCGAGGCACGAACGCAAGCACAACTGCTAAAAATATACAGGATGCATTCAGCGAGAACGTAGTTTCTCATCGAACAGTCCAGCGTTGGTTCAATCGTTTTAAATCTGGAGACACAAGCCTTGAAGATAAGGAACGTTCCGGACGACCGTCGACCATCGATGATGAAGCATTACTCCGCTGCATCAAAGAAAAACCGGAAGCAAGTACGCACGAGCTAGCAAGAGAACTTGACTGCACCCAACCGTCAATAGTCAATCACTTACACAACGTGGGATACAGGAAGGTTCTAGCTGAATGGATACCACACCGTCTCACCGACGACAATAAGAACTGTCGCGTGACCATCTGCCAGTCTCTCCTGCTTCGCCACCATCGCAAGGAGTTTTTAGAAGATCTTGTGACGGGAGATGAAAGCTGGGTCTTGTATGATAACAGAACGCGTTTAGCCTACTGGCTTCCTATCGGAGAAAAACCGCCACACCAATCGAAATCTGATCGTCACTCACAAAAGGTTTTGTTGTGCTGTTTCTGGGACGCAAAGGGAATGCTGTTTCACAATCTTCTCCCTGTAGGTCCAAAAATCTCCAGGAATTGGCAAAAGCTATAAGAAAAAAACGGCCAAGACGCGCGACTGTGCACCTTCTCCACGACAACGCGAGACCCCATGTCGCAAAGGAAACCCACAAAACAATCACTGAGCTTTACTGGAATACCGTTCCTCATCCACCATACTCTCCCAACATCGCGCCATCTGACTACCATTTGTTCAGACATTTGAAGGCATATTTGAGAAACAAAACTTTCGAAAACGTCGACGATCTCAGAAGGGATATTTCAAATTTCTTTGAGTTCCAGTCGCCGCAGTTTTGGGCAAAGGGAATAAATGAGTTGCCAACTAGATGGTCGAGTGTCATAGAAACCGATGGCGAATATATTGTTGATTAGAAATGTTTTGTATAAGATATATAAATAAATAAATTATATTGAAATTATTGCGACAAAACTTTTTTATCAACCTGATATTATTCGATACTGTGTAGTTCGTTTAAACAAAATTATGATCACATAAACAAAAAATCAATATTAACGCTAGAATAAATGGTCAGGAAATAATTAACCATATCACAGTATTTGCTCATTATTTAATTTATTGCACGATGTTCATTTACGCGCTGTCGCTAGTTTCAAAAGGTGTACAAAATTCCGCACGATAATTGTCGTAGAAACACTGAAAGCACCGATTATTGCGGCACCATGCTACTTCTTTACAGGCACACGGATTTTTTAGCAGCGATAACGGAAAACACTGTTCGTTTAAATTTAAAAAAAATTGGTCTTTCATCAATTAATTTCGACGCGAACCAGGCATATTTAATCATTGGAATGAATACTGACGCGCTGAACTGATGCAACAGTAACAAATGTATTCGTATCAAGTCCTCCCGTGAAGCGATTTCGCGGTTATTTTTTAACAATTCCGGAGCATGTTGTAGTTTTTTAATAAATATTTTTACCCGACGGTAAAAATAAACATCACACGGTTGACAAAGCGGGGTACACTCGGGTGGAATAACTTCAACAGTGCAAGTGCACGCTTTTGTTTCGTCGACGAAGATACGATCGTAGAATGTCTGGTCAGTTTGCCCACCCCCTGAATCGATAATGAAAAAAAATTCCGTTCACCCACGTATGGCGAAATAAAAGATTTCAAAAATTCTTCGTACAGTTGCTTGGTGAACTTCCCCGATTTTATGCAAGTCACAATCACGTTTTTGAATTTTTTTCAACTCGTCAACCCTTTTTCCAACGATTGGACCAAATTTACCCGACGGTTCCTGCATACATAAAAACACGAAAGGCAAGATTTTTACTGATGCAGTTAACGCATACTGCGCCGTGTAGAAGTGGCTGCTTTTGTTTAAATCTTTTTTTTAACAAGAACAGTTTCAACCCCCTGTTCTGCAAGCGATCTATTATAAGTGGATTGACACTGGCATCCCGTTTGATCGATATTTATTACGTAACCCAGGTCGAGATCAGGGATGATGACTCTCGTTTGCATCTGGAATAGCTCTGCAGCTGCTGATACTTTGTCTATTGTGGCGTGCTCTTTTGAGCTGATAAATTTTGTGATTTTCCGCTCCGTGATCCGGTGATGTTTTTTGAAACGTTCCACCCACCTCCGGCCGAGTAGGAATTGAAAATTATCCAACAAAAACGGGAACGCAGAATTCATCGCTCACTGTTGCAGAGTCCTCGTCGTCACCTTAACACGAGTGAAATGTAATTAGTTGCGTATTGGACTTATGGAATCCTTGGGTATTTGATGCTTATTATAATTTATACTTTTCTTTGATGACTTCATAATTATTTTTCTGCGAAATACCTATACCATAAAATATATTACCTGCTCCAAGTTTTGCCCAGCTTCGCGGAATTGTTCGTATGTTTCCCGATCTATTGTGTTCCATTTATCGATGTGTGTTCCCCCTTTTTTGACGTCGTCTTTCCATCGATAAGCAATTGCTTATGTTTCAAGCGAGAACATCCGTGCACTTGCAATGATTTTAAGCTCCATTTTGGATGAGCTGCTGCAAGTGCGAATGCTCTTCCTTTGTACCACAAAGGAATATACTTTTTGGTACTGGCGCGAATTCTTCGGCAACAAAATCTTCGTCATCTTCTTCTACACCCTTGCACTATATTGTACCGAATTGTTGACTGATAGGACTTTCAATTTGAAAAAAAAAACTAGAAAATAACGCTTATAAAAATAATACTCACCGCTTCATACTCTTGCAGTTCACCTATCTCGTCGACACCTATAAGCTTCTCAACGTGAATTATTTATCTTTCTGCCAACCTATCGAGTATTTCAGAAGAAATTGCTTCGCCCATTGCGAGGGACGTGGAGGAAATCACGCTTAGCGGTGTTTTTGTGAGCAGATTCAAATTGCCGAGCGAAGTTTCGGTATGTTTTAAGGTGTTAGTGAGTTCACCCTTTGACTGCTCATCACGCTCTTCCATTTCTGATGGAGTTTTTTGTGATGGCCCTGCTTCTGTTACAGCACTTGCTTTCTCCATTTTGTACTTCTTTTCGCATGTACACTCCACGAACGACAAGCTACGATTGAATTCCGTTAGGACTCGTCGGACGGGTACAGTGTAAGAGGGGGTGACAAAAGAAGGGCAGGGACAATAAATACAGGTAGCAAACGTTGCCCAAATATTACAGATTCAAACTACAGACGGTTTGCTAGCTTCAAAATATGATTTTTCAATCGCCTTGAAAGTTTGCGTCGAAAAAAAATAACATCGCGCAATAAATTAAATAATGAGCGAATACTGTGTTATAGTTAATTATTTCCTGATCATTTATTCTAGCGTTAATATTGATTTTTTTGTTTATGTGATCATAATTTTATTTAAACGAATTACACAGTATCGAAAAATATATGTTTCGATGCGTTTCCAAAAATAATTTCATTAGAAAATTAGATAAGTATGCCCAATCAATCATTTTCATTAAAATCACGAACGATTGAGAATTTTTTTTTATATAAATAAAAGTTCCTAGCGGTATTCGAACGCCGGTCGTCTGGGTTGCCAACCGAGCACCTTGCCGCTGTGCCACACTCGAACGTTTGGCGATTTGCATAATTTACGGGGATAAGAGCGGCGCATGAAACGTCGGCGGCGTTTTTCTCAAAAACCAGGGCACATTAGAAAGAATCCCTCTAGCGTGGTACTCTGGGGGAGTGCCTTCACAATATATCTGACAAGGAAACGTTGAGAGGTTGATGTCTCCGATTTCGATGGAATTTGGCATGCATGTAGAATGGGTAAAAATGGGCGACACGTATGTTTTTTATATCGGCGGAACCCGATTTTTAAAGGTAGAAAAGCACCCTCGAAAATTGGGGTGTTTTCCGTTTTTCGTCGATAACGTTTTAACGGTACGAGATATGAAAAAACTTTAAATTGCACCAATGTTTGTTTTTTCGTGTACTATATATTGGAGATGAGAACGATGCAGATAGCAACAAATTTCATATTGTTAATTGCAAAAATGCAATTTTTTCAACCATATCTCGAGAATTTTTAATCGATTGGGATGTAAATTTGCATACATGTCGAGAATGGAAAAGTGCGAATACGGATTTTTTCTTTTCCCGATATATCACAATTAAGGGGTTGAAACTGCCCGTCGATGTTTTTGCCGAGAGCATCGTATAATCAGCTAGCCTTTTAGCATTTCGGTCTAAATTCACGTCAATATATGTTCGTGTTATGACGCAATTGCATATTTGTAACATTTCAGCCCCCCTCCCCCCCCCCAACGGTCCCCCTCTCGAAAGCCAAACGTTCAAAGTTCTTACCGGGCGGCATGGACGAAAATTTGTAGAAATAAAAATGGGTTACAAAGAAAGTACAATTAGTCAAAATAGTCGATACACATTTTCTCGTTTTGGCGGAACGACACTCTTAAGGGGTCAACGCACCCTTAAAAACTTCGTTCTTTCTATAGCTCGTGAACGGGCCGAAATAAAAATAAAGTTCGAAAGGAAAAATGTTGTATTCTTCGACTGCTAGACGTTCATGATGATAATGATGAGTACAGCAATAAATGGCGTGTTGTTTATTGCAACAATTCGTGAATTACTTGTGAAAAAACACTCTTCAGTTTTCCACTAATATGGGCAGAGGCAAGGATCGCAATCACGGACTGACTTCGTGCTTCGGGAAGCAACTGGATTACAATTGTATATTTACGAAAAAGTTCTCCTCCGCCACGTACTGCCTGTGAAGATTACAACACAATCGGAAAAGTGTTCTCATGCTTACTCGTTTAGGAAACTTTTCAACTCTGTTTTTTATGGATTATACTTATTACAATAATGATAGTCATTATAAAAGTGTTTAAAACAAAGAGATTTCTTACAACACGCATAAGTGATAATAGCTGCTTCGCCTCATATATCGCATGTCGGTACATTTTGTGAAAAGTAAAATTCTACTGAATTTTCGAAGTTTGGTGGTAAGTAAGGGGTGGTAAATGGTAAGGGCGAAAAGGTTTGTAAACCGTGGAGATGAAAACTGGTTGTGTGTAAGAGATTGTAATTTAACAATATTGTTTCTCAAATGCAGATTGACGTCGTAATTGTATAATATTACTGCGTTAGAAAAGTGTTTGACGAAGTTTTTCCATACACGGAAGCCATAAACATCAAGGGGCTATATCATTCCAGTCGTACCTACAGGAATGACTAAGCATCATATGGACTAATTGTCTACAGAACTAATGAAACTGGTGCAATATATTTACCTGCTGGAATGGTTAAAACTTTAATATCTTTCCCTTGCATATCCATTTCTTTAAATGCAGTTGGACATTGAACGCTCCAAGAATCCAGAAGTATTACCCATTTTGGACCCGTAATGGGAATATATACTTTTTCGGACCATCACTTGAAATGATTAGTCGTCAATTTTCCAGATTTCGAAGCCAATAGAAATATATTTTCGGCTCTGAACATAGTTTGTTCCACTCGAGGACCAAATTTGCCAGTAGGTTCGTTTAAAAGGATCAACATAGGTGCCAAAAGCTTGCCACTCGCAGAAAGCAAAGGCTGTATACTATAACTGTGTGTTGTTGATGTTTTCGATTGCACGACTGTCTCAACGGATTTCTGCCCTTCTTTAGCCAATGTGCGGCTTGTATGTAGCTCTAAATTGAATCCACTCTGATGAGAATTAAATGTGTTTTCAGCCCCACGTTGGCTATGTTGACTTTCACCATTTCTATAAATTCGATAGCTTTGTTTTGAAGTGTATCAGCGTTTAATTATTGTTGTTTTGTTACATATTTAGTAATCTTCCGTGACACAATTCCATGTTGATTTTTTAATGTTCTTAGCCAAGGAGCGGATGCTTGGAAATTTACGGCTGGTATTTCTACAATTTCTCGTGCAAGTAAGGCCCATCGTCGAAGATCTATATCATGGACAGGTGGCCTTTTGTCCAAAGCATCATTAAAATTGTTTAACGTGTAGTGAGCTATCTTTCTTAAGGGGTTACCCCCACTTGCGATTTTGAAAAAATCGATTTTTTTTATTGCATTTTTTTGAAGTGCAATTTGAAGTGCAGTTTTTTTTTGATGTCCGGAATAGATGACTCTATGTAAGTTTACAAAAAAAATATTTTCTTCGTGTAAACTGAAATTGAAACTTTAAACGCGTTTTTCTCAAAATGGCATTTCTGAAGTCGGTGACCAAGATTACTCGAACACTGATGAACCGATCTTCTTGAAATTTTGCAGGCTTATTTAATACATAAAAATGGAGTCTTTAATCGTTCGATTTTTTTTTTTCGAAAAAAAATGGCCGTTTTATAGTCAAAACCGGCCGTTTTTTTTCGTTAAAATCGAACCATTAACTTTGACTGTCCGCCATTTTGTGAAAAATGAATATTTTTTAAAATCCTTCGATTAAAGACTAGTTTATACTTATATTTGACTAAATCCATCCGCATTTTTTTTCAGATGATCCACTTCGCCGCAATGTTGGTCAGCACAAACCGTGTATATAAAAACATTATTTCATTGACGGCCATTTGCCACTAAGCAATGTAATATTTTTCAATAAAAAATTTAGTGAAAGTTCTTCAAGATGTGTTTTTTAAGATGGTATATTGATCGATTAAAAAAGTTTTGTAGTTTTCTTTTAAAAAATTCATGAAAAAGGTTTTTTTTTGCGCTAGAAGTGGGGGTATCGCCTTAACTTTATTTTGTAGGTGCCACCCTTATTTATACTATGGGCCCACCGGTGCAACTGCGGCTCTGATTTCACCTTTTTGAATTTCGTTTGAACAGACTATAACTTTCCATTCCCATTTGCCCCGGATCTCCAGTAATCTACCGCTCTTGTCTTGTATTCGTAACTCAATTCTTCTATATCTTGGGTACATACATTTTCATCAATTTTTGGATCTAGGTATCGTTGTCCGTGCCAATCTCCTTCACTGTTATTTTCTATTGCGGCTGCTTCATGAATTTCATTTGGTGACAGAAAATCCAAACCAGTTTCGACTTCCATTTTCATAGGTTGATCCATCGCTTCAATGATCATGTTTTCTAGATCCTTACTGAACTGTTTTTCCTGTTCGGTGATTGGAGTGCGAGGCAAATTCATAGCACTTTTCGCTATGGATAGAAGTTGAATAACATTCACCGGATTAACGTACATTCTTATTTGTATTTCGAACTCAAAATGTATGGCTGGCTTCTCCGTCGTAACTGCAGCAATAATGCTCGTTGGTGAATTTATATGACTTGAAACCTAATTTATAAATACACACGAAAAAAATAACGACGACACACGCTATTTACCAGAACTGCTATTAATCTTTAATAAGGCGATTTCAAGGTTATCATGAGAGCCGCTCTTTGCACCGTAGTCGCTCTTTGCGAAGATTTATTTCTTTCGTTCATTGGTTCTGCTGTTTGTGAAATTAAAGTTAAAGATAAAGATTAAATTATACTGCGTTATAAGTTGATAAAAATGTTTGCATCATATTGTTCATGAGTTGCAGCGGCAACCCAAAAACGCTGTAATCTCCGCAGATAATTCCTTCGATACGGTGAGCGGAGTGGACTTTCTTCGTAAATATACAATTGTAATCCAGTTGCTTTCCGAAGCACGAAGTCAGTCCGTGGTTGCGAGCCTTGCCTCTGCCCATATTAGTGGGAAACTGAAGAGTGATTTTTCACAAGCAATTCACGAGTTATTGCAATAAACAACACACCATTTGTTGCTGTACTCATCGTTATCATCATGAACGTCTAGCAGTCGAAGAATACAACATTTTTCCTTTCGATCTTTATTTTTATTTCGGCCTGTTCACGAGCTATAGAAAGAACGAAGTTTTTAAGGGTGCGTTGACCTCTTAAGAGTGTCGTTCCGCCAAAACGAGAAAATGTGTATCGACTATTTTGACTGATTGTACTTTCTTTGTAATCCATTTTTATTTCTACAAATTTTCGTCCATGCCGCACGGTAAGAACTTTGAACGTTTGCCTTTCGAGAGGGGGGCCATTGGGGGGGGGGGGGGGGGGCTGGAATGTTCGAACATATATTGACGTGAATTTAGACCGAAATGCCAAAAGGCTAGCTGATTATACGATGCTCTCGGCAACAACATCGACGGGCAGTTGCAACCCCTTAATTGTGAGATATCGGAAAAAGAAAAAATTCGTATCCGCACTTTTCCATTCCCTACATGTATGCAAATTTACATCCCAATCGATTAAAAATTCTCGAGATATGGTTGAAAATTTTTTGCAATAAACAATATGAAATTTGTTGCTATCTGCATCGTTCTCATCTCCAATGTACACGAAAATATGAATATTGTTGCAATTTGAAGTTTTTTCATATCTTGTACCGTTAAAACGTTATCGACGAAAAACGAAAAACACCCCAATTTTGGAGGGTGCCTTTCAACCCTTAAAAATCGGGTTCCGCCGATATAAAAAAAATGTGTCGCCTATTTTTACCCATTCTACAAGCATGCCAAATTTCATCGAAATCGGAGACATCGACCTCGCAACGTTTCCTTGTGAGACCCATCAAAATCCGTTGGTATCATACTCGGCACTCCCCTTGTTAGCGGCTCCTTTTTTATTCCGACTTCAACCGTTTGGTGCGTGACGGCAAAGAGAAGTGGTGTGCGCCGAAGAGAGAAACAGCTCTTTTTGTCTCTTTCCCTTCTGACCGGAATGCATTCGCCGTTCGCCTTTACTTTGAGCAGCGTATTGTCGTGTAAGCTGCACAAGTACGAAAGCAATAAAAAATAATTAGTCGATTGAAAAGAAATATGGTTATCATTATAATAATCATTATTGAGTTTCTCTATAGATTCCACAAGTTTATTTCAATACCAAAGTGGTCGCGATAAATATGAATGATTTTCATTTTTAGTATTTCGAGAAAATAGTTTAGCATATTTGTGGCATGCTCAGCTCATCTGCCTGGTACTTTGGGCATACACATACGACACACACACTTACCGGTCCGGATGCGTGACATCCGTCTAGAACTGGAGCTACGTCACGCCTGTATTTATTTTTCTCCGAGACTGCGAGACTGGGATTCGAATCCGCTACCTCCCGATGTTCTGGTTCAGAGGCAATCATGCTAATCACTAGACCAGCACACCGGTTAATATAATGATACTTTGATATGTGTAAATATTTCATCCCTTCCCTTATAAAAATCTACTCTGGAATGCTAATGTCTTAACACTTCGTCTGTAAACCTGGGTATTTCGTGTCCGAGCCAAAACTACTTTCCTACCTTATAATTTTATGATTGATATATTAAATTGAATGTTACGAACACTGGCATGCATTTTTTCAAAAAAATTCGAACGTATTAACTGGGTGAAAAAACGGCAGGTGTTGAAATACCCAGGTGTACAGACGGAAGGTACCGGAAAATAGTTTACAAACGAAGTGTTAATAATTAATCATCCAAACGCGTCCAATGCTGAGGCTAAGCGACCAGAGTGGGGGGAACGCGGGTGACTTCCAGCGCCCCTCGTGGAGAGTGCCAATAAGACGGACACGGTATGCACAGCAGTGCTAGGGGCATGGAGACTATACTAAAGAAGTCCGAACTATGTATTACGGAAATGGTATGCGAATCTGCTGGAAAAACACTATTCCTATTGCGGACACCAAGGAGACTAGAGAGAAGGAGTCAACACTCCCGCCTCAAACAGTTCTTTCAATCGGTCGTAGAGGTGTAATGCTCAGTTCCGCCGCAGGCATCGCTAGTGTTCCCCAGAGCCCATAATATATAGTAATACAAAACTGCATAAGGTGAAACTGACCATGTTATGGCGGCAAAATTGTTTGCGCATGTCAAGCACAAATATATCTGTCGCGTACACCAGCACAACAGCTATCGAACTATGTGTATAATAATGGAGATGACTCCTCGCGAGTCAATGTGATAAAGGGAAAAAGTAAACACTCTAGGTAGGAATTATAAAACAAATTTCAACTATTGACGGCAGTAAATTAAAAAATATATTCTTCCATGTTATTATCGTTCGAGTTCTTTTGGGATCGGACGAGTTCTTTGATTGGTTGAAACTGCTTCAATTCGCTCGTACAACCAGATACCTGTACGAATGCAAAAGAAAAAAATTTAAACTACCGAGGCTAGAACTCAGGACCTTCAATACAGTAATCTAGCGTTCTACCAACTTCGCCACACAATCATTTGCCAATAAATATAATCTTCTCATATTTAAGTGATCGCCGCGCTTGGGGTTCAATTAGGCCTGACGGCTTGTTCGGTTGGTTCATCGCTTAATTTAATTCATATTTAGCTTCATTTTTAAATGTAACTAGCAAATAACCAGTTTTCATGGGTATGCATATAATAAGCACGTGTTGAAAAGACAATGCCAGCATGTAGAGCCAACATTCCCGCATTCGCCCGGTTTCTCGCATGTACATGTTATTATTATTTATTATTATTATTATTATTATTATTGTACAGGAAAACAGAGTAACGCGCATCCGAATAATAAATACATTACGAGATATATTACGATTGGTTTATCGCTTTATTCGCGTTTCATTATAATTAGCTACATTTTTAAACATAACACGCAAATCATAAGTTTCCATAATAAAATTACTCGTGTTGTACTTATTATATAATTATTATATCTGATGTGCTTATTATAAGCCCGTGTGAATAAAACAACACGAGTTGTTTCATTAATATTATTTATATTTTATTTATTATATATATTTACACAATATTATTATATATTATAATAGAAGGAATCCCCACTTGGGTTTATTATCGTTCGGGTGTGCGAGAGAGAAACAGGATCACCCCAGTTTTGTGATTGGTTGTTGAGGCGGAGCTCGGACCTTATGCAGTTTTGTATTACTATATATTATAGGCTCTGAGGAACACTAGCGACGTCTGCGGCGGAACTGAGCACTACATCTCTGCGACCAATTGAAAGAACTTCGTATATACAGGCTAGGATAGGGAGTTTGGACTCCTTTACTCTAGTCTCCTTGGCGGACACTATGTGGTGCCCGTGATGGCTGATGCTTTGTCGGCAGGGGTAAATCGCGAGAAACTTCATTCCAATGAGCGAAAATGAAAAGGAACATAACCAAATTTGAATATTCAAACGTCCCATGCTCATGCACACGCGAACCAGACGATAATAATTACTGCTGATTGTTTATAACAATCAACAACCTCGGTTCATCTCTTTCACACGTGGCTACCTTCATTACGCCATGCGTCATCAGCTGCTACCTAGCGCTGCTGGTGGGTCTATCAAGTAAATTCAACAGATTGTGAGGTAAAAAGAACTCCTCGAAACCGGAATGCCACCTTTTCCTCGATTGTGCAGATAAGGTTGGGGCAGAAGTCTTAATTCGAATTTTTTTTTCTTTCCAATAACGACATTTTTTGAATGCGATCAAAGGGGATATTTTCGCGAAATAAATGCGGGAACTCCCGAAGCCTGGGCGCGTCCCGTCGACGCGATGGTGAAAGCGCGCACACATCTGACGATCGATACTTCGCGCAAGCCACTTTCCGTGCGACAAGGATCCTCGAATGCGACCGTTCTTTCCTTGTCTCTCCCAATGGCGCCCCCCCCCCCTTCACTCTGTCTCTCTACTCTCACGCTTTACCGCTCTGTACCTTTCTCTTTATTTTCACCTTCTCTCTTTTGTCTCCTCGTAAAGAGGAGATTAATCTACAAGCACGAAGCTTTTCCTGGGCACGATATAAAATTGCGTTTCGTTGCAGTTGTTGGCGGTACACATTATCGCTTAATATTTCTCGCAGTCAATGACTGCCATTCCCTGCACTAGAACTAAACAGCTATATTTTAAATCTAAATTTCCTTTAATTACAGCAACAAATGTTACACAATAAATTTGTACACCAATGGACAACAATAAATAAAACGTGATTCTTTTCTAGCGTCCGTGAAAAAAATGATATAAGAGTAAATTGTATGATTTTTTCTCCCGCAACTATGTGTGGGGGAACGTACAATCCATCACGATTGTACGTTCCAAAATAGTTTTGCAACGTATTAGGATTCAGTTTCGAAATTCAAGCGCCTTGTACGCGAGTGAAAAATCGTACGAAGCGGCCGAATATGACACCGGAAGTGAAAGTTTGATACGTATACAACAACAATCAAACGACGATATTGAACTAGCGCGCAAGGAAAATCAGAAAAATATCACGTTATTCCAGTTAACATTTTCACGTTACGGGAAAGAGCATTGTTCCGAGTGCATTTCGTTTCGCATTAAAACGACACAAGTTGCGCGAGTCCCGCGAGCTTTACGATTCATCTCCGTGTAATTTGCAAGGACGTCGTTCGTGTGTACGTAAACTTTCTATTGGTATAATAAATATAAGGGGCCGTACTCGGTCGTAATTTTCTTCTTTCTCTTTTTGCGTGCACACGGACCTGCATATATATATATATATATATATATATATATATATATATATATATATATATATATATATATATATATATATATATCGACATACACACACACACGCGCGCGCACACACACTCACACGCGCGCGCACACACACACACACAAATAAACGTTCATGTACATCTCGGCCTATTATCGTTTTGTAAATAGCTAAATAATGATGTAATCAAAAAATACCAAAAATGTTTAAAAATGCTCCTTAACAGAGTTTAAATTATATTTAAATAAAAAATGGTTAAATAAATGAGTACGTGAAAGCAATCGTAAGGATAATATTGATACCTTAATGCTATCAAAGAGAAAAAGGGCGTATTTAGTGGCCATCGTGATGTGCGCCTCGTAGCGTTTACCTCAGAGACGACCGCAATCTTCGGAACGATGGTGAGAACGAAGAAAAAAAAGAAAGAATTTATAGAAGAAGCACGTGTGTCCGGAGACCGGTTCTGGTCGGGTGTTCGCCGAATAAATGAGGGGGCACTTTTTTCCTTCGACTTCGGTGTTTCATTGAAGCATATTATTTGATTTTTTAAATAGATATAGTTGCTGAGTTTTCCTGTATATATAGTTTGTAAGACGGTATGAAGAATAATCATATTCCGGTTGTCGATTTAATAATGATAACAAATATCGGTGTTGCTACTACGAATAATAATAATGGTAATAATAATGTTCATAACAACAGCAAAATACTAATATTGAAGATACTTATGAAATTAATAATAACAATAATAGGCCATTACAATATGAATAAACGACAGTGATTGCGAAATGACCGATAATAATACGACGTGTAAGCTGCAAGCTTTGCGATCGTTCAAACGTGACAATTTAAAAAAAAACAATAGATATATGTATGTCGTGCGTGCGTGCACGTGTGTGTGTGTGTGTGTGTGTGCGAGTGCACAGAAAGGGCTACGAATAGATATTAAAAAGAAAACTTTAATTATTGCCCAATTCATTTCGTTGTACATCAGGGCCTTAAAAAAGGAACCAAAAATATTGGGCTCACGTTCCGCCATCCTATCAATTAAAAAGACAACAAAAATGCATATGAAATAGAGAAATTTAGGAAGGAAAATTTAGGAGTAACAATTATTACTTATCGTCATACCTTTGAGGGCCCACATCTCGTGATTCTTGAGGCCATCGACGTATCTGGTAATGTCACGTCCACACTCATTCCCAACCGGATACTCTCCCCTTTCCCACTTCGCTACAAGGTTTTTCGAGCTGTAAACGTCGAGGATCTCGGATATGGTGGTCCAATTACGCGAGATCGTTTCGTCGCCGAGATCATTGCGTTCGGGCAAACTTCGTATCCGGTGTACCGAACTCCAGAGGAGATCGGTATCGACGAGATCAACGATTGGATCTTTCGCGAGAACAGCCACCCCTAGAAACGTCACTAGGATCGAGCAACACTTCATTTCACTGGTCATCTCCTATCTTTCCGAAAATATTCCGCTCTCTCTCTCTTTGATACTTTCACCCAGAATTCCCTCGACACGAAAGAAAAATTAAACAGAATCAACATCCAACGGATTTACGATAACGATTTATTCGATCTTTGGTCACGTCTTTATCCTAGACACGTTTGGATCGAGTTCACGAAGCATTAGCACTAGTATCGATGCATACAAATCGGAGTAAACACTCTCGCGAGCGATCACTAAGCACGACACGACTTTGCCGATCTTGTTTTTTTTGTACCGTGTGTCGATCGATCTCCTACGATTGGTTTATTGTGTATGCGTCATCATTACGTATTTTTGTAAATTTATTTAGGCGAACTATTCATGAATTTCCTGTCTTCTCGGTGAAGGAAGGAACTAACGCGGTGGGAAAAAGAAAATCGGTATGCTATTGTAAAGCGTTGCTCCCGGCACTTGTTTCGGCGATGGCCACCGACGAACTGTTTAACGTGCAGAACACGAGAGACAGGTGGAGAAATGGTTCTTCGCCCAGTCTCGTGTCTTTCGAATAGACGCGACTCGTTTGTATCCGGACTCCTCCTCGTTCGGGCCCACGAGGAACAAGCCAGAGATACACCCCGCGCGGCCTCCTCGTCGCCGCGTTCTCACTCTACCTGCAATGGTGGGGACAAACGGTGAAAATCCAAAAAACGATCTCACCGAAACATCCGAGAATCTTCGTATTCCCCCTCTCCTATGTACGCTCGCCATTTTTTTCTCAATCCCTCTACACTCAAGGATGCTTGTCGTTTATCCCGGGACCGGTTACCATCAACACCAACGGCTCTAATCTCATTACCGATTGAAATTCTTTCGGCAAAGAAATTGTACTTACAAATTGTTCGTAATTACAATTGAAGCCCTCCTCCTCATATTTCAAGCAATTATTACGTATGGGCATACTACTTGTGGTCAACAAGACTCCGTGACCCTTGTACCATTCTTCTTAAGATTTACCGTTATTATTATTATTATTATTATTATTATTATTATTATTATATATTCGGAAAAAAACCCGGCAAAAAAGAATGCGTGCGCGCACATACGATTTTTTTTCTCGTATTTACTCATCGCACCGTTGAATTTGGTCGACACGCGGTCAAGATAACTTTTACGTTGCTATATTAATAGTATATACAAAGGGCATCTCGTTTTTATTTTTCCACGTGAATCGTTCTCGGACGATGTGAAAACGATAGCTTTTATGTGTGACGTAAGGCAAAGGTAGCTCCATCGAATATAGAAGAAAAAACCATAAGCAATCATTTTTCTCGTCATTAAGTGTAGGGAGAATTTTGCGGGTGATAAGTGACATTGAAGGCTCTGGGAAAATAAGCGTATTGTTGGTCACTGAATTCGTATCAAACGAGCTACAAATGTAGTAGCTCGTTCAGGAAGAGGTATAGTTCGGTTTTAAAAAATCAACGTCATTTCACTTCACGTGTCTTCAATGAATATCCGATGAAATATGTAGACATTTTTTTTCTTCTCATTTTCGGCAAGTTTATTACCGGGAAAACAAATTTTCTCCTGCGAGGAAACGGAGGGGAGTACATAACGAAATTATAATCAGGCAGTGAATAAAACACGCGCACACGAATATGCAACGTTTGTGGCCACGACTCGGTAGGTACGTCGGGTCCACGAGCACGCGAGAGATTTAATAATCATCGAGTCGAACTAGTACGTAATGATTGTGGACGCACGTAAGCTCAGTCCTTTACGTGACCAAGATACATCAAATACTATATTACTTTCGAACGTGTGTACAACTCATATGTCTAACTTTCGCGAACGTTCATTTCTTGATTTGGACAAAAATTATTTCCCATTGCAAAGCGATTTTTAGCGGAAATGCAAAAACAATCGTGTTTTGCCTATTCATTATTCCTTAATAGAGATAGAGAGGGGGGCGAGGAGGGGGGGGGGGGAGAAAGACGAAGAAATGGGAAAGATGTTGCAAAGTAAGGTGAAAGAAAGGAATACATGAGTCATCTTCTTCAGTCTTATATTATGCATCTCTCCGCGTACTTGCGCAACAATATTACCCGAATGTTATTACCTGCAAATTGAAATTATTTCCCAGTGGCATCAGACCGTTGACGCCCGAACTTTCAGTCACTTTTTAAACGTGAAGTTGTTGAATGGTTGGAAACATAATGATGCACTGGTCATTTTTTTTTATATATCGAGCGATTTTTCTTACCTGTATAGAGTATTATGCTGGGATTGTTTACAAGTCGTGTGAATTAGATTCCCGCACATTGCCTGGTTATACTTTTATTTCTTGCGCAAAGCTATCTCTACGAGGCAGTTTTCAGTGACAAAAGTGGCTTCCTTACAAAGGTAACTTTGCGAGGGGAAAAACGACGTGGAAACAAGATATTGATGTTTGCATCGTCGGAACGCAACGAAAACTTCGTAGCCAATTTTTTTTTGCAACTTTTGCACTACGGAACGGATTTCAACGTTTTTTTTGAGAATCTGTATTAGAGATGTACAGCTGAAATTTTCAATTAACGATACTAGACGATGAAGAAATAAAAAAATTGAAGAGTATTTTCGTCGCATTCCAACAATTCAAACTTCAATATCGTCGCGGAAGCGATTGTTTAATTTCTAATTGTTACACTTCTAAGACGCGTCACTTAAGAACGAAAAACAACACACCTTCGTGCAATAGCTCTTATCAACGATTTTGAGAATATCAAGGAAACGTAGCCGAACTAGCGTGCATTTTTACCACGAGAATATTAGAAAAATCCTATTTTAATATTCTATATTTCATGCGCAACTATTAACCGAAGAATAACGCAATTTTCAATCACATTTTCAGATTACATTAAATATTTTGTTTGCCTGTGTTCGAGTACGCTGTTTCGAAATCGTGAGCAAAGGTGAGCTTTGACTGCTGCTAGACGGACGGCCTTATGATTTCGAAATAGTTTGTTTCAAGGTTCTCTCATGGATCAATATTAATTGACGTCTATACATGCGGAGATTGTATCTACACATTGCACACACACACACACACACACACACACACACACACACACACACACAAACACGCGCGCGCGCGCGCGCACACACACACACACACACGCGCGCGCGCGCACATACATTTATATATGAAATTTCAAACATATTTTGTACCTCTCGGATTACCTTTGAATGCGGATGATGATAATAATTCCGCCATGGATGAAGTTCGAACTCTCCTATTCGCAAATATACACGAATCGTTCGAGACGCCATGCTCGTGGAAGAGCGACTCGCATGACATCCTCTGTTGCGATATGTGGAAAAGAGATTCGTAACCAAGCCCCACCTACAACTTTCATTGCATTACTGTACATCGTCTTTGACGCAAGTTTTATTCGGGACCACATGTCATTAAACACTGTGTTCGATCGCGCGTAAATTATATTTTCCCCCTGGGGCCACGATTTTTTTTACTCCCGTTGCCGATTCAAGATATTGCTAATTCCTTTGTGGACAAAAAAATATGATTCAGAAATATACAGAAAACCTCTCCGAATTTAATCCCACGGGAAGTGCTAAACAAGCTGCTTTGTATTATCGCGCTCTTAAATTTTGCATCGTTGAAACGCAATGAAAAATCGTTTTATTTTTTATTAATTTTGACGTCACCCTAAATACGTTTTCGCAAATTTAAGTCGTTCAATTTAGAAAAAAATGATAAAAAACGTTCGAGTGATTCTCTCGTAGCGTAAAACTATCAACAAACTTTGGATGATAAGAAGTTATTGATTTAAAAAAATGAATGCTCGTCGGATTCCAACGATGCAAATTCTAACATCATGCATTATAACGGTTTCGAAGACGGCTTCGAATCTCCGAGATTCGAAGCGGTGACAACGTAAAATACGACTTATAGAGACATTCACTTTGCAGAGGATGGGTTTGTTTGGGTTTGTTTACTTACTGTCCGGGTTTGTACAGAGACTTTCGAATTGACCAAGTGAAAGAATATTCAAATTATAGCAGCAAATATTAACGAAGATTACCAGTTTAGAGCACGGAAAAAAGATGAAGTTCGACAATTTTTTATGGATACCCAGTTGGTAGAATAAAAATTCCGTTTACTGGCCTAAATGGACGTATCTTCAAGTATCTTTGCAAATTTATTCACAATATTTTGTAACAAAATGGCGCCGCCGAAACTGTCAGAAGCGAGCAGGAAAATCGAAAAATATCGATTTTTCATAAAATGTTGCATGTTCAAAGAAAAGGTTCTCGGCAAAAAAATCATCGAATACCATTTTTTCCGAAAATTTTTCTACATCTTAAGAATTCTTCCGTACCTACTTCAATGTTATAAGGTTCTAAAAAATGTTGCAGGACCCTGTCAGACAAAGGTGACTACTCGCTTCGTCAGGCTTTGGTGCCACCATATTGTCACAAAATCTTGAAAGAGATTAGTAAAATTACATGTAGATACATATGTAGAATAAAGACCACTCATCGGAAGTTTCCTTCTATCAACTGGTTGTCTATGAAAAACTGCCAAAATCACTTTTTTCTGTGCTCTACAATGGTCTTTCTGTGCTCTCTAATGGTAGTCTCCCTTAAACGATCTAAAGATCCCGACTATGTGAATAAGACAGAAATTGACTAAGTATGAGATTCATGCGGGCGGGGGGGTTAATTGATTGACGGAGGTTCGACTGTACATATTATGTCTGAATACACCGCAATATGTTGAAGTAAAAAAAAAACACGAACTAAACTAAATTATACTTTCGGTAGATTTTTGGCGCGTTTAAAACGAATAGTGTGTGAATAAAATAATGAGAAATTGTTGGAAAGAAATTGCCTGATATTCGTAAGATTGTACGGTGGAGCTTCGTCAGCATTTCGCTTCGCTATCCGAACGTACGTCCCGGAGTATACAAATCTTGGAACCTTGCTTCAGGGCCGAACAAGTTTCGATGGCCTGGCCCAGGGCTCCATCTCCAGCGAGGTGCGAGAACTTTCATCGGGTCCCATAGTAGAGCGCGTTGCGGGGAAAAGATGTCTCAATTTCCGATTTCTCTTTTCGAAGCACTCGTCTCGTTCGCGCGCCACTGCTGCGTCCGTGACAGCATATTTATATTTATTCGCCGCTCTATCTAATTTCCTCGATTCGACGATTCTAAAACGTTCGTAGCGACCGAGCAAAGACGAAAAATGCGAAGGACACGGCGATAAAAATTCAAGGGCAACGGGATCGTTACTCCCCATGAGCAGCGCACGTACGCAGGCGTTTTGTTCACAAGGAGAAGAATAATTTACTCAATCAACTCTTTATTGATAAGCATAATAATAATAATTATAATAATAATAATGTACGATGATATTTATGACCGCGTCCCTGGTGCGGCCGACAACCCCTATCTACTGGGGTACACGTGCGAGAAATGGTTTCGGGCCGGTCACCCAATCGTTTTACACGACTTTATTAGGGAACTAGTTTAGAAGCTTCGTTTAGACCCTTCAAGGGTGGCAGGCAACCTTTCTTCGCTGAGGGACCATAAGCTCGCATTATTACTAAATCATTCATGCGATTAAGATACTATAGCCAAGCGAAAAAAATATCAAATTTTGCGATGCGGTTGGTAAAAAAAAGAACATCCGACCAATTTGTGGTCTTTGCCCGGTTTTCCACTATACATATTATAAAAAGTAAAAAAAAACGGTCGCAATAACTGAAAAAGACCTTAAATATCACCGGAAGCGGGTTATTGATCCTCAGGGTGCTGTCCAACGGATCTCCCCAAAACACCATGTTCTTGTGAAGAATATTTTTTTTATTTGTTGTGCGAGTTGTCGAGGTCTGTTTTTCATAGTTTTACAATAATTATTATTCTGATTTTTGTGTGCCATGAACACCTGAATAAAACTAGCAGTACTGCCAATTTGTATGTTTGTTTTGTGTTAGGTACATATGTTGTATTGAAAAATCGCAGAAGTATTGAGAAATTAAAATATGGGACTAAAGTCACGTGAACAATTATGAAGAATTTGTAGATGAATACGAAAAAAATGAAGAAAATTTAACGACTAGCGTTAAACGTTGTTTTTGTTTTTAATAAAACAATTTATGAATGAACGAATGAATAATTGTTAATTGAGAATGAGAGCAAATTATTGTTTCGATTATTAGGACAAGGAAGAGAAGTTGATAAAACTTTCTCATGTGTAAGGTACTTGGTAAACTTTGGGATACTTTTTTTGGGAATTGGTTGGGCCGTGCTACCTATGATTTAATCTTGCTGAGACCCATGGTACTAACATTAGAAAAAAATCATTTAGACGATAAGTCATTTAGACCTACATATAAAAATATTTGAATCTCCGTAACGAAAAAGTATTTGGCTTTGTTACTCAGAGTGTGTTCTTATATTGACTTAGGAATGTCAAGACGTAGAAGAAAGCCCCGAAAACATTTGTTTGGGTAAACAGACTGAACAGAAGTAGCAAATTAATGTACCAAGTATTTCAAAACTTCAAACCTAGTTTGAAAATGAAGTTTTAGTACTAGGCATGATTCCAACCGGGTGATTGGAACGTTGGGTCTACACTAGTTCATGATTTCCTTCTAGAAATAGTACGCGGGGCCTCAAGAGGTTTTTATATTTACACCCTAAAGGTACCCTGCGACCTTGCGAAATTCCTATCCCCTGCTTTCTCCTCGTTAGTGTTTCTATGTTGCCTAATATTAATCGGATATTATCTTTGGATAATTAAAAAGAGCCGATTCAAATCCCAATGAGTATTGAATTCCAACAATTTCATCCGCCATTTTGATTTTACGTCATATACTACTCAAATTGAGATTCAACGTCGTCATAGCTTAAAAATAATTATCATTATACGAGACACGGTTCATTGTCTGCTGCCGAATTTTGAAAAATGAGGTCCAAATATTTGTCAAGCTCTGGAATTATTTGTTCAGACAAATAATTGTCGGGCAGGCCTAATTTGCCCACGAGCTTCGCGAGACGACGGGAACATTTCTCTTAAAGGGAAACGCATTGAAATGTCCTCAAGGTCGTCTGGACTGTCCCTATGGTTATAGTTACGAAATTGCGACGGCCGTGAGGAAATTTTGTGATGTTCAATGTCCCTCCCGTATTTTCTGATATATCCGCAACCGGCGGCAAAATTAATCGTATAGGAAAACTTGAAGGCCTTTTGTGAGCGACAAAATGCGGAGAGAGGTCATCAGGATGTCGAATTCTGCTTCCACTGCCGAAGGGGGTGAACGATCCTCAGCAAGGACACCATCGGGGCCTCGAACAGCAAGCTCAAAAAAAGCGACACCACGTACGATGCGACAGCAATCCCAAAAAACATTATTGCCTAAAACCATAAACATTATTATGCAGCTTTATTATGTTTATAGCGCTGTGTAAATTGATATAATGCCCAAAAAACACGATCTTATTTTTTCCTTGATTTTTTTGCGGTTCCTTTCGTTATAGACTTTCGAATGTCCGTCGCGGAAATACTGGAGTACGGAGGTCAGAATTCCATGTTCCGACGATATTGAAGTTTGCATCGAAAAATCGTCTTTTTTATTTCTTTCCTTTCTGCATCTTCCAAAATGGTTTATTGCAAACTTGAGCTGTATATATCTAATAAGGATTCTCAAAAACGTTTTAATTATTGTCGCAGCCAAAATTTGCCCAAACAATTGAGCTACGAAACTGATGTTGCGTTCCAACGATGCAAACTTCGATATCATGAGTTCTGACCCGTTATCCACAAAATTACAGAAATATCCCGAGTGGAAAAGGCAACTCACCTTTTCCGATCGGCCTAGCCACAAGCTAGTAAACTCACGCCTAGCCACAGGCTAGTAGAGTTATGTTTCAAGGCGCCATTAGCTAGCCGTTTTAACTATCGACTACCCAGGTCTTGTAACGCTTTGGTCGTCGAGTGACTGAATAGAAAAAAATAGATGGTGACTAGATAGAAAGATATATCTCACGGCTGTATAATATCGCTGACCTAGCCATGACTTAGTTTTTTCAGTTAGTGACTGGGAACAAAGAATTAGGTGACGACCAGATAAAAATAATCTTGCGGCTCTATATATATTATTTCGTAAATTTTTGTTTGCACATCACTTACATTTATTGCACCCTTTTATGATATTCTTCGTTATTCATTAATGCCGGGTATGATATTTGCTCTGTAAATATATTAATGATTCAATTTTTAAAAATATTAGACAAACGCTTACGCGTAACGTGGCTTCGATGCCGGGACCGCTGGGTGATGAACTGCCACCTTGTCCATTGGGCCAGTTCTACTCGTTTAATTTCTGAACTTTCGTATCATCGACATATGTTACAATAAAACAAGTTGAATTATTGAACAATGGGTGGATTAACAAATGTAAAGAACATTATCGATTCACGGAATTAATTTCGTTGGCATTGCGAGCAATAATCGCAATGCTAACGAATTGTATTTGTCCGGTCATTAATTCTGGCTAGTACAGCCACAGTTGGCTAGTTTTGGCTATGTTATCGCGAGATACTGACGTGAATTTTTTTTTTCATTCGCAACCCCATCTGTAACTCAAGTTGCTTAGCCAGCCATCAGCTAATCGCTCCACGGAAATATACGCCGTGTAAAAATTGTGTTAGGAGTCCTATAGGATTCCTCTACTTCTCCCTACTCCCTGATAGGGATCCAATAGGGCATCCCACTGGATCCCGATTAGGAAACGTCACGCTCGTACATTGGATTCCTATAGGGATTCCCTATCGGGATCCAAAAGGGATTCCTATCGCACTGCCAAAAAAAAAAAAATAATTTAAATAGGATCTATTTAAATCAAATAGGTTTTCTCATTGGCTCCGAATATTGAATATATTCAAATTGAATAAATAAAGATTCGATTCAACTAAATCTCTATTTGCTTACAATGTACACTGTAAATCTAAGTGTACTACATGCATAAAATATTTAATCAATCAAAAACCAAATACAATTCCTAATTGAGAGTTTTACGACAACGATTTTGTATCGTAATTCGTCAATCCCTGGCCTTTTGAGATGATTTCTATCGAAGAAAATATTTCACCTATATGGGTATCGAACCTCGGACCTACCTACTCATAGCTACGCACGCTGCCCCTACGCTACCTTGCTACGACTGCTTGTATCATCTTGGTTGCAGATATGGCTGAGACCAAGTAAATTCCTATAATTATTTGCTGTATAACATAAACTATATCAATTAGTTAATATCATTGTGATAATTAGAGAATATTTCTCGAATAACAGGCAATCTATTTTTATAACATAACCTATATATGTATATTATTCCGCTCTCTCCTCCCTCTCTAGCCCCACATCTCCTTGATATGTGTGTTGCAATAAAAACATACCATTCAAGCAAACAGAAAAATGGTTTACTGTATGGAAATTTTATTTAATTTAAATTTATAAAAAATCAAATAGAACCATTTAGTGGATTCAACTAAATTGTTTTTTGAGCAGATGAAACCGAATTACAGATTTATTAGGATTAAATAAAATATTTACTTATTGGACGATGTTAAATATATTTTGATTTGAATAAATAAATTTATTTAAAGTAAATAATTTCCATATTCCTCCCTTCTGTTTCCTCATTCCTAGTTCCCTCCGCTCTCCGTGTCTCCCTTTCTTTCCCCCTCCCGTCTCTCAGCTTTTCCTCCTGTTCGTCCCAGAACCATGTGGTCCCGTCCACCACAATCCTCCCATATGTTACCCTTACTCTTTTTCCTCTTCTTTCTTCCTCCTCCCCTATCCTTTTCAACCTCCATTGCATCTGTCTCTCTTTCCATGTTAAGTCGTCTTCTATTCTCTATCTCCTTCCCCTTAGTTCCTTCTTTTTCATCATTACTTCTTCCCTTCCAGATTTTCTATCTTTACCACTAACATTGCCCCTTTTCCCTGCCCTGTCCCTTTTCCTACCTCTCTTACTTTCTCCATCTGGCCTCGTACCCCTGTTTGTTCTAGTATTTTTCCGCCATTTCTTTTATTGTCCCCTTCTTCCTTGCTCCTCTTATTATGAGATTCTTCCTGCTGTCCTCCCTTTCATTCACTTCCATTTTTTCTTTCTATCTCTTTTGTCCTTTTCTCTGTTCTTCTTTCTTCCCCCTCTCTTCCCTCCGCTCTTTCTCCTCCCCTATCGCTGATTTCCCTTTCTACTTCTAGCATCCTTAGCCTCTCACTTATTTGTTTGATTTCCTGCTTTTGTCTTTCTGCCTTTTCCATCCTCTTTTCCATTTCCCTCACTCTCTCTTCCATTGCTTCCTTTTCCTCCCTCCATCTTTCCTCTGCTTGTCTCATCTCCCCTCTCATTCTCCCCAATTCCTCCTTGATATTTCCCCTCTCCTTTACTTCTCCCATGTCTTCTCTTACCTCCTCCCTCAACCCTTTTATCATTTCTTTCACACTTTTCTCCTTGCCTTTCCTTCCTCTCCGTCCGATGTCGCCACCGGTCCTTTTTTTCTCCCGCTCGTCCCCTCTGCGCCGCTCTGTTCTTCTCTCTGTTCCCCTAACCTCTTTTTCCACCTGTCTCTTCTTCTTTTCCTTCTTTATCCGGCCTTCTCTCCCCCTTTTTCTACTTTTCGACTCACCACCCTGCTCCCCCTCCTCTCTCTCTGGCACTTTCCCTTTTTCTTCTCTTCCTCTATCCTCCTTTTTTACCACTTTCTCACCGCTCTGTCACGTACTCAATTTTTCTCTTTTGCTCCGGAAACGGAAGTCCGGGAAGAATATGAGAGACAGACCAAAAACGGGTAGAGAGAGGGGAAGGGAGGAAGAGGAAGAGGGGAAAGAAGGAAGAGGAAGGGAAGAACTGGAAGATGATGTTTTGGAACGTTTGGATTAACGAATAAGGACAAGGAATTCTGGAAGGATCTGGAGGAGTGGGAGGTAATAGTAATGATGGAGACGTGGGTGGAAAAGAAGGGGTGGGCGAGGGGGAGGGTGGGCACAGAAAAGAAACAGGAAGGGGAGGGCGAGGGGCGGGATGATAATAGGAGTGAGAGAAGAAATAAAGGCAGAAAGAAGGGAAGGGAGAGGGGAGGAGGTAGGAATGATGACAGTGAAAGTAGAAACCGAAGAGGGGACATGGGTAATAGTGGCAGTGTACGTAAACGGGGTCATAAAAAGAGAGATTAAAAAAACACACGGAGACACAAACAGAACAAGGAAGGGTGTTGATAGGGGGGGGGGGGGGGGACTTCAACCCATGGACAGGAAAGGAAGGAGTGGGCGGAAGGGATGAGGAGGAGAAGGAGGAGGGCAGGAAGTCGAAGGACAAGAAAATAAACACCGAAGAAAGGAAGCTAATAAAAATAATAGAAGAGACAGGATGGGAAATAGTTAATGGGAACATAGAGGGAGACAAAGAAGGGGAGTTCACGTACACAGGGGGAAGAGGGGAAACAGTGGTTGACTACGTGCTGGGGGATAGGAAAACAAGGGAGGGGGTGAAGAGCATATGGGTGGGGGATAAGGTGGAATCCGATCACCACCCGCTGATAGTGGAAATAAAAAGGGGCAGGAGGGAGAGGAAGAAGCAAAGCAAGAAGGAAAGAACGGTAGGAAGCGGAAGATGGTCGGGAAAGATGAAGGAGGAATATAAGAGGAGAATATAAAGAATGGAAGTAGAGGGAGGAAATGGACTGGACAGGAGGAAAGAAATAACGGAAAAAATTAAGACAGCGATGAGGGAAACTGAGGAGGGAGGGGGGCGGGAAAAGCGGACGGCAAGGGAAGGATGGTGGGACGAGGACAGTAGAGAAATGAAACGGGAGGTTAGAAAGGAACTAAAGAAGTGGAGGAGAAGCAGAGGAGCGAAGGAGGGATACAGGAGGAGGAAAAGAGAGTACAAAGAACTGTGTGAGAGAGAGAAAAGATGATAAGGGAGATAGCGGAGGCAGGGACAGAAAAGAGAACATGGGAGATAGTGAATAGAGAAAGACGAAAGAAGAAAAGGGTGTGTGAAGAGATAAAAGGGGAGGATTGGAGAGAGTACTTTACGAACCTATTAGGAGGAACAGAAAGAGGCGAAGGAAGAGGAAGGGAAGGAGGAAAGCGAAGGGACGAGGAGGAAGAAATGAGGGAAGAAGAAATAAGGAAAGCGGTGGAAAAGATTAGGGAGGGGAAAGCGATGGGAGGAGATGGAATACCGAATGAAGCATAGAAAGGGGGCGGAGGGAAAGTGGTTAATCTTGGCTAATCCGGTAAAAATAAACCATAGCTTGGCTAATCCGGTAGACACCCGTCGGAGATCAGGCATACACTTCGACGTGCATGCCGTATCTGCGTAGGATTTCTACCGGATCAGCTAAACCCCGAGCAAGATAGGCGTGTACACCTAACCTGTTTATTCAGAGCCATCAAAGTATACGGCTGACAATAATTCCGGCAATATTGTAATTAAAAACGGAGTAGAATGAACGAAAAAGAGTCCCGCAAAAAGCACTTGAGACGCCTTTGCGTACGAAAATTTCATGCCGTGGCCGAGGAAAAAAAGGAAACAGCTAAAAGAAGCAATTACTTCAGTCCTGCCAGGTAGGTACCTGCTTTTCTATTTTTGCGGTTCGAATATTCATAAAACAAAATATGCTCGATGTAAATAATATTGTACACACTTTTTGCCGTTGATCTAAATTAATGATTTAAGATGTAAATAAAGTCAGTTACGATGAACGTACTTTCCGCAATAACTAACCTCAAAGATATCCTCTGCGAATGTCAACACCGTGACACTAGCCAGACAAACAGGATCGGTAAGTAAAATATATATGAGACACAAGGTTAAAAATAATTTTTATCATAATGAGAAATTATATACCTATTTTTTATAAACGCACGTACATAACCACTCTCGTCATGTGCGGACGCGGACGATGCACCTCTTAACATTTTGTCTACGTGAAAGAACCGCGCATTTTAGTGTCATACTCTGCCGTGCGCAGCGTGTGTATCTCATTTCATAGGCGCGAGGCCCGCAAGTGATAATGGAATATGTATAAAATTAGTTCAACACGAACTCAATTGTGAGGATAGCCAAACAGTTAGCGTGCTTAGCTTTAAAATGATAGGTCGCAGGTTCGATACCACGTTTTAGACGAAAATTTTAATTAGGCAGGATACGATTTAATTGAATTTTCATCTGTTCCAGAAACCCAGTGAAGTAAAAAAGGCCAGTCTGTTATCTTTTTATTTTTATTTCAGGTATACAGACGGTCGACAGCGAAATGCCGAGCCGGAATCGATCCGGCTCGTGAATACAAATCTAGCCCAGGCCGGGGGGCCAAAAAGCGTTTCTTACCGCCATGAGGCCATGACCCGGCGCCGCAAGAGAACCTTATTACCGAATACGGTATATGCTGGATCCAGGCTTTGTGTGCACCGTAGATGGAAATGTAGTCAGGGCCAAAAAAGAAAAAGCGTTTCACACCTAACAGATACCTGATCCGGTTACCGGATCAGTACCGTTTTGCCGAATACGGGTCGCCGGATCCAATCTCAGTCTCAACTCAAAGAAGGAATAATAGTACCTATAGTGAAGAAAGGAGAGAGAAAGAGGGTAGAAGAGTATAGGGGGGTCATCCTCCCGCCGCCTTTGGATAAAATATACACGACAATATTGGCAAGAAGATTAGAGGAGGAGGTGGAAGCAGAGGGAGCGTACCTCAAAATCAGATGGGCTTCAGGAAAGGAATGGGGACAATAGACAATATACATATTGAACTATATAATAGGAAGACAGGTAGGGAAGAAAAGAGGGCAACTCGGCGTTCGACTCGATAGATAGGAAGGTATTGTGGGAGGCTCTGGAGAAGAGGGGGATAAGAAAGGGGCTGAGGGAAAGAATAAAGGAGATATACAAGGAAACGAAGAATAGGGTGAGAGTAGGGGGAGACCGGAGAATGCTTCTTGACGGAAAAGGAAGTAAGGTAGGGGTGTCCGCTCAGCCCCATACTATTTAACATATTGACGGCAGATCTGGAGGAGGAGCTGAGGGAGGGAAAATAGAGAGGGGTGAAACTAGGGAATGAGCGGATATATACGCTAACATACGCGGATGACATCGTGGTGATGGCGGAAAGGGAAGAGGAAATGGAGAAGGTAATACGAAAGTTAGAAAGAAATTTTGAAGGGAAGAAGCTGGAAGTGAATGTGAGGAAAACAAAAAATGAGGTTTAGAAAAGAAGGAGGGAGGTTTAAGGAAAAGGAATGGGAATGGAAGGGGGGAGGATAGAAGAGATAAAAGAATTCAAACACCTAGGGTATGTATTCAAAAGGAACGGTGGACAGGAGGCACAAATATAAGACCGGGTAGGAAAGGCAGGCACAATAATGAAGCAGGTATGGCGAATAGGGAAGAGGAAATGGGTGAACGACGTGGGAAGGAGAGTGTGACTATTTGATACGTTGGTATGGACGGTGATGGGATATGGAGCAGAGATATGGGGGTGGAAGGAAAGGAAGACGATGGAAAGGATGCAGGAGCGGTACATAAAATGGGTGTTGGGGGTAGATTGGAGGACTCCAGGACACATGGTGAGGGAGGAATTAAAAAGAGATAAGATAGGGATACGGGCAGGAAGAAGGGCGTGGAGGTATGAGGAGAAACTGAGTAAAGGGAGGGGAGTGAGCTGGCAAGGGGATGCTGGCAGGAGATAAAGGAGAGGGAGAGAAGGGGGAGAAGGGAAACAGTAAAATGGAAAGAAGAACCCGTGTGGACATTGAGTTGGGGCTGTGATCGGGCCCCAATAATATTCCCCTAACTTTATTCGGGCCCCAATCTGGAAGCCACATGAGGGACTTTAGCGGCCGGTCACACTTTGTCAACAAGGGCGATTAAAGGCGCAACGACCGGGGCCTTATAAGTTGCCTCAATGGCGCCTCATAAAAACCATTTTAGCGCCCTGAAAATGCCTCAACGGCGCCTCACCATAACCATTTCAGCGCCATAAAATATCCGTATCAGTGGATATACGTGTATGTTAAATGCGTCAGGGTATATCTGTATTTGTTTTTATGTAATTGTTCATGTGCATAGGTGTGGGCGTGAGTACATGTGTATGTATGTGTGCGCGCGTAGAAATGTGATTGCGTATTTGGATGTGAGCCTTTATGACAAACTGCCATGACAAAATTAATACAAAAAATAATCCATTCTAAGGAATGGATGTGTAGTAGAAATAAAAAAATATATGGGTCTACTGAATCACTAGAATCTATTTCCATTGAGGGAAAGATCTCGAAAACAAAGACCAATTTATGTATTTATCCTACACAGTCAGATAAAGTTTATGAATGGGAAATATCAGCGAAGTCTTCAGAAGAAATAATTTTCCCTATGATGAGTATTGAGCGGAAATTAGTTGCTATACAAATGTCGAGAAAACCGGTTGGGACTGTTCACACTTATGCGCTAGCATTACTCCATGTATGAGTGAAACCATGAGTAGTTGTTTGTATCTATGTAAAAGGTTTCTTTAATTTGATAAATAAATACTGTCTGATGTTTGTCTGCATATTTGTGTTCATCGTTGATTTTTTATTTGCTAATGCCTTTACGCTTTTCCCCAATTTGCGTTCGATAATATTATTCGATTGATGTATATAATCGATTTGAATAATTGAAATACCATCAACCATGTAGCCTAAGCTATTTATACTGGTTTATCGCTATAATAGTCAGATCTGGGCCTATTGTGGTGATCCCTACTTGTTTATCCCTATACTGGCCAAGTCTGGGCCTATTGTGGAAATCCCTACAGGTTTATTCCTATAATGGCCAAGTCGGGTCCTTTTGTGGAAATCCCTACAGGTTTATCCCCATAATGGCCAAGTCGGGGCCTATTGTGGAAATCCCTACAAGTTTATCCCGATAATGGCCAAGTCTAGGCCCATTGTGGAAATCCCTACTAGGGAAAGCACTAGGAAAGCCCTGAAAGGCCCTTATTTTTATTAGGGATGCCCTATCAGTTTTCCGCACGGGAAAGAGAAGAATTTAGGAGAAGAGACGGGAGGGCGGAGGAGGCAGGACAGGAACAAGAGAATGACGGATACGAAGGAAAAGAGGAAGAAGAGAGGAAGAGACAGGAAAAAGAGATACAGGAAAGGATAGAACAGTCAAGAACAATAGGTGGTACAAAGAGATAAGGACAGAAGGAGTACCGGCGTACATAAAGGCAGGAATGTGCGAAGAAACATATAGGAGAATAGCGAGGTTTAGATTAGGGAATGAAATGCGGGAAGGAAGGTATGGGGAAGCAGAGGAAGAAAGAACGTGCAGAGTGTGCGGAGAGGAATTAGAACGGTGGGAGCACGTGATAGACAGGTGCAGAGGAGGGCCAGGAGAGAAAAGAGGAATAGGGGAATGGACAAGAGAAATACTGGATGAAGGAGGAGAAGGAGAAGAATGGATAAGGAGATTGGAGAAGAGTAGGAAAGAACGAGAAAGGGCGCTAGGCAGGAAAGAGAACGAAGAGGAAGAGGAACGAAAGAGGAATGGAATGAAAGCAGGAAACGGAAGTCGGAGAGGTGAGGGGAGAGGAGAGAGAGATAGGCTAAGGAAAATAGAATAAGGCAGAGCGGAAGAGCGGAATAGTTTGTAAGAGCGAGCGAATAGTGTTAAGTAGTTTAAGTAGTATAATTAAAATAAGGAATATGGTACGGAAACCATTGTAACGCCGAGGGAATAAATAAACATTACATACCAGTAAATAATTTAAATAATGGAATGCAATAGGAAAAATTTGATTCCACGGAAAATCTGGTTAATTCAAATAAACAAAAATCAAATAAATGGGATTAGTTCACGTCAATAGAATTTTTCTGTCAGTGAGAGATCCAATAGGGATTCCCCATCGGTATCCAATAGGGATTTTCCATCGGGATCCGATCAAAGAACCGCAAAGCATCTCCACATTATTGAACTGAATCCGATACGATGCTTGGTCGATCATATCGCATTCTGTACATTCAAATTACTAAAAAAAAATCAATGCATCGATAGCCTAAAGAGATCAATTTATTGTTTCAAAAAGAGTACATGTCGAATATCACAATATACTTATATCCTTTTGTTATTTTTTTTACCCTATTGCTTACCCATATTGTATATTTATAGTGCGTTATACGCTAGTATTTTTGGTACAGATATTCTTCGAATACTTCTTATACTTTGTGAACGTTCTATACTTGCTAAAAATACTTTGAATACTTTTTATTCTTAATGAACTTTGACTACTTTTTATACTTATTGAAATATGAATACTTTGTACATTTTAAATACGCATACTTTATATACTGAAAAATATTTTTTTTAAATTTACGTTTTTCAGTTATTTATTTGTCCTATTATTTAATTTTTTATTTGCGCTCGGTTTTTTAAATCGAATAAAACTTTTTTTCCACGGTACGTGCGCGGTTCAATCAATGCAAAAATCGTTGTTCGGCGTCGTGTCGCCAGTCGTGTGCTTTCCAACGTCGACACGAATATACGCGTACAACATTATGTTTGACCACCCGGTTTCTTTGCTTTTTATCTATCGTGATTTTTCACTACTCTTCTTTTTTTAAATATTCTTTCTATACGTTCTCATTTCCGTTGTTCGGTTGCTTTTGATTCGCGCACGGTTAAAAAAAATTAAATTGAACTTATTTTTCTGCCACAAATTATTCCGACTTATTTTTTATTTTGCTGCTCTATATTAAGGGATCATCACAGTGTAACATAAAAAAAAACGATTTTTTGCATTATCCGACAGTATTTGTTATAAGTTCTCTTTCATGTTGTTCAATTATTTATTCGCGCATGGTTTTTCAAATGGAATTCGACTTATTTTTTGTACAACACGCATACGGATTAAATAAATGTAACGATTGCGGTTCCGCAGTAACTCGATATTCGCGCGCTCTTCAACTGCGACACAAATATACACGTACTACGAGGCATGCCGCTTATGTTCTATCGCCCGGCGTCTTTCTTTTGTTGGAAGCGATTTTCTTAATCCTTATTGGATCCCGATGGAGAATTCCTATTGGATCCCCATAAGGAATCTCTATTAGAACCCGATGGGGTATCCCTATTGGATCCCGATTAGAAATCCGTCGGGTCGGGTGGACATTGCTGTCCCGGGCTACAAACTTTGGCGAATATGTGATGGGTATATCATGTTCATAAAAATATGATTTGTTTATGATTTTATACTTACATTTAACTTTCTTTTGAAATTTCATTTAAGCCGCTCACAGAAAATTCCACACCGACAATGATAAACCGTGGGCGCAATCGTAATCCGATTGCCATCACGTTCAACACAAATTTTCATGTGCACAAGTATTTAGAATGTAAAAAGTGTGCATATTGAAGTTTATACAAATATTTTTTTATCCGTCCCAAAAATACTAGCCTATAACAAACTTTAAATATACAATATGGGTAAGCACTAAAGTGAAGCAGTAACAAAAGAATATAAGTATATTGTAGTATTCGACATTGTAAAGCATGATTTAAAAAAAATTTGGCATTTCAAGAGACATTTCTGCATCCCGTAGTCCGAAGACTCTTCTTTGTTCTCAAATAAACATTCATCGTCGTTCATATTTTAAACCCACAGTGCTACGCTCTTCATCTGACATCCATAGGATTACAACGAAATGCCTCCCTACAATATGTACCCTTTTTAACCTTTTTTTTTGGGAATTCTTTAGGATTCCCACATCAGATCCCGATAAGGACTCTTGATGTGCGGTGTCCCTAACAAATTCCTAGAAACACGTGGGTACGTCTTGGAACTCCCAAGCATTTCTGTGTACGGTACCATCGAAGAATAATTTTGCACAGAGCTTTGCGAAATCCCATTTCAAGTAATTTCAAGTAAAACATTCTCAAACCACGTCGATCTGGAAATAGCGCAAAACCATTTCGATTCCAATATGGACTCCCTACCTGGGGCGTCCCTATTAAATCCCTACAGGGATCTGGTAGGATCTGGGGAGTCCCCAACAAATTTCTGCATGAGCATAGTCGCATAATCTCACTTTATCATTTGTGACCAAGACCGGCTGGACGGTGACTAGCCAAGGGGTGCATAGCCCCAGTTAGGTAGTGTTGGCGGGGTCATGCCGAGATACCCACATGAGATTTTTATTCATTTGCAACGCCATCTGAAACTCAAGGTAGCTGGCCAGCCATGAGCACGGTCTTACACACAGGTCTGGAAACTCCGGCGTTTTTGCACGGTGGAAAGTGTCATCGTTAGTGAGGCAAAAACGTAGTTCTTCATTTATCCACTGGAAGCGCTGGCAAGTAGAAGTAGTCTTGTAGATATAGATATACAGCAATGGAAAAATAACCTGCTGACAGCCAGTACATATGTTTACAACGTTTCTAGAAATCTGAACTACCTGAAACGCTCCGGTAGAACAGCGTAGTGTGGACCTGGCCTTATCCTTCACTATGTTTTATTATATTCGATTGAGGATACGACAGTTCGCCTATCAACAAATCAAAAATGGCAAAAATAACTTTTTGTAACAAAACAAACTTGCCGAACTTACAAATCAATAAAAGCGGTGCCTTTCAAACATACGCAATGCGGTCATTTCTTTTTTTATTCCTCATCCGATATATTTATTTTCAGATTCTCGTTAACATTGTTGAAAAAGCAAAAATAAAAATAAAAGTTGTAGAAACAAATACCGAATTCAATCTACTAAGAATAAACATTAATTATAAGGGAACAAATTTAGGGTGCACAAATTTATTCATACCCCATCTACTCAAATCGCGAAAGACCAAATCAAAATATTACAGAAGTTCGAACATACGAGAAATACAGTCTACTCAAATAATAATTCTCATTCTGCCCGGGGGTTCAGCAATGAAAAATACTCAATCATTTTGCATTTATATCGCTCTTACAAATAATATTCGGTCTATTCGTTTTGGCAACACTTTTCTACACTTCTTACGCCTTCTGAGGACTTTCTATTACTGTATCTATTGTAATTGTAGAAAGTGTAGCTAAACCGAACAAACTCTATGTTAATAACGAAAAATCAGCGCCTTTGCACAGCTGTTCGGATATGCGTTTGATTGGCTAACTTCTACCTAGCAGCGCTTCGGGTGACAAAAGCGAGAACTGACCGTTTGCCTCATTATCTGAGTCACTCCCCACCCTAGGGCCCGTATTCACAGTGTGATCTTTTTTTTTGAGCACGAACTCAAGTCACTGTTTACATGCACAGTCGGCAATTGAGCAACGCCTTAAGCTGTAGTTCAAGAAACAACTTGAAAAAGTAAAACTTATTCCAATATAATTCACAGTCATTTCTTAAGGAAATCTTAATGTTTTTTCATTTTACAGTCGAATAAGATAGACTTATTTGCCCCAAATAAGATCGGAGTGAGTCGAAAGTGAGGTTAAGACGCCAAGTCAACATCGTAGACGACTTGAGAAAAAAGTGTTTTAATTTGTGGATAGGATATCGTTGTTTAGATGCTTTGGATCTTTATTTGGAAAAAAATATGGATTCAGATGACGACCTCGAAGAGTTGCCGGATATCGATGATAACGATAATGTAAATCGTGTCCAGAGACGATACATTCGCGACGGAATAAACCCATTTGAATATTACAACGATGATGAGTTCAAAAGACGATATCGTTTCGATAAAGATTCTGTGCGCTTTGGTATTCTACCACAAATTGAAGAAGGACTGGCAAGAGCCAATAATCGCGGATTACCAATTCCTCCTGTGATGCAGCTTTTAATTTGCCTACGATATTATGCTACAGCAAGTTTTCAGGTATTTATCATAAAGCTCATAAATCTCTATTTACTGGCTGAATTTATACGAATTAAAAATAACATCTATGGTTTTTGTTTAAAGCTGCTTCTCGGAGATACAATGACTATATCGCAAGCCATTGTCCCCAGAGTGGTTTTTCGAGTCAGTGTTTTCCTGGCGAGGTTACTGCGAAGGCATATCAAAATGCCTCAAAACGAAGAAGTCCGCAATGAAAATCGACGACGTTTCAAGTATCTCGGTAGAGGAGAGGGAACTATCGGTTTACCAGGCATAGATGGTGCCATTGACTGCACGCACATTAGACTAGTTTGGACGAGGTTCCAGAACATTGACGAGGTTTACAGGAACAGAAAAGGATATTTTTCTTTAAATGTTCAGGTTAGTCTTACGTCGTTTCTATGCTCTATTACTGTTGTAAATATAATAAATTCACATTGTTTCCAGGTCGCTGTTGGTCCGAGAACTGAAATTCTGGACATTGCTCCTGAATGGCCTGGGAGTGCTCACGATAGCAGAATTTTTCAAAATTCGCTATTATATATTAAATATAGAGAGAGACGCTTGGATGGAATGCTCGTCGGCGATCGAGGATATCCGTGTTTAACTTTCTTAATGACGCCTCTAGCAAACCCTCAAACTGAAGAAGAAATCAGGTAATGGAATCATTTCAAACTGAATGCAAATTTGTATATGATGTTAACAAGGTTCATACTAAACATTAAGAACCTCTAAAAAAATACACACTGATATTTCCTTCAATTTATACGGGGGGTAAACTGTGGTACTTGAACATCACGAAAAAATGAACTTAACTTCAAACAAAACGAGGGGTTTCAAATCATTATTGATAAACTGTATTTGATTGCAGATATAATCAAATTCATATCCGTACCCGAATAGTTGTAGAAAGATTCTTCGGGATATGGAAAAGGCGGTTCCCATGCTTGTCCAGGGGACTAACAACCAAGCTCATTGGTTCCACAACAACAGTAGTTGCCTGTGCGGTGCTACATAACTTGTCGTTAATGTACAACGATGCCTTACCTGAAGACGATGAAGTTGACGAGCAAATTGATGTACCTGTTCAACCTGCACCAGATATTCAAGCTGTAGATGGCTTTGCAACTCGTGAAGCGTTAATTGCACGTCTTTTCAATTAATTTAATAATGAGGATGAAAGACGTAAAAAATAAAAGAAAAACAATATTTTTTTGAAAACACGAGTATTTTATCTTTTATCTGGATTACAGTTTTCAACTATAATGAGAAAACATCAATAAATCACTACAATAGAAACTTTGGATATGCTCTTTCCATCTCCTACCAATTGCACGATAAGTGTGTATCTCTTAAAATGAAAACCAACTTTCAGTTATACAAAACTAAAAACAAAAATAAACTTTTCTGGAACTTTTCTAAAAAAAAAACTCAAAAAAAAATTCAAATATGGAGAGATACGGAGAGAGAGTGAAAAACAAAAGATGAGGTTTCGTGTATGCACTTCAACAAATAGAAAACCAAAACTTAATAAAACTCATAACTAACATTTCTTTCAATTATTAACAGTTAAAAATGAAAGTACATTGTTTTTTCAGTCAAGCTTTTCTAGGGACAAAAATAAGAACTGTTCACATATATATCTCTGATTAAAAAATAAAAATTCAATTTTCCTTCATGCACTTTTAAAAGTTAACTATGAAAATTGACTATATAATATTGTCACAGTTCCATTCTTCACGGATGAAATTACATTCTATATTTTTGTTTCCAATATTACTTTTTTAGTTCGTGCTTTTCTTGTTCATTTCTTATTTTTAGACCCAACAATTCTGCTTCTTTTTTCAATAATTCGAGCCTCTCTTGCTGATATTGAATTTCGAATCGTTGTTTTTCTGTCTCATGATTTTTTTTCATCGATCTAAATTCTTTCTCCTCTTTCAAGGTGCAGCGGATCCGGTCTGCTTTCAAAATATTCTCCTCGTTCTCCTTATCTGCAACCGTGTTCTTTGCTCTTTTCTTTGATGCGATTGCTAAATAAAAATAAAAAGTAATTATTGTATGTAAGGACATTAGTATGGATTTTTTTTCAAACATTGGTTTCGTAAAATTATTCAATTATCAATTTTTGTATTTTTCACGTGTGATTTCTCTCCAACGCTTGCCTCGGCTGAGTTGCGAAGTATCAGGTACTTCAGATGCACCAAGAGATTCCGATCTGTCTGAAACCGAAGGAGCTACCTCATCACGCGGAGTCCATGACATATTGTCATCAAGCGGCGGTTCACATTTTTCATCTTCTCCGCCTCCTTGTACACCTCCTACATTCTCGTCTCCCATAATCAAATATTCTATGGTGCAGTTATCATCCAGCACCGCGAATTCTCTTTCTGTAATTTTGTATGATTTACGATGAGTTCAATGCTTAAAATCCTATATTGACTGCAATATAAATAAAAACCTTTTAAAGTTTCATCGGGAAGGTTCGATGAAAAAATTGTTGGGGCAGTCGTCATCAAATGTGGAGTTATCAGAGCGATATCTGGATCGATTTCTACTTGTGGCATTTCAGGTCCACCGCCTGTTGCCAATCTCGATTGTTTTTCTTTGGTTAGGTTCTCTCACTGTATGCATTTCATGTTCGCCCACATTTTTTTTAGTTGTTTCACCGTCCTCTGTAATTATAATAATTGATTTGCCAATTAGAAATAGCAATAGAGTTGTATACATATAAAAGAATTTATATACCTTTGCAGAGATAATCGATGAACCGTTGTATTCTTCGTAAATCCGATTCCACGCATCCTCTTTGTTTTTTAAGGTCCCAGCGTCACTTTTTTTATTTCAATCACATGAGAGTACTTTTTTAGAAGATTTATGAAAAATCGCTTTTCAGTATCCGAGTAATGTTTCTTGGACATTTTGCGATGTTTATAAACGTTTGCCGGATACACCCGATAAAAAACACCGATTCGAGGGGATTCTGACAGCTCAAGTTTAAGCCTGGTTTTCACGCTTAAACGTGATTGGTTGATACAACAGATATATTTTAAAAATGGCTGAAAGCTCGCTTAAGCTTTTTCTTGGTCGAGACATTCTTAAGTGTCTGCCAAGAACTATTACTTATTAAAGAACATCTTATTTTTTGACTGTGAATGCATAACATCTTGAGCATTACTTATTCAAAAAAGACGTTCTTGATAAAGACGTGCTCAAGTTATTGCCTGAGGTACGACTCTGAATACGGGCCTAGGAGTTTCCAGACCTGTATGTAAGACCGTGGCCATCAGTCATTCACTGGATGATAGTACGTGTAAGTCACATAACCTGGTTTTGTCGTTCGTAACCGTAGTTGACTAGTCCAGTACGGACTGCTTAGTAGGTCGCATTTTTAATGTAACGCAGCGACATCTATAGTGAAAATCGATTGACCAGTGAATAGACAAAGACTGGATAACAAAACATTCAGAATATTTCTAGCTCATTGCGAGGCAGCCGTTGATTAGTTCGTATGAGCTCAATTTGGCGAGCTAGTTACTATGTCGCAACTTGGACTGGCTACCACAATTTCTACTCGGGTTGGCTCTAATCAAACAACGTTGCAATGACTCTGCGTCTATCTGCTATATATGTGTACGCAGGATGTCCACATTAACTTGAAAATCCCAGATGGATGGCGAGAACGAAGTGGGATCAAAAAAGGATTCAAAGAGACATTGAACGGAAATGTTTTTTGGACAAAAAACTCGTAAAATCACGCAACAACGATCATCATTTTAAATAGGACAGCATAGTTTCCATTAGCTTCAAAAATAGCTAATTTCGAAAACGAATCTGAAGAAAGCGAACTAGCGCCCTTGTTTGAAAAACATGGGAGAAAGACATTCCTCCGAAAATTGGATTCCGCACAAGGGTGTGGAGTCCAGCGTTTTATGTTTACGTTCGTCTATCCCGCCGTTACCGACACGGCATGTCGAAAGAATAATGGTGATTTTAAGCGACCGGGAATTTTGTATGCATCTCAAAATTTGTAGACACCAGTCGGTGACAACGCATCAGGTTGTAGCTGTCACATTTGTCTGTTTTATGATTTGATTGTTCAATCATTGTAGAATTGTTGCACACGTTCGCAAATTCAGTTGTCCAGAATTGTATTTTGTCGAAATTTGGATTCCTTTTGTTTCTTGAGTCATACCAATATATCACAGCCCGGAAACATACATACAACCGGCTCTAAATCCCAGCTCTCAACTTTCAAACAGTACACCATAGGCAACGCCAATGCAACCGATCGTTCACAATTAATCAGATTCGTTTTAAAATACAGTATTTGTTGACGAAATAAAACCACATAGACCCATGCAAAAGAACGAAGGTTAGTGCGAGACATCGAAAACGCGTTTATAATAAAAATATCAACGGAGGATACGACTGTGAAATTTTCTGAAAATCGTTTTTTTTAAACACTTTAAAAAACGGTAGATCCGGTAAATTCGGAAAAAGCGATACACCCAGTTGTCGACTCTTGTAAGCTTATTATCTTTGGGGAAAAAGATACCGATTAAAAATAGTTTTATTTTCTACCAATAGGTCGCATTACATAACGGAACAAAAATTGCACAGCTGTAGCGTCTATATAACCGTTGATTTCAAACCCGCTTTTCTCAAAACCATGGAGACTAGATACCAGGAGATTAAACTCCTGTGCAAAGCCACTAAAAAAAGCGTCCCCGAAAATGGCTCCAACATAGATGGCGCTAGGGTGCCGCGGGCCTTATGTATAGTAATATATTGGTCGAGGAGGTGAAAGTGATCGCATGAGTTTTTAACCTCACGACAAACTGAGCATGACAGCCAAGAAGACTAGAGTTAAGGAGTACAAACGCCTACGGCGATCACGATCCAAAAACGTCCATGGAAATCCAGCTGAGAAGGGTGGCGCTGTTCTCCTACCGTACCGAATTGAAGTCAGCAATAAACCAGTGCAGAAAACACCCTTTGCTACTTCATATGGAGCGATAAATTGATCACATTAATTGTGAAAACAGTTCGTGAAAGAAATTTCTATATATTAGATAGATACAATTCTTATATAAATTATATAGATTGTTTTGGAGAATAATAACGAAATGCGGAAATTCAGTCAATATGTTTTTTTTTCGTTGCGGAAGCAGTAACAAACAAAATTTATTTATAGACCGAAGAAAATTCATGAGAATTTTGAATCTAGACAAAACTTCTACAAATTATCACTCATTATGATACGCTGTACAGATAAAGAATAATAACGAAATACACAAATTTAGTCAATACGTTTTTTTTTGTTGCGGAAGCAGTAACAAACAAAATTTATTTCTAGATACACCAAAATTCACGAGAATTTGGAATCTAGACAAAACTTTCACAATTGATCACACATTATAATACACTGTACAGATAAATAATAATAACGAAATACAGAAATTAAGTCAATGTTTTTGTTTTCGTTGCGGAAGCACTGACAAACAAAATTAATTTATACACACAAGAAAATTCATAAAAATTTTGAATTCGGACAAAACTTTTACAAATTATCACACATCATATTCACATGTTATGATACACTTTACAGATAAATCGATCTTACAGTTTTGATTTTTTCCGATTGTCTTTCGTTTTTATTTTTCTTGCATTAATATTTTCGTTGACCGATCGCGCTAGAAAGGGTCCGCTCATGACGACATAATAGTTCATCATTCTCACAAAATTCACAAGAATTTTGAATCTAGACGAAACATCTACAAATTATCACACATTATGATATGCTGTACAGACAAAGAACAATAACGAAATATACAAGTTAAGTCAATATGTTTTTTTTTTCGTTGCAGTAAAACTTTTGTCTGGATTCAGAATTCTTATGAATTTTCTTGTGTCCATAAATAAATTCTGTTACTGCTTCCGCAACGAAAAAAAATGTCTTAATTTCTGTATTTCGTTATTCCCGGGAAAAAAGTTCATATCTGAATATATCTGAATCATATCTGTAGAATCAAATATGATCAGACAAGAAAAATGGCCATATCTGTTCATGTAGTGTCATGACAGATCGTGTATGCTTATATCTGAGCATGTATGATTATATCAGAGCCATTTTGATAATTTTGAGAGCAGACCCGTTCATACCGCAGCAGGTCTGACCAGATCCAATCCCCAGACAAGATCTGATCTTGTTGGACCAGATCTGATTTTATTGGGCCAGATCTGATCATGTCAGGCAAATCTAATCTTATTGGACCAGATCTGTCTGTCCGTATAAGAATAAAATACCGTGGATCCCAGTAGACCTGGACATCTATAAAGAATACACCTGCCCATACGATAGAATCATAGTTTATCTGAACTATTAGACCAGGTATGACTCCGAATATATCAGAGCAAATCTTACCCTGTTGAGACAGATCAAATCTTGTTAGTGCAGTCGTGAAGATATTAAAATGTTTACATATTATATACAGAGCGGGGTTATTAACACGTCATCACTTGACGTGTTAATAATTAATAATATTATAGTAACTCACATGATCACATATAATACAGTCAGGTGAGGTGCCATAGCTGATCGGATATCGTCTCATATCCTCATATATCGTTTCATATATTGATATGTTTTCATGTGTGAATAACTGAACTGCATGTACGATAAGGTATGAGTGTATAAGACTTCGTATATTTTCCAGGTTTGGTATCGTATTTGATGGGCTAAAATTTAATATGAACGTGCCTGCTCATATATCACATTATATATGTTCAGATATGGTTTCACGCTGCCAACTCGCCTTGGTACCTGAGCAGATAAAAACATATATGAGATCCATATAGCGGAGACTGGTACCGTATTTGATCGGATATGATCTTATACGAACAGATACGTTCACATATCACATCATGTATGTTCAGATACGAATTTACGGTACCAACTCGCCTTGGTACTTCGCCAGATATAAACATATATGAGTTCATATGTGGTCAGGCCAGATACTGTATTTGATCAGATATGATCTTCTATATGCATATGTGATGTGGAATATGATCAGACCTAATCATAACTGATACTGTAAAATGTCAGATATAAATATATCTGATACATACATGACAATATCTGAAACATATATGAACATATCCACTCAGGCATGAACTTTTTTCCCCGGGTTATTCTCTATCTGTACAGCGTATCATGAGTGTGAATATGATATGTGATAATTTGTGAAACTTTTGTCGTGATTCAATATTCTTATCAATTTTCTTGTGTCTATAAATGCATTATGTAAGTTACTGGTTCCGCAACGAAAAAAAACATATTGACTTAATTTCTATATTTCGTTATTATTATTTATCTGTGCAGCGTATTATAATATGTGAATATGTGTGATAATTAGTAAAAGTTTTGTCTGGATTCGAAATTCTCATGAATTTTCTTGTATCTAGAATCAAATCTTGTTTGTTACTGCTTCTGCAACGAAAAAAAACATATTAACTTAATTTCTGTATTTCGTTATCATTCTTTATCTGTACAGCGTATCATGATGTGTGATCAGTTGTAAACGTTTTGTCTAGATTCAAAATTCTTATGAATTTTTTTCGGTCTATAAATAAATTTTGTTTGTTACTGCTTCCGCAACGAAAAAAAAAAACATATTGACCAAATTTCCCCATTATGTTATTATTCTCCAAAACAATCTGTATTATCTATATAAGAATTCTATCTATAGAAATATATAGAAATTTCCTCACCAACTGGTTTCACAATTAATGTGATCAAATGACCGTTCCATATGAAGAAGCAAAGGGTGCTTTTTGTATATTGTACGGCACTGGTTTTACAATCAATTTGATCAAATTATCGCTGCAGATGAAGTAGCAAAGGGTGCTTTCTGCATATTGTACGGCACTGGTTCGTTGCTGACTTGAATTCAGTTCGGTAGGAGAGCAGCGCCACCATTCTCAACTGGATTTCCATGGACGTTTCTTCAACACTGCGTTCGTACTCCTTACCTCTAGTCTTCTTGGTGACAGCAAACGTCAAAATTTCGAGCGATCAAGACTCGGTAATTTCTCCATGACCATTTGAAGAAAAACCCTTTTGAATGCGAGAAACGGTGAGTCTTTTGTCTAAGAATACTAAATATTCCGACTGAAAACTTTGTCGCCCGTAGAGTAATTTATTTAATAATGGATGACAAAATAAATTTCCGTGTTCACTGAGAGTCTGAATAGAAATAAGTAATTGTTTGCATTATAAATGTTACGAATAATACACCGTATTCGATAATTAAAAACTATCATCAGTATTTCATTCTTGAAATTTAATTTCCGTGTGCAATATGATGAAAGTGTGCGGAGTACCAGGTTGCAAGACTGGTCAGTACGAACACCGAACTCGGCGGTGCGCATTGGGATTACGGCAGCATGCGGTCTTTCGTACTATTAAGGTAAATATATTTTGAAGATAAATTGATGTTGATGTTTTAGGTTAAGGAACTATCTCTACGTGTATAGTTGAAAATTTTATTCGGTTTCATAGTGCAATAACAGGCTTTCTGAGTGGATGCGAGCACTCGACTGCAATCGCGACAAAATAGGCTAAATTCGATACTTTTTTTCAAAATGCCGACATCTTATCAATTTCGATTTTTAAAAGACTCCATAGCAAGATAGCGGCTTTTATACTGATGAATAAACTTTTTACAAATTTTGTTTCAAATCATATTTACGGCCACAACCGTGTACACCATGAAAACACCCTTGTTTCGAAGACATTTTCAACCATTAAAAAAATGTAAAAGAAATATAAATAAACGTTTTAAAATTTTTTTTCTGTTCTTCATGAGTGCTTTGATTTGACATAAAAAATCAGACTGATTAGCGTATTTTAACCGTCGAAAAATAAATGGCGAAGACCAACTATTTTTCGACTCGTTACATTGTAATAATCTCTTAATATTCACAGCATACTCTTCAAAATGTCAATAATAGGCAATATGAAAAAGAATGAGTTGAAACAATTATGTTAATGATTCTAAAGACGGATATAAATGTACATTTTTTAAATAATTGAATAATTTTTTTGATATAATTCGGTATAATTTACATTTTATATGAAAATTATTGTCCAACGATAAGGAGGAACATTTTTTTGTAATTACCTACGTAATTGGCGATTTAGCAATTGAATTACATCTGCAGACTCAAGCTTGGTCATACATATTCGATTCGTACTCTGAAAAATTACACACAAGAATAAAAAACTATGCTTTATCTGTACTGTATGCGTATTAATAAAATACCGTATCACTGTGTCTCAAATTTTATAACTCTGACACTTAAAGATGCATGAAAGCTGTGAACCGTCTTCATCGGACCTATGTTTTGCACATCTATACATGTGGTCCGGAGCACCCCAGCGCCATCTATCTCGGATACCGTTTTGGTGACGAGTTGAAAGGCCAAGTGTGGTCTCTTGTATCTAGTCTCCATACTCAAATCGGCACGCAGCAAAACTCGGACAATTTTCATCCAATCGACTGGAAATTTTAATTGTAGTTTCTTATTCTGCTTTAACAGTAAAAAACGAGCAATTTTTCGATTATTTGAAAATTGTAAAAAAATATCATTTTTTATATAAAAATTACAGTGAAAAAAAACTTTTTTTCAAAGTCGTCTCTATTTTTGTTTTATAATATTTTTATTGCATTCTTAGTTCCAGGATGAAATTTACGACAGTTCTACTGTGTGCCGCGGAGAGGGTTGGCTGAAAACCAGTAGTACTATAGCGACTCGTACGCCGACATTTTGTATTCTTTTGATAAATCAATTTTTTTTACATACTTCAATATATACTGCATAAAGTCGAAAAGTTCTTTTGACAATTTATTTTATTCCTCTCTTTAAAAGAAAAATCCCAAGAAAATAGGCAGTCCCCTTCCTTAATATTGCCATTTATTGTCGCCCTCGCAGCCATTTTTCGTAGGAAATATTTTATGATTCGACTCCATTTTCGCGCTTTGGTTGGGGTGCGCAAATCGAATTCTACACCTTCTATATATATGTTCATTGCTTTTTTTTTTTTATTTTTTAACGCTGATGCTTCAAACCTCGATTTTTTTGAGGCTAGTTTGAGTAGTTAGAGTGAAACCTTTAAATTATATCGTAAAATTGAACTTGTGAAAGGAGAACACAAATCGATGAAAATGAGTAAATTAACAAATTAGTAATACAATCGCATTTATGAATAAACTATTGATTACCAAGTCATATTCTTCAATGAGTAGGAACAGAACAAAATTTAGATTGAGCAGCGAGAAAAAATAGCAAAATGAATAGAAAACTTAATACAGTAGAACCTCGATCATCCGAACCCTCAATTATCCGAACGATGACTTAGTTTATCCGAACGCTTAATTATCCGAACGTTGGCGCGAAAGATAAATTGTTGCTCGCTGCCACCGCCGTGAGCAACAATGAGCATCCCAACGCAACTTCTCCTTCTCAAACGGCTGCGAGACTTAGCCGCTCAAAAACGCGTTACAGCCGTTGGTCAATTAAAAATGGATGATTTTATATTTTTTTTTAAAAAAGTATTCGACTTTTTTCAGGTGTTTAAAATACACACATATATATATGCTTTTTTTCAACGTTAATATGTATGTCAAATTGTAATATCTGTTGTACTGTTTTTATGTAAAAAGGTGATGTTTATGATCTCGTCCCAAAAAACCCACGTTTCGATTATTCGAGCTTTTGATTATCCGAACTAGTCTCGGTCCCAATTGGTTCGGATAATCGAGCCTCTACTGTATGTACAAGATTTGCAAAGAAAAATCGTAAATACTTCATTTGAAAAAAAATGGCGTGACGTTTTTTTTTTCAAATTCATATCAGGGGTCTCTTACGGTACTCAGTTTGAGCGATAATGGCAAAATTGAACAGCTCACACTATTTCGGCTTTCTTCACCTAGTAAAAATGCGAGATTATTCGCGTGAGTTTACAAGGCACAAAATGTCGTGTCGAAAATCGAAGTGCGCATACGTTCCGAAAGCAGCGGCAATATTTTGTTATGATGCAAAATTTACCAGTATTTTTTTATTCGAAATACTGTACCGCAATCTGCCTCGTGCTTTTTTCACGTTGTTTCATAAAATTCAATAGCATTTTTTTTCCATAATGTTCATGTTACAATCTTATATTCGGTGTTAGCTTTCTGTTTATCCGAATAAAGAGGATATGTCTTCAATGATGCAGGTGTATCCAACTGAATTCCCATACTTGTCCCTACTTTCTGATAGGGATCAAATGAGTAATCACACTGGATCCCTGCACCAAAACATCGCGCTCGTACATTGGATACTAATTGGGATCGCACAAGGGACTCCCATTGGAGTCCCTTGTACGATTCCAATTTGAATCCTAAAGGATTCCCACATTATCGAACCGAATCTTTTACGATTCATGATGAATGCCATCGCATTCTGTACGCTGAATTTTCTAAACAATATATACAGATATACCAAATAAGTGGATCTTAAAAAGGAATAAATCGTATTAAAAAAATATATAACCCGGGCAGACATTTGTTGGGGAGTTCCCAGATTCTACCACATCCCTACAGGGACTTGATAGAGTAATTTCATTTATTCGCCGCACATAGGGAGTCTACATTGGAATCCAAGTGGATACCGCGCTATTTCCCGATTGACGTCTTTTGAGAATTTTTCATTTGAATTTTCTGGCCGGGATTTGTTGGATCTCCCAAACAACATATACTTTCATCATTGGATTCTGCACTGTTCTCCGATGAACCCCATTTAAGAATTCTTACCACGTTTGAATGAATATGTAAAAATATACGAAAACAAAGTCGGCGTGGTGATAAATAACCTGCACGTTTCGTGAGCGTGTACGTGAGTGGTGATATTATGTAAACGCCCAGTAAAATAAACAACAAACGATAATCAAAGTAGATTCCTATAAGGAACTTCACTAAATTGTTCGCCGTCAATTTTGTTGAAACTTATTTATCTGATAGAGCATTGAAAACTATTGGAAACGTATATTTTTTATCGGCGGAAAAACGGTTTTAAAGAAAGAAACCACCCTCCCCCCCAACGAAAGGCGTGTCGAGTGGTGATTCTGCAGTTTTACCCACAAGCAGTCCACAGTCCAAAATTCTTCTAATCTAAAATTATAAAAAATGCATAGAAGTATTGAAAAAATTAAATTATAGGATGATGTGCCTTTCTTTGAGGGGTGGTTTCCCCCCTTGAATCCGCTTTTCCACCGATAAAAAAGACGTGTTTTATAGTTTTCAATGCTTTATCACATATAAGAGTTTCAACAAAATCGAAGGCGGACAATGTAGTGATGTGCCTTGTCAGTGATGTTGTTTATTTGGATTGTGGCAATTAATTGTTCAACGCACGTTTGTTGCTTGCGGTGGACTGTATTTATTGTTTCTCGTTTATAAATCTCGATTGCTCGCTTGTGCGATCTCGTCGCGTCAGTTCGCTTTCGTATGTCTTCGAACACTGGTCCCTTTTTCCAGATTCTCGCTGCAATTATCTCTTAATTTCTATCCCCACTCCAGGGTCGTCGCTAGTCCTTAAAAGTTCTCGAGCCTTCTAGTAGCGCGAATATTCAAATCTGTACAGATGTCATTTAAATCGATTGTGATGATTTACTTTATTAAGCGATTTATATTTTTCAAGATAAGATTTATACTTGTTTAAAAACCACTCATATTGTATATTTATATATTGCGTTTCAAAAATTAAACGTATAGAATGTGATGCGATCCACCAAGAATCGTATAGGATTTTATCCGATGATGTGGGCATCGTTTAGGATTCAAATTGGATTCGTACGTGGGATTTCAATGGGGCATCCCGATTTGAATCCATGTACGAGCGAGCGCGACGTTTTAGTAGCTTGCTCCTGAATTCTCCAATGCGACTCCGCATTGGATACTTGATAGGTTCCAATGGGTAATCGAATTGGATCCCGCTACTAAAACGTCACGCTCTACTAAAGCGTGTACGCTCACGAAACGTGCAGGGTATTTATCAACATGCCGAGTTTTTCTCGTGACTTTGCCCATGTGTTTTTTCGAATGCGGTAAGAAGTCTCAAATGGCGTTCATCGAGGAACATTGCAAAATCTCATTGGATCCGAATGACGACTACCCATACTGCGTTCAACAAGTGAATGACATGCTTCCGAACCTAAATTTATCCGGTATGGTCAGATCCCGCTTAATGCGCCGCCCTCTTTATCCTCTCCACGTAGGTTTTTGGTGCAGGGCCCCAATGTTACGGTGCTACGATAATGAGTAGCAAGCCCCCACTACACCCACCCGACCCACAGGCTCATCAAAGCTACGCGGCGCTGTGTCGTTCCCCCATTGAATGCAGTATTCGTGCGATGGCTTTCACAAATCTCTAAAGAGATGTGGGTGCGTCTTGGTACTCCCCAACACATTTGTACACGGGATCACGAAAGGATATCTTTTTTTGGAGATCCAACAATATCCGGTTGAGAATTATAAATAAAAAATTCTCAAAGGACGTCAGTCGGGAAATAGCACGGTATTCACTTGAATTTCAATGTGGACTCCCCACTTGCATTGTCCCTATCGAATTACTGTAGGGATGTGGTAGGATCTGGGTACTCCCCAAAAAAATTCTGCCCGAGTATCCCCTTCTACGGCTTCATGAAAATGGGAGATGGCGAGGCGGAAGTTCCCAGCATTCCCACATTTCCACACGACTGATCCGTAATAGAGTAAAAAAAATCACGTGCGATGAAAGTATGTGAAACGTGAAAGTATTGACCCGAAAACCGTAACAAGAGGCCCCTAGATTGCAAATATTAACGAAAGAAGTAGCGTGTTATAGAACGATCACCGTATGTACCACATGTAATTTCGCGATTGGGAAAAATTAATGCAATTAAACATAGCGAGCCTTTAACCATCACACCATACTTGAAAACAAGTATGGTGTGATGGTTAATTGCACTGAAGGGAAAGGTCGCGAGGTGCTTGATGAAATTTGGCACGTTTGTAGAATGGGTAAAAATAGGCGACACCTATTTTTTTTTATATCGGCGGTACTCGATTTTAAGCGCTGTATGCACCCTAAAAAATGTGGGTTGTTTTGCGACAATCATTTCTTAACGGAACGAGATACGAAAAAATTTCAAAATGCAACAAGTTTTTAGTTTTCGAGAACTATATATTGAAGATGAAAACGGTGAAGATAACAACACATTTGATGTTGGTTTTGCAAAAATGCAATTTTTTTATGCATGCTTCAAGAATTTTTTATCGATTGGGATGTAAATTTTGCATACATGTAGAGGATGGAAAAGTAGCGTATACGTATTTTTTTTCTTCCGATCTCTCACAGATAAGGGATTGAAACTGCTCTTTGATTTTTAGCGCAGACCTAGCCTTGTGCGGCTCCGGGTTAAATTCACGTCAATATTAGCTCGTTCTATGACGCCATTGCATATTTGCGCTATGTTTTATATACTATTGCATATAAAATTATCGCCGAAAAACGAAAAAAGTCCCATTTTGAAGGGGTGCGTTTCACCCCTTCAAATTTGGTTCCGCCGATATAAAAAAATACGTGTCGCTTATTTTGAGCCATTCTACAAACATGTCAAATTACATCGAAATCGGAGGGAGGCACCGCGCGACCTTTTCTTTGCGTGGATTAGTTTATTCATATTGAGACGGAGAGATCCGTCTCACGCGTGCGCGCTAAACAAGCCGAGCGAAGGGCAATAATGTGTCAAGCGCGGCCACCGCCGTCTTTATCTCTCGTTGGGAAATTAGCTCAAAAATCATCCAAGTGGTGCCATCCCTCGGAGGTACCCCAAAGTACGGGATAAATGTCAACAGAAAAAGAAAAAGGAAGAAGAAAACATTAAAGCAACATTTGTTGTAAAAAGGCGCTTGGGAAGGGAAAAGAATTAGCGGGAAACAAGGGGTATAAAAGGGCCTTCCTGAGGCTAGGAAGGCACTTCTTGGTTGAAGTCCAACTTAGACGCAAGTCCGGAAACGAACATCGGTCCAAGCTGAAAGAAGCAAGGATAATGTTCGACAGAAGGATAAGCTGAGGGTGAAACAAAAAGAAATCAAGTCTTTGGCCCTCTGATTAGGGACCCGAGTGTCTGGAGTAGAGATTATATATCCAAGCTGAAGAAAGTAAGGAAAATATTCGCGAAAGGATGACATCGGGACTGAAAAGAAAAAAAGGCGATAAAGAATAAGGAGCGAGGATCGGTAGCGAAAGGACGATTAACAAGAAAAATTAGAGAAAATTCTAAAGTGGGAAATTAAAGTCGAGAATTCCCAGCTGACCAAGCGCCTCGAAATAAATTATCGGTCATTAAAGCCAAACGGTGAAGGCATGGAAAACAAGGAGCATACCCCACGAGAGAAAGAGAGAGGGAAGGAAAATAAAAGGGTTAGCGGCCGAGCGAGGCCGAACGCGAAGATTCGAAATTTTCAAATACACACACACGAAGAGCATATACGGTACACCTATAAACGAAATTGGAGCAAACGATACAGCGACACATACACAATCGAACTGTACATAAAACGAATTCGAAGCGAGCGGCACCAACAACACGTCTCGGTGACAAACGTCAAAGCGACAATACAAAGATACGCAACTGCGGTGAAATGGAATATACAGGGTGATTCACATTTGATGTACCTGATCGAGTAAAGGAATTACCAATAAAATTTGATTTTCTTGTGGGATAAAAAGGTCTCAATTAATTTGCTCCCTAGTCGAGTCCCGAACCCAAATAAATTTAATGTAATAAGGGATTATCCGTTACAATATATTGATAGGGCCTGTGCGACAAAGCGATGCTACCAGGAAAAATTGGAACCTCGATTTTTAATTTCTACAAATGCATAGCCGCGTTTTTTACCGTCTTTTCAGAGGAATTTGATCTCTAGGGGGCTCATTACGATTCTCGAGTGAATACTCTCACGTTTCGCACTTTCATCGCCCGTGAATTTTGTCACTCTATTACAGTTCAGTCGGCTATCAATGTGGGATCACTAGAAATTTCTGGCTCGTGATCTCACATTTTCGCAATGCCGTAGAAGAAGTATACTAGCACGCCAACCGCAAGTTACGCCGAACGAGGAGCGCAGGCAGCAACGAAGACATAACCTCTTTACCCGGCTAAACAGAAAGCCAAAAGAGAATATAAGATTGCAACGTGAACCTTACCAAAAAACAAACCAAAAACTTTATTAGATTTCATGGAACAACATGAAGAGGCATATTGGGGTACAATAATTCAACCAAAAAATACTGGTAAGTTTTGTATCGTATTGATATGTCGTCGCTGTTGCGCACTACGATTATGGACGCTAAATTTCGTGCTAAGTGAACTAACGCGAATAATCACGCATTGCCACTAAGTGAACAGAATCGTAATAGGGTGAGCTGTTCGCTTTTATCATTTTCACCCAAACTGAGAACCGTAATTGACTCTTAGGACTGTAGTCTCTTCTTCTTTTTCTTTGACTTTGGCGGGGCTCGAGCTTCAGAGGCTTATAAGTACATCTGGGAGTTATTACGGTTCTCGGGTGAATATTTTCACGTTTCGCACTTTCATCTCACGTGAATTTCGTCACTCTATTACGGATCAGTCGAGTAAAAATGTGAGATTACTACGAACTTCCGGCTCGTCATGTCACATTTTCACGACGCCGTAGACGGGGTATATTAGCACGCTAATCGAACCCAGCTCAAAGCAAAGCACTCGTGCATCAACGAAGACAGAATCTCTTCATCCAGATGCACAGGACGTGGGAATAGAATATAAGTTCGCAACATGAACGTTACAGAACAAAAAATGTTATTAGGTTTTATGCGAGAACACGAAGACTTGGAACAAGGCAGATTGCGGTACAGCAGTTCAGATAAGAACACCAGTGACTTTTGTATCATGTTAAAATCTTAGGGGATTTTTATAACACAGTGGTAAAATTATTGTTTATTATTAATGAATCAAAGGCTGCGTCACATCTGACCCGACGACGAAATATCCGTGACAAAATATCCGAAAGACAAAATATCCGAAACACAAAATATTCTCATGACAAAACATCCGCGAGACAAAATCCTAAATCTCGTCCACCACATCAACGGGGTCGCGCGCAAAACACCTTTGTGGGGTGTGTGAGATAGTGGGGTGGGGCATAATATGAATTTCTTCATTGCACCCAAACAAACAAACCAAAACAAACAAACAAACCAAAACAAGCAAACCCAAACGAACAAACCAAAACAAACAAACCCAAACATATCCGTCACATATTAATAATTTTCGTCCCTATTGTGATGAAATAAATTTCAACGGCATGACTGTACACTTGACATAGAATAAATTTCAACAGCATGACTGTACGCTTTAAACTGTATATAATATCGGCAGATATTTTGTCATGAGGATAAAACACCTTTGTGGGGTGTATGAGATAGTGGGGTGGGGCATAATACGAATTTCTTCATTGAATCAAAACAAACAAACCCAAACAAACAAATCAAAACAAACAAACCTAAACAAACCAAAACAAACAAACAAACCCAAACATATCCGTCACATATTAATCATTTTCCTCCTTTTTATGATGGAATAAATTTCAACGGCATGACTGTACACTTGACATGGAATAAATTTCAACGGCATGACTGTACACTTTAAACTGTATACTATAATATCGGCAGATATTTTGCCCTGCGGATATTTTGTCATGAGGATATTTTGTCGTCGGGTCAAAACGCGTGTTACCGAATCGAATTACTATGTAATATATCTAGGACATTATTTGGGTGACACTTTTCACTTCTTCAAACTCAGTTGGGAGTGGACCACAGCAATTATTGTTAATTTATTCATTATTGTCAAATAATAATACTTTACTGTCTGCAGTATAAACTTCAAGTTGCTAATTATTATTAAGTATTTGCGACGAGATGTTGCCGTCTCTGAATAAAGTATACCGTACTAATTCGTTTCATTATACAGCTTTGAATGTGTCATCGCTGCTTTAGGAAGACGCTCATGCATGTGTACTACGATATTCGACCGGAAATTTCGTGCCGCGTAGACTCACACGAATAATCTCGCATTTTCACGAGGCGAAACGAACCGTAATAGGGTGAGCTGTTCACTTTTGTCATTTTCACCCAAACTGAGAACCGCAATAGCCCCCGGGCTCTGGATATCCGTGTCGGCCAATGCAGGACTGTAGTCTCTAATGGTCACAAGAAGTTATCGTGAACATGCGAGACCTCTGTCGTAGCAACTTTCGACTTTTTCTTTTTCGCCCACCTCTGCGTTTATCGGCAGAGAGGCGGGCAGAAATCTTTACGTAGAATATTCTATCGACGTAAAAATCGCAACGATTTTCAGTTCCTGCTTATTTAAGGCGAGTAGCCATAATTGTGAGAAAAATAGCTGATTTGTCGATTCTCAATGTTCTCCGATACGGTTGATTTTTCGGAAAAAACAAAAGCCACACGTTTCGCTCTGTTGAACGACAACGTCTTTCTCTCCGGTTGCCTGAAGTTCGTCTCAGAAAAAACTAGGCGGTAGGACTTTTCCCGACCGGACGTGCGAGCCATGTCCTTAAGGTTGTTATCTGGTTTAGCCGTCGGGGGTTAGGTACGGGGGAGTGCCCTATGCTTATGCACGGAGCCGATTGACTGTTACCAACTATTAGCTTTCAAATAATCGTCATATTAAACGTATGTTTTCGAACTATTTTTCTACATCTATTTGTAAAAATATACATTTTTGAACTTTCGGTGATCCCATTAAGTGTTTTCATTATTTTGTACAATTGTTTTCTATCATTTTTTATCGCTCAATTAACGCGAAACGAATTGGCAACGTCGTAAATCGTGGGATATCATAATGCCCAGGTTGGCAGAAGTGTCACGAAGTTGGAGACATATGCGCTTCGTTCGTAACCTCAATATCGGCCCAAGGAGCTGTCAAAAATGAACATCGGTCCGAGTAAAAAAAATTCCGCTGGGCAGAAAAGTGCGTACTGAAGCGGTCTATAATCTCGAAGAAATCAAAAACTTTAATAATTTTTCGATATTCTAAAAAGAAAATGTGTGTATGAAAAAAAAATCCGCCTTATTTTGTCTTTGCCTAGAAATGTCTAGAAATGTATCATTTATGAACACAGTTATCAAATTAATATTAATTAATTAATACTAATTAAGAGAATAGGTACCAATAATATTCGTTGTCAATTATCCTGGCCGAATAGTTTGAGGTTCCCGGGCATAATTACCGAATACCGATAAAATAGGTAGCATTTGTGCCGTCTACGACGTTGCCATGATTGAGCAGTCTAATATTTTGTGTGCTTGATTTTCGCACAAATTCGCTATCAAAAACATTAATAATTTTATAACGGTACTGTGAATTCTCATTTTCACGTACCAAGTCCAATAATTAGTCGAACCGTACCTATTTTTTCAGCTTCATGGTAACATTCACTTGGCAGTTATTAATAATGTACTGAAAAATGATCGGGAGTTTTCCATAAGCGTAATGTAATTAGCCCACGAAATAGTTCGCGTTACCGATTTAAAAAAAAAAACGGTACCGTGGATCGTACTCAAACTGCACAGGATGATCAGCAAAGAGGTTATAAAGGTCCGGAAAAATTTCAGCTAGGTGGTAACATGTTAACCCCATAATAATCTTAAGGCGAACTGTCACACCAACCGAGCGACTATGAGTGCGAGGGAGATAGCTGATTTTCAGATTTCCAATGTTCTCTAAGACGGCTGATATTTTCGAAAAAAACAAGAAGAAACACCCTGCCGCTCTGTTGCAAGATAAAAAACATCTATATCTTCGTGTGCTCGAATCCGTCTAGATGAAAACTTGGCCGTAGAATGTTTACCGACCGAACGTGTAGCACATGTCCGTAATAACAGTGCGCTCCAATAAAATTTCAATACAATTTCCTCAAAAATGGTTGCTTTTCACTGCAGGGGGATAGTTCGTTTAATAAAAATTCACATCAATATGAAGGATTAAATTGACTCACCATGAATCCTCGGGTGAGATGAATGGAGCTCTCGCCGTGCAGGATTATCACTCTCAACAACACCGGATGTATCAAATAGACGCAGTAAGTCAGTCTCGAAAGGGGGTAGACATATTTCCAGGATAATATCTTTTCTACGCCACCTGCAAAATATACAGCAGAAAAATATCGCATAATATTGTAAAAGAAAACATAATTATTGTGAGCCAGTCAAGGGTAATTTTAGAGTCAAACGATAACAACGTTATGCCCAAAGTACTGCGCACGTGGTATGCTATAGAGTCGTAAACATAGTCATCCTGCCGGTTGATAAAAGACGCATTTTTATGCATCATTTGGACCTTCAGCAATGGCCCGTTTCGTTATCTGCGGAGTTCAATTGAAAGTGGACAATTTCTAGAAAGTCCGAAACCTGAGCACCCATTTGACTCGATCGAACGAAACTAGGCATTCTAAAAAAGGATAGCAGCACTTACCACCGTTGCCAGTGACGCAAGCGATCAGAACGAATCCCACGCTGAGGGCCCAGGCTGAATGGGACAATGCAGTGTAAAGAGCGGACGAGATGGGATGGAAATGATTGCCGTAAAGTCCATAAACTATGCTGAGTAACGTAACGATCGAGAGGGTCCATCCAAGGAGGATAACCGTCTTGCTCAGCTTTAATTTACATTCGATCCTGCAGAGATACCATCCGGCGGCCATACCGATCAAGTATGGGCCGATCCTCGTCCACGGTTTGTCGTAGAGACTTTCGTAATGGGCGAAGGGCTCTTGAATCCTACAATTTGATAGAAGACCTTGGAAATACTTCTATTTGCGGAGTAACAAGGGGAAAATATAAGAATCTAGGCTAGTGACATTTTTTAAGTGATGAATAAAATTCAAGAGATGACTGCCAATAATTGGGGGGGGGGGGGGGCTGGTGTCCGGCCGCGACGACCTCCCATGTCAAGCATCGTTGACGTGGGAGGTCCGTCCTGGCCAGTAATTGGATGGGTGACCGCTTCGCCAGGCACTGGCTGGCGCGCTGACTATTGAACAGGAGCCCGATTCGCGAGAGTTTTCGGTGTCACGGAACTGAAAATAAAAAAAAATATAGCCGCCTTGTATCGGCACGCGTTTTCCATAGTTTCCCTATGCCCTCATGCAAGTTTGATGCAGTAGTGCACTATAAATTAGCTGTGGGAAACATTCTATAGAGCCGTTAAGGGGTCTGCATAAATGAAAAATTTCAAAAATACGTTTCTTTCATTGTATACTTAAAGTTTAGCTTCTAGTCTGAACTTTAATTTACAACATAGCCGAAAACTCATAAAATTGACTGAGTTATAACGATTTTTAGGCAAGGTCAGAGCCCCTACTGCGCTACGACGAACCGTTCTTCTGCGGCTCCCCCTTTTCTTTTGCGCTTTTCTCGAAACTATGTTTTATGAAAAGGTGTAAGTCATATCTCAAAATCTATTCGTCCAATTCACTGTAAATTCGGGCAAAACATAGTTCACAATACTTCCTATCGTCTGAACGGATGATTATTTTGACATGTCCATAAATCAAACTTCTTTTTCTGCAGCTTCCCATTCCCGTATTAGTCAGAATTTTAAAAAAGTATACGGTCACCAACGTTATATTATTATATTAAAAGTACATTGTTTTATTTTTCATTTTGGATCACTCTAGTTGCGAGAACCACCTACAGTGATTTACCATGCAGCAACGGCGGCACCTTGTTGAAATCTGAATAACTTTAATGTTTATCACTACTTGTCAATAAAAAACTCAATCTCGGCTCGACTATTTTTTAATTGCATGTAAAGTCTTGAATTCAACATGCCACCAATCTCATTGTTAACATTGTAATATTGTAAATCAACGTGATTTTTGGGTCCCAAGCTTAACGCAGAGCCGTTAGGAACTGGAAATAGTTAACCATAAGTGACAAGTGTAGCGAAAAACTGAAAGACCTGTTTTATTCTTACAGGCCTTCACGAGCTGGCTTCGTGAAAGTCCGCAAGGGCATACGAGGAAACATCTGAAATAAAAGAGGTTATATTGAATATCAGAAAAAACAATGTCTTTATTGTCGAACGACTCACGTTGCTGCGTGATTGTTACTAAGAGCGATGGCAGTTGTCGTTATCCAGGATGCGATTAATATGACTGCTCCGATCAACACTCCGACCGACACAACGCTAAGATGGAACATTTTCCAATGAGTTATGATTTCTCATTTATTCGCAGTCTCGTCAAGTTTTTTGTCGTACCTTGCGGCGATTATCAGAATTATTATTCCAATAGTATAGAACTGCGTGTCATTCGCCAAGTACCAACTCCAGACCATGCACTGTTCGCATTAAAAAATAGAGTAACGGCGAGTACGTTGATATTCTTTTTTTTTGGTTTCATCAATATTTTCTATTTGGTCTCGACTCACTCGGTCATCCATATCGAAGTATGTATTTATGTAGAGGGCGTTCCGCCACCAGAATCTTTCGCACGTTTGGTGGTCGAGGGTCGTCAACTCAATAACGGAATGATCGTGATACCACTTTGTGGAGATTTGCACGAGTCCAATCACCAACAAATAAGGCGGTGTCAGACGAAAATATCTGTAGGACATCATGCCGAGGAATTGCATTATCTTCCCCGTAAAGCCTTGTGTTATCTTCAACTCCTTTATTCTCTGCTTCGACATCGCCCGGAAGTAGAGAAACGAGACGAGACAACCGCTGGATAGACAAAATATATTCTTTAATATTATTCTCAAGATGTTACACCTATTTTTGACACCTTAGGTCGTCACACATGGTCTGTCAAACAGAAGATTGGTTTCGTTCAAATCTTATCAGCACATACGTCTATTGAGCTCTAATTACAGTGAAATAAAAACGCCATACTCTGTGTAATACGAATAAAATTTACGGAGCGTAGACACATTATTTACTCAGAAGATCTAACAGTTTTACCTAGATAAAAACATTTTATACCAAGACACAAACAAAAAACAAAAACGTTGCTAAATTTTAGAAAAAAACCGTCCATTTCTGTAAGTCATTCGGGTACCACTCGTCAGAAAGGACGGACGTGTCGGTGATTAGTCTCGCGAGCGATAATATATATCCTAAATTCCAAATTCCAAATTGAAACCGACATAAACCCGAATATAAACTCGTACTGTGACTATCTGTGACTTACTGTGAGGTGCTTAAGCACCGGAGCTAATTGTGCAATGACAGAAAAGACTGACGGCAATAACAGCATACAGGATGTTGCAATGAAATATTTTCAAAATCTTGATGCAAACTTATCGTCCTGTTATCATACAGACAACATCCAGATCGCCTCAATAACACATGCATGCGAGGGAATTAGCCTAACACTCAGGAGGATGCCAAGCGATAACTCACAAGGAAAAACGCCATCGTGGCAAGTGGTACATACAAAAAAAAACGGCGAAGGAAAAACTCCAACAGAAGTAACGAAACAGTAGTGGGCTTTCTCACATTGTCAGCGATGAAAGATATTCTGCTATAGTTTTGACCGCGGATCTCCTAAACGACCCAGATAGACACATGTAGCTCACATTGGCATCATATATAGATCTTCTATGAGGCATTGCAAATCACAAAGCTATGTGTCGCTTATGAGTGCTCACCTTCATGTCATACTTGCATTACATGATGATTCACAATAACAAATCCAAATGAAGCAAAGTTGTTCTCACGCTAGTATGCAAGCAGTGAATTCATCAGCACGAGCAAAATCGGCTCATGAATATTCAACAATAAGTGAGTGCATATGGGACGCATATGGGTGTAAAACTTTGAATTAAACTAATCAAGTAGTTTTTTTTGGTTCCATATTCTTTATTTATGTTCCTGCCTATATGATAATTGGATTAAAACGTGTTCTGTCTCGTTAAAGTTATTACCTACCCTCGGGATTTGAACCTACTTCCTCTAATTCTAGAACTGCGCGCACTACCTACTTAGTTAGCCATTCTAACACTTGTGTAAACTTTCCTTATTTCTTTGCCTATTTTTATCATTCTTGATTTTTACAAATATACATATCGCCGTCATAGGATATATCTTGAGAAACTTGCATATCGCCGTCATGTTGCTTCCATGCCATGTCTAGTACCAGTGCTAACCCAGTGAATTAATTAACGAAAGTCATTGGATGACTTCCATATGACCTCAATCTGCAAATATTCATTGTAAAATAAAAATTTGTCGTCTTATGATTTCATCTTGTAGTCAACGGATGATTCATTTTGAAATGACAAATTTAAGTCACGATGTATCGCAAATTCATGATACTGAATGAGCTCATGAAATGTCTTCATCAACGTAAACGAAATTGCGTTCATGTTAAGTACCATTCATGAGAACAATTAATGCTACCATAGTGAATACATGTCAAAATGTCTACACATGACATCAATATGACGTAAGAATTGCGGACACTTAAGCACTTTTATCGCTGTGCTCAAGTGTCCGCAATTAACAACCAATTGTAAACGACATATTGAGATCAAAATGTTTTGTACCTTCATAACACTAAATGAGTTCATGGCTTTGCATCATGCCATGTAGTCAACATGCTGTAAAATTTGCTTCATCAATTGTATGTACGGCGTGATAATCATGGTTGTCTATCTGGGAGTGTTTCAACCGTACCCCGTTACAACCGTACCCAGTCTACCCTATTTGGCTTCCGAATAAAACTGCAAATTTACGACAAGATAGCAAGTTTGTAGCAAAATTACGCAACAAAATCGTTCTGCAATAACGGTATTGATGCAGCTAACTCCAAATTTGGAATGATATTATCTCCACAGCATGTTTAAGTCATAAATGAAGCACACCGTGGCGCTCCGTTGCTGATACCAATGAGACAGGAATCAAAGCATTGCGACAGAGATTTTGGAATACGTCGTTTCGGCTAGGTAAGGGCACAGAGACGGGACGTTGTGACGTTGCGTTGCCGGCATATTGGGAACACGCGGAAACACTCCTTCGTTGGCATAAACAAGGAACGCGCTATACACTGCCAAAAAATATTTAATTCAAATCAAAAGGGTTTTTCCTGGTCTGACGGCCTACTACGATTCTGTTTGTTACAAATTTAATTTTTCATTTGCTTCAGCCATGCTTTCTACATATTAAATATATTCAGATTAAATAAATAAACATTCGATTCAATCCTTATTTGCTTACAATATACACTGCAAATCAAAGTGTGGTATATGCATCCGATATTTCATATAGCCAAAGTACAATGAAAAAATTAATTTACAGTTCTACCACAATCATCTTGTATCATACTTTGTCGTTCCCTGTCCTTCCGGAATGATTCTTTTCGAAGAATATAATTTCGCCTGCACATAGCCTCAAACCTAAGGCCTACCTACTCGTAGCTACGCACGCTGTCCCTACAATACCGAGTGTTGGTAGCATCTTAGATGCAGATATGGCATAGGACACCAAAACAATTCCTACAATTATTTACCGTATCACATCAACTATATAAATTAGTTAATATCATTGTGATAATTGGAGAGTTTTTTTCGAATATCATGCTATAGATTTTTCAAACATAACCTATATATATATGTATTTTCCTTTATATATAACCTATATATAGATGTATTACATATAGGTTATTTTCAAACATAACCTATATATATTCTCCTTTCTACCCCTCTCTGCCCCCCCTTCGATGTGTGTATGCTGCAATGAAGACAGGCCATCAATTCAATCGAATATAAAAATGTTTGGGTTTAGGAAAATTCCATTTCGTCAATTTTTTTCAATTTAATAGTTGCATTTAGTGGATTCAACTAAAAGGTGTTTTTTGAACAGATGAAACCGAATCCCAGATTTATTAGTAATCGATAAAATAATTTGTTATTAGACGATATTTGAAAAAAATCTTGGGTTGAATAAATAAATATATCAAAAACAAATAATTCTAATAATGGGATGCAATAGAAAAAAATTGATTTGACGAAAAATCGAGTTCATTCGAATTTTTAAAAATCAAATAGGCGTATGTCGTTAATAACTATAGAATTTTTCTGTCAGTGTATTGTGGTGTTGTGACGGTTAAATTGTGTTCTGCATTACGGGTAGCTGGACAGCAATTAATGTCATACTTCTGTTAGAAAATAACAGCGCACTTATGTATTTGTTTAAATTCGATTCTAATACGATTTTTTTTTGCCAGGTAACATAGGTAATAAAAGGAGGGAAAATAATTTGTACGTAAAACATTTCATTGAATAAAATCAATAAATATTCTTTATAATCAATATTTTACCATTCTCGAGGCTTCTTTAATATAATAAAACGTCTTACAAATTACGCAATTCAAAAAACCTATATAACTAATTTTAGGATGATGAATCGGTTTACAGTACAAACAGAAGATATACGAATTAATATTAGAGTTGCGCAAAATAAAATACGAGCGTATTTTCCGGAACTCATTTAAAAATCTTAGCGCAGAGATAATGAGCAATAAAAAAATGTACCGATCGCCGGAAGGTATTCAAGTAATTTATTTTCTTGAACACGGAATTAAAAGGTAATTTGTTTCCTGAATAAGGCTAAGTTCACATGACCAAGATAGCAAATTTGCAACAAAATTGGTACCGCGCGAACGGCTCTGCGCGAGGTACAAGATTCAAACAAATCAATGTCAGCGTCTACATGACCGCGCGGTCCTCCTCATGTGAACGCATTCATTGTTTTGTTTTCTGGTGTTCCAACTACGATGTGTACACAGTCCGACACAGTGAACACATTTCTGGCGTCAGATGCCTATCCGGACAAAGGAATGCGCCAGCAATGTGTGCACCGTGTCGCAGTTGGTAAACCAGGTTTGAATCTTCCACCGCGCGCTGGGCCGTTCTACATGACCGCGGTTCTCGACGCTCCTCTTTTACCGCGCGGTACAAGATCCCAGTTAACCAAGCGTACTATTAGTACAGCGTACCGCAAATGTGGAGTACGCCGTACCCCACAGTACCGGTAATGTACGGGTACGGGATACCAGCGTAGTCGTACCTCCACGGTATCGCTATCGTGGAGTTACACCGTACTGCAGTGCACGGTGGCTCCACGGTGGCGATACTGTACCGCTACCGTACTAGTACATTGGCGGTACAGCGAACCGTACGGCGTACCGGTAATGTACCAGTACCGTCCGCACGTACGAGGTGGTAACAGTACCGGTACGGCGCTCTCCACATGAGCGGTACATTTCCGATACTTGGTTTGCTGGGATCTGCGTGGCTTGTATGGATCTGTTCACAGGACCGCGCGGCGTCGAGAACCGCGCGTTGCCGCCGGTAATGTAGAAAACAATTCAGCCGCTACAACACCCCCCAGCTAACCACGTACCGTACATGTACCCCTCATGTGGAGTGCGCCGTACCGGTACTGTTGCCACCTCGTACGTGCGTACTGCACTCCTACATTACCGGTACGCCGTACGGTATGCTGTACCGCCAATGTACTAGTACAGTACCGGTACAGTATCGCCACCGTGGGGCCACCGTGTACTGCAGTACGGTGTAACTCCACAGTAGCGATACCGTGGAGGTACGAGTACGCTGGTATCCCGTAGCCATACATTATCGGTACTGTAGGGTACGGCGTACTCCACATTTGCGGTACGCTGTACTAATAGTACGCTTGGTTAACTGGGCCCAGCTAACCACGTACCGTACATGTACCCCTCATGTGGAGTGCGCCGTCCCGGTACTGTTGCCACCTCGTACGTGCGTACAGCACTGGTACATTACCGGTACGCCGTACGGTACGCTGTACCGCCAATGTACTAGTACAGTACCGGTACAGTATCGCCACCGTGGAGCCACCGTGTACTGCAGTACGGTGTAACTCCACAGTCGCGATACCGTGGAGGTACGAGTACGCTGGTATCCCGTAGCCGTACATTATCGGTACTGCAGGGTACGGCGTACTCCATATTTGCGGTACGCTGTACTAATGGTACGCTTGGTTAACTGGGACCACAATACACTGACCGAAAAATTCTATTGATATTAACTAGATGCGTCTATTTGATTAAAAATAATTGGATCAACTAAACTTCTCGTCAAATCAAATTTCTCCGATTTCATTCCATTGTTGGCATTATTTAGTTTAAATATATTTATTTATTTATATGAAGATCTATTTAATATCGTCTAATAACTAAATATTTTATTTATAACTAATAAATCATTGATTCGATTTCATCAGTTCAAAAATCGTCTTAGTTGAATCCACTAAATGTACTTTTGAATTAAACATTTTTAAAATAAATAGAATTTTCGCAGAGCCAAACATTTTTATTTTTCATTGAATGAATGCTCTGTCTTTATTGCACATCTAAGGGGCGGGTGTAGGGAGGGGTCGGAAGAGGAATTATATATATGCAAATATATATATACATACATATATATTTTTTTTATTGGGTTTGTTCCAGCCGTACAGGATCTTCCCCTTTTAACGAGCCCCAATCCGCCTCAACCTCTTTCAGCCTCCCATTCCACCATTAACCCCTCCTTATATCATCTGTTCCTCATCTCCCCCGTCTACCGCCAATTCCACTCCCCCTCCCCCCCCCCCACCGGCGGCCGCAGCCGACTTCCCTCTCTGTATCGTATTCACCATGACATATCTGTCATGGGTATAGGGAAACTGCGGAAAACCTATACCAATACAGCCGGTCATCAAAAGTTCGCCCCCCAGTCGTGGAACTAGTCTTATTTCGTTGCGAAATGCCGAAGAAAAACAATTCACGACGAAATGTACGCGACTGGGTTTCGAACCCGGGACCTCCCGGTCCGCAGGTTTAGACGGAATGACACCTCATCGCGGTCGGTATGGTAGAACAATTATAGATTCCCAAAAATCTCTGAAACGGCTCTTCAGATCCCGTCGAAACTTTGCCAAACGACGTCAAATAGATAGACGAATAGCTTCCAGCCACTCAAATTTTCTGAATTTGAGAAAAAAAATGTAGATTGGCTTATCATAAGCCAATCTAGTTTTTTTTCCTCAAATTCAGAAAATTTGAGTGGCTGGAAGCTATTCGTCTATCTATTTGACGTCGTTTGGCAAAGTTTCGACGGGATCTGAAGAGCCGTTTCAGAGATTTTTGGGAATCTATAATTGTTCTACCATACCGACCGCGATGAGGTGTCATTCCGTCTTTAGTGGCAAGCACGCTAACCACTAGACCATCGCACCGGTTTCTATATATATATATGAGGCGTTCCACACCATTTCGAACGGTCAAAAAGTAGTCCACTCTCAAAAAAATTGAAATTTTGTCAAATTATTTAATTATATGAAAAAAACAGTGTAAATCTTTTCAAAATTTTTGGATAGCATTTTCTCAAATTTTTCAAAATTTCAAAAGTTTCAAAATGACGTTATATCTCGTGAGCATTTGATTTAACAGAAAAATGTTTAAGACAAAAAAGTTGCAATTTTGCATAAACTTTGTGAAAAAAATTTGTTTTGATTTTTTCGAGTTTAAAAAATACCCATTTTCACCAAAATTATACAAAAATTTTTTTTTCGGTTGGTATGTCACTTTTGATATTTCTCAAAAAGCTGTGCTTTGTTTTATTATTATGAGATATTTTTTTTAGACAGATCAATTAATATTAAAAATTATTCTCTCCCAAATTTTTCTCACATTTTTCAGGTAATAAACATCCATGAGTAATAATTTTTTTGAGCTTAATCATAAATTATCGGTAAGGTATACAAAGTTAACCTTGCCATACAAAGTAACGTTCGTCGTCCAACATGAAAATTGTGATACAAAGTAACGTCGTCGTGCAATATGGAAAATGTGATACAAAGTATCGTTGACCGCCCAATATAAACATTGCCATACAAAGTAATGTGCGCCGTCAAATGCCTTCTACATCCTTCAGTTTGTCAACATTCCCCCTCCATGCCAAAATACTATCGGAGTTCTCAGTGTGTTTTGATTTTTTACACTAGGTTGCACGGTGTGAGCCAAGCAGAGAAGTCATATGCTTCCTTTAAATTTTCTTGGTGGTTTCTCGAGTGCCTTGTTACAAACTAATTCATGAGTAATTTACGATTAAGCTCAAAAAAATGATTACTGTCATGGATGTTTATTACCTGAAAAATGTGAAAAAAAATCGGGAGAGAATAATTTTTGATAATAATTGGTTTGTCAAAAAACAAGATCTTATACTAATAAAACAAAGCACGGCTTTGGAACAACGAATCGAGCCACTCTGAAAAAAATAGGTGTTACTGTACACACTTCAGAGTATTTTCTGGAATTTTTTGAGAAAAATCAGAAGTGACATACCGACCGAAAAAAAATATTTTTGTATAATTTTGGTGAAAATGGCAATTTTTTAAACTCGAAAAATTCAAAAGAAAAGTTTTTCACAAAGTTCATGTAAAATTGCAACTTTTTTGGCTTAAACATTTTTCTGTTAAATCAAATGCTCACGAGATATAATGGTATTTTGAAAATTTTGAAATTTTGAAAAACTCGATAAAATGCGATCCAAAAATTTTGAAAAAATTTACACTGTTTTTTTTCATGTAATTAAATAATTTGACAAAATTTCTATTTTTTTGAGAGTGGACTACTTTTTGACCGTTCGAAATGGTATGGAACGCCTCATAGATATATAGGTTATGTTTGAAATATATACAGCATGATATTCGAAAATTGTGGTAGAAAAAATTGCGGTAGAACTTTAAATTGAGTACTCCATTTTATTTTGGATGTGTGAAATATGTTATACATATACATTTGAAATATATTTGAAAGAAATAGGATCGTGGTAGGCCGTGAGACAAGGAAAACATGTATTTGATTTAAATTATTTTTTTTTCTGGCAGTGCATAGTGGGCCTCGTTTATGCCGACGAGAGAGTGTTACAACGTCCCAGTTAACCAAGCGTACTCATTAATACAACATACCGCAAATGTAGAGTACGCCGTACCCTACAGTACCGGTGATGTACGGGTACGGGATACCAGTGTAGTCGTACCTCCTACTGCTCTGCAGTACGGTGTAACTCCACGTTAGCGATACCGTACCGGTACCGTGCTAGTACATTGGCGGTACAGCGTACCGTACGGCGTACCGGTAATGTACCCGTCCCGTACGCACGTACGAGGTGGAAACAGTACCGGTACGGCGCACTCCACATGAGCGGTACATTTTCGGTACATGGTTAGCTGGGGCCCCAGTTAACCAAGCGTACCATTAGTACAGCGTACCGCAAATGTGGAGTACGCCGTACCCTACAGTAAGGGTAATGTACGGATACGGGGTACCAGCGTACGTCGTAGCTCGACGGCACCGCCTCTTCGGAGGTAGACCGTAGTGCAGTACGTTTTCAGTATGCTGTATCAGAACCGTGGACGTATGCCGACTGTAGTACATTTGCAGTATGCTGTACCGGTACCGTGGAGGTACGCCTACTGCAGTACATTTCCGGTATGCTGTACCGGTACCGTGGAGGTACGCCGTCCTGCAAATGTACTGATAAAAAAAAATGAATTTTCGTCTATTCTCCCGTGACATGGTCAGTCGCGCGTGCTATATACATGTTATACGAGGCGTACTTTTCGATAATAAACGAATTCTCAAAGTTCGGTTGAGAACACGTGTCGCTCGAACCAATTCATCAAAAATGTTGAATATTAATTGTTGGCGGCATTAAGGGGAGCGTTCGAAAAGCCCGCCCTCCAAAGAGCAATGATCAGTGGCGCGGATGCTGGTGTCCAGTCGGCAACAGCCTGGCGTACGCGTGCGCGCGGCGCTCCCGCGTGGGAAGCTGATTGGCGAAAATGGAAGTCGGAGTGCAGATGTGATAGCGAGTGGACGTGTTAGGCTGGGAATAGACGTCCGATTTTTTCTTTCCGACAATCCGATCCGACTATCGGAAGGCACTCGTGCCCAGGCGGCTGGCACATCCTATCCCTTACCGTATATAAAAATGCTACGCTTTTCGACCGCTTTATTTAGTTCTACTACCTCGCCCCGTGGCGCTAGTAGCCTTCTGACAATTTCTTATTGCGCAGGCGCGCGGCCCGTACTGCTGCACATACCACATTAAACCATCAGTGTGTATTGTTGGTGGTATATGGGGATTGCCCGATTATATATGTGCGTGCGTACATATACATAGCACTTGTGCGCGCATCAGGATTGTTCGGGAGCAACTAGCGCTGCGAGTGGCAGAATAGGACATTACAAACAGCGGACAATTCGCGTAGCAAAAATTCCAAAAGATGCCCGCCCCCTGCTCGTGCCATACATTTGTTTGAACATGCAACAGACATCCGATCTGACTATCGGAACTCGAATCAGATGTGTGTTGTATGTTCAAACAAATGTATGGCACGAGTGCTTTCCGATAATCGGATCAGACTGTCGGAAAGAAAAAATCGGACGTCCATTCCCAGCCTAAGATTGGGAATAGACGTCCCATGTTTTCTTTCCGACAGACTGATCCAATTTTTTTCGCACAATTTAAACGGTACGCATAATTTAACTGTTCATTGAACGTGCGCTGTATTGTACGACCTGTACAGTAAAGGTACAATACGAGTACAGTATTGTACCCGTATTGCTAATAAATGTCACTATATGGGTACAGTAGACGTACTGCACTGGTACCATGGAGGTACCGAACAAGTACAATACATGCTAATAAATCTCACTAAATGGGTACAGTAGACCTACGGCATTGGTATCGTGTAGGTACCGTACAAGTACAATATGTGCTAATAAATTTCACTAAATGGGTACACTAGATGTACTGCACTGGTACCGTGGAAGTACCGTAGCCGTACAGTACTAGTACGGTGGAGATACGCCGTATCGATACTGTGGCGGTACATTTGCGGTACAGCATACCGTACGGCGTAACACTTACGTATTAGTACCGTACGTACGTACGTGGTGGCCATAGTACCGAAACGACGCACTCCACGTGAGCAGTACATCTGCAGTACGTGCTTATCTGAGCGTGTGTTTCAAATATGCCGACAACGGAGCGTCACAGCGTGCCTCCAATGTACCTTCACCTTGCCGAAACGACTGCATCTCAAATTTTCTGTCTCAATGCTGCGACAACCTGCCTCGTTTATAGATGCAATAGATCGCCACAACGTACTCCAAATATACGGCCCATATTCTCTATTTTCGTACTGCAGTATTGACATTAGCATTGGATGCTATTTTTCCGTCACAACTTGCTCTCACTTGGCGTAGTGTTGCCAACGCGTTGTCGACAAATTTTCCACTGGGTATATTCATACGCAAACATATTGTCGAAGACAATACAGATGTATAAAATATGGAGATAAACACAATTCTGTCAGCAGCAAAAAATCTACAGAACCCCCGCCACGTGAGTACACGGCGAGGAAAGCCCTACACTGCTAACTATACAGGATGTCCAGTATACTATAGAGAAATAATAGAAAAACGAAGTATGGAAGCACAGAGACCACATTGATATATATCATAGGTTGCGGAAAAGGAAAATCAGTCTAATCAATCCACAACATTCTGGCGAGACACACCATCGGATAGAGCGAATGCGGTAAGCTACGCGAACGCTGCAAGGACAAGAACTGACACAAACGCGAACACAAACAATAATTCTGCAAGTACCACCGAAATAACGCAAGTTCCTGAAACAGCATTCAATGAATTTGAAGCCGCCCTGCGCCAACACAACGTGCCCCTTAATAGATTATCGAAACTACTCACTACAGTTTATTGACAAAATTCACTAATGTCAAATGAACCACTTCTATAACATAGTCTTATGGAATGCCAACGGCTTGGTGCAACATCGCCAAGAGCTACCAATGTACCTCCACATTAACAAAATGGACACTATATCTGAAACGCACTTCACAGATAGAAGCTTCATCAAAATACAAGATTACGTTGTATACGCCACGAAACATCCGGACGGCATCGCACATGGTGGCATGGCTATCATAATAAAAAAAGACGATAAAACACTATAAACACGTCAAGTTTAAAGCAGGCTATTTGCAATCAACGTCAGTGGTTATTGAGGATTGGAAACACGGACTAATAGCAAAGCAACGGTGTACCGTCCCAGTCGCCAAATACTTGGCAAAATTAATCCAAGGTACCGCTGGGCAGTCACTGCTCGGGAAGCAAGCAGACTACTGACGTTTACTATCCCAGGGAAATTAAAGACAAAATAGCCACAAAAAGAAGATTGAGGAGAAGGTGGCAGCAAACGAGGAATCCAGCAGACAAGTCAAACTTCAACAGAACCATACGAGAAATAAAAAAGCAAATCGCGGATTTCCAAAACGACACACTTTAGCAGAGTCTCCAAAATTTAACCAACACAGTATCCAAGGATTACTCATTGTGGAAGGTAACCAAGCGACCGGAACAACCGCAATAACAAAGCGATTCAATTTAAAAAGCCGATAACAGCTGGGCTAGAAGTGATGCGGAAAAAGCGGAAAATTTTGCAAACCACCTAGCCAACGTGTTTAAACCTTTTTCAACAAACCTTGATAATGCGGAAATACACGACTACCTGAAGTTCGCTGCCAATGACACTGCCCATCAAACACACCTCTCCAACTGAAGTTCGAGGAATGATAGTCAACGAATTGAAAAACAAAAAAGCTCCCGGTTGCGATGTAATCGGAGGTAAGATTCTCAAAGAACTACCAAAAAGCTATGGTCTACATATCTATACTATTTAACGCAATAATCCGCAGATCACACATCCTTTTACATTGGAAAAGAGCCAAAATAATCTTGATTTTAAATTGAAAAATCCGAACGACGTCTCCTCGTACAGACCGAAAAGCCTGTTGCCAACTCCGTTACAGATATTTGACAAGGTATTGTTAAAAATAATGAAAATATGAATAGACGAGGATGTACTAATCCTCCAATATCAATTCAGATTTAGAAACAAGCATTCAACAATAAAACAGACAAAAAGAGTTTTCAATATAATCTCTAGTACAATAGATGGATAATCTGTTCAGCTGTGTTCCTTAACATCAAGCAGGCGTTCGACAAGGTATGGCACGAAGGGCTTCTGTACAAAATTGAACAAATTTTATCGCAGTATTTCCTGCTATTTATATCATACGTCAGCGACAGACAACTTTAAGTATGTCAAGGCTAAGACTTGTCACAATTCCACGCAATAACATCGGGCGTCTCAGAAGGAAGCGTTCTCAGACCAGTCCTGTACACCATCTATACAGCCGATTTACCAACAACAGAGATACAAACACTTAATACGCTCTCTGTAAAAAGAGGCAATAATCTACGAAACAGTCCTCAAACGAATATAGACTTATCGAATACAATTGGGCGGTACATCAAGCTGTCCAAACATCGACATACTGCAAGGACTGCAATCTAAAACCCTCAGAATGATAGTCAACCCTCCATGGTATGTGTCAAACGCGATCATACACAGAGATCTCAAAATAAACACCGTCAAGGGAGAAATACAACGCCTCACTGAAAGATACGGAATGAGGATTAAAAATCACACGAACGAACTCGCGGCAGGCCCCTCACGGAAAACGCAACAACAAGAAGACAACAAATATAAACCAAGAGGTCTACGAAATCGGTCCCATGAGTGAAACAAACAACTAAACACGCATGAACAGCGCGAGCTGTAAATGATAGAGTAGGTATAGAGCAAAATAAATTGAAGACCAACAAAATTGCCGAGTGTTAATGAGTTAACAGATTGCGATTGTTATGTACTATGCAAAAAAATCATTCTGAAAGTGGGAACTTTGAGACTACTTAAGGATGTATGGCAACTAAGTTATTTACTACTGTTCGAATTGAAACTCACTGATATTGTAAAGGAAAATATCGAGAACTTTTTGAGATTAAAAAAACAAAATTTGCCCACGTGAATGCTGAGATAAACGAATTCAAAGTTGGGTCATTTAACACGGGGAACATAGGACTGTACGTCCAAAATTCCCTTTACATTGGCAAAAAAGGTATTTCCGGAGTACTCTTTTGTAAAAAAAACTTTTGTGCGGTATCGCTGTAATATGCATGATACGTTAAAAAAAAATCGACATGTGCCCATATATTTTGCGAGATATTGCGAGTTAAATGGGACCGTTTTCGTATTTCTTTAGCTCGTATGTCGTAACCACGACAACGTCAGGAAAAACGTACATCAAATCAGCAACTAAATTTGCAGTTAAAAATTGAAAATTCTTCTTTCTGTACCGCATGTTTTACTTTGAGCTGTGGTAAATCTCCTTTTTAGCTTCAATGAATACTACAATTATTTTATTTAGTCTTTAAATGCGATTTTTGCAAATTGCATAATCAGTGCTGTAACGACTCTGCAGTAGCTGCCATACATCCTTAAAGGATTGCTGCACAAAAGACCGGTTTGTTTCACTTTAAAAAGTTGAATTTCCGAATGGTTTCTCACATCGAATTTGGACTTTTGATGTGTATGCTTTGTTCGGTAATGCGTCGCTAGAATACTCTCCACATTTCCTGGGTAGGAGGAGTTCGCTTGAAGTTTTTTACCACACGGTTAGTAGTGCCTTGATATACCAACAGAAGCATTCCGGAGCCACGAAATATGCTGTCAGTCCACCAGACCAAAATGTGACGTTTTGAAATTCAGCGAGTAAGGAGTGGTTTCTGACTTTCCGCACGAACCCAGCACATAGACTTTGATGCAATTGGTTAGTGTAGCGTATTTGGATGGGATTGAAATATTTATATACTTTGTTGAGGTTCAGTTCCACGGGCTAATCCTTTTTTCTTCCAAAGCGCGTACCAACGTAACATACGAGGTAGATACAAGATAATATTCTCATTTGCCCATAAATTGATATTACGAAACGAATAAGTGCGAACAAATGAAAATGTACAACAATGAAACACACGCGTAATGGAATAGAAGCGTTGTTTCCGGGATTGTACGCCTCAACTTTGCCCATACATGTCCTATCTCAAAACCGATATTCTATTCCTAAGAAGTTAGCTGAGTAAACAAAAATCGAAAACTAGGCTTTACGACAATTATAGAAGTCTTGAGGCACAAACAAATTCCTGAAGAAGTTGCGCTCGAGAAGGACCAAACGTCTCGCTAATAAATCTCGCGTCTATAAATACTCCTCGAAATTTTTCAGCTGCTGGCCCTAACATAATTATTCGATATTTGACAGGATGCTGACTATAAGTCAGCATCCTGTATCCCACCTTTTACGCTCTTATCTAATCATAACATTGAAGTAGTTGTCTCATCCTATTTCACCCATCCGCAGAATTCGATACAGTTTCTCATACATTGGCCTGAACAACGACAAAATTCGAGGATAAGTCGAACTCTAATTCAGCCCACCCAGGAAGGGTTGACTGAATTCACTTGAAATTGACTTGAAACCAAAATGAATTTCCTTTTCCCCCAGTAAGCAGAATAAAAATCAGTCCAGTTATTTTCTAGCCACATCTTGTTAATCAGTTCTTTTTTAAAGCACTGTTCTATGTACCATAAGGGGGCGTACACAAATTACGTAACGCCAAATCTCCCAATTTTTTACCCCCTCCCCCCACGTAACAGGGCCGGAACGGAAGCCCCCCCTCTATTCCGTTACGTAAAGGATGTTTTGATATTGTATTGATATTTACCTTAAAGTATCTAGTCGCGGGCAATATGACAATTCTTCATCTTCATTATACTTCATAAAATAACAAGAGCTTGCACTTAACCTATTGTGAACGATGCTACACCTGTAGGGACTAAAAGCACTAACCGGTCGCGCTACCTGTTCTCACTAAAGTGACTGTAACTACGTAAATTTTCGGACTTGTAAATAAAAATGTTGCCAACATATTTTTGAATATATGTACTTTCAAGAATTATAAAAACAAAAACAATTTTTTTTTTCAAATTTTGCCTGGGGAAAGTGGGAAAGCTACTGTGCAAGTTCTTGCACCGTGACTTTCCCCCTTAAGACAGTAGTCTGGTCTAGAAACTTGACAAAAGCGATTTTTTTTCATTTTATTATTCCTTAGACCTTTCTTAATACGCTCGTGAAAACCGTTTATTGATATTTCAAAAATGAGCAGAGTAATAGAAATTATAAGCAAGCCGCGCGCAAACCTCATCTAACGGTATCAAAACATTGAACGCGTTTATCTCAGAACTATGTTTTTCAAATCGGCGCCCACGATATCTCCATAACTAATTGACCGATCGAGCTCAAATTTTGCACATACCTTCGGTAGCCTCTTTCTGAGAACTGGTAGCAGAATTGAGTCGAACAGTAATTTTGCCCACATTTTACAACTCGTCGAATACCCGAAAATGTATGAAATATCATTAATCAAAGTTTAACAGGCCGCAATTTTGTAGCAAAATTTTTTTAAGTACTAATTCTGCTCCCTGTGCTCAGAATACTCATACAGATTGAAAAATATGTATATATATTTTTTTTCAGATGCATACAACATCACCCAGAGTGGGCGCCGATTGAAGCGGCTTTCGGCGGACCATGTTGTAAAAAAATAAAAAACTACATGAAAATATTTAAAATAATTTTTTTAAATGTAGGTACATTCTCAAAGGAACAATAAATACATATGTAAAATTTAATCAAGACAACTTCAACGGTTTCAAAGTTATTCCAATCCAAAAATGACGTAAAAAATCTCGCTCTAAACCGGACTACTGCCTTAACTGACATTTCGTATGGAATTTAAATAAAAAACCTGAACATGCAGAAATTTTGCTATTTCTGGCACTTATAAAATCGTGACGTAACGCAAACCTTGACGTCCCCCCACGTACGTAGACCGTAACTCCTGGCCGCACCCCCTCCCCCACCCCACCCCCAATTGGGTGACGTAATTTGCGTACGCCCCCTGAAATATTAAGTTGCCAACCGTTAATTTGTGTGTAATCAAAACTAACTCGAATACATCGTCGACATTGAATGAAGGGGCTCAACGAGGCCGTTGATAAAACCCAACCCCGGACTCATATCACGCATCGAAATCTACAAAATTTTAATGAAGTGATTAAATGTTGATCGAAAGTCGCGGACAATCCAAAAAGGTGCTCTAACTCGGAAGCACTGCGACCCCACCTAAATATTCCTTCAAGACATAACAAGGTGATATATTCAGATAATTAAACATGCCGTCGACAAGTGTATGCGTACTTTGACGCTAAAATTGTGCTACATACTGTGAGTTATGTAACGGAAGAAGTTTATACTTCGGCGTCGTTAATACCATCATTTTATATCGTTACAAAAGCTACAACGCTGCTTGAAATGCCACATTCATCGTAGTGCAACTGCGAGGATTTCTTTGCAGTCAAGAATTGCGCGTACCCTTTTTCTACAATGCAAAGATACCGTCAATTTTGCATATCATTGTAATGCAAGTATGTGACACTGAACACGGACTACAATACCGACGTGAGCATCTACATCTTTTGTGCCTCAACATGAAGCGTATACTTGGTATATGGCCTATTATTACCACACTTTTGATTCTAATTAATCATCAGAGCTATAATCTACTACCCCACTAGCCTCTCCTGCCGAGCATGATTTTCGTTGCATCTTTCTTACCTGATGAAGAAAAATGTATCGACAGCATAAGTTCCGTTACTGATCGTCTGATAGAGGAAGTCCTCTTCGGCTTTCGAGCGAAACATCTTGTTGTCTGGAAGATGAATAAAACTGAATAAAACAAAAAAACGATAATTCGGAGCAGGATGAGGGGCAAATGGGTTATTTTATACATGGCGAAAATTGAAATGTACACTACGAACAAATGGCGACTGAGAAATCATGTAAAAAATGTGCCCTACAAACATTCACGGTTTCAAAGGGGACATTCGATGCGAATATTATGATTACACGATACCGGACACTTCGTTCGTCATGAGGCAAGTGTGGACTAAAATGATCCAGAAGATTGAAATAAAACGCAACCCGTGAATGGGCGCCAGAGTGTCGTCGCCCACGTCCAAGCTGGCCATTTTTGAGATGTTCAACAGCACGCTGAATGATAACAGCGCTTCGGACAGTGGCCTGGGCACATCTTTAGCGTTCCATACGTCTGTGAAGGATATTTGCAAAAAATCGAATTTTCATCGAGTTGAGTGACAAAAGTCGCTATATCGATTATGAGGCACGTGTAGGGTGCAAATATGATTTCTCTTCGAGACTTTACCAAGAGATCCGTTGTGCTGCTTGATCGACCAGAGTCTCGATATCGTGATCTGCTTGTCAAAATCTTTTTTCGATCCCATCACTTTCGTCGCTCCGTCGTGCTCGGCTTCCTCCTCAGCACCCTCGCTGTCGACAATTTCTTTTTTTCGCGTCGTATCTTCCTGGTTGAGAACTCGATAACGAAGAGCCACGTCGTACAGAGTGCCCAGAACGATGAGAAAGCTCGCCAGGCCAAAGAAAATCCTATGAATCGATTACTCATATCGTAAACAACTGTACTACCACATCAAATTATTTTACTCAGTCCTAGGAACAATTATAATACTTCGGGGGACGTTTTCAAGAACACACACGTAATACCTAGATTTCCCTAAAATTTACTGACGTTCAGAGGCATGAGCATTTTTCGGGCTCCCCTCACCCACTCCACGACGATTAAATCGCCATATTCAAATTTTGTAAAGCTTAATTAAAAACTTCGAAACACGGGGCGTAGTGGCGAAATATAATTGCTTGAAGGAGCCTCTCGTATAATTACGATCGAACTTCGCTACATGTAAGATCGTCGAATTGTTCATTTTGCTTTGAGGCGTGATCTCATGATTACATATGTAATTATTCAAAGCCTAATCAAATAAGCTGTTCGGCCTTTGATCTCTTACAAGTAATGAGAACAAAGAATTGTTCGATAATGTCGTAGGGTAAGCTGGTATAATGTCGTAGGGTAAGCTGGTAGCTGGTACGCAGCTAAGCTTCAAAGCGGTGAAAAAAACAATCATACACATTTTACGAACCAGTTTTTGTTTTAATTGAAAGAATATCTAGTATTCTATTTAAATTATGAGCGACAATTGGGAATCTTAATTTTTTTTAAGTTACAAAATAAAAACTACGAACCGAGATTTGCGAACTCGTAGACATACGAGCGTTTAAGAGTACGCACGGGGGTCGATAAGAGTACGCAAGCTGATAAATCCTGAACTAATTGAGATATCGACAAATGTCACTATGTCATTTTTTTATTTCGAAGCATACTTTCGTTAGAAAATATGAAAAAAATATCAATTATCAATGTCAACGATTTTTTGCTTCTAAAGTGAAAACTATTTTTTTTTAAATGTTTGCCCCCTTTTTTTTTAATTCTCTAAAATAGTATGACCCATTCTATGATTTTTAAGACTAGTCTAATCGTGGGTCTAGTTTCCTTATATTTTTTTCGAATTTATCATATTTCTTTCAGAAGACTTTTATCATTTTAATCTCTAATAATGCTATTAATGATTTTGTGATTTCCAATTCGGTTCTGTCAGGCCTGACACGGTTTATTTTTCATTTGTGCTGAAATTAACGATTTTTTTTATTCAAAATAATGTTTTTTTCGTTAAATTCCGCACAAACTAAAAATAAACCATTTCAGGCCTGACGTATCCGAATTGGAAATCACAAAATCATTAATAGCATTATTGGAGATTAAAATGATAAAAGTTTTCTGAAAAAAAAATTCAGAAAGAAATCTGCATTTTTTGGAAAATTACAACTTCTAAAAGAAAAGAGATAAAAACCGAAAAATTGGTGTGGATATTCCTTTCATGGGGTATAATTTTACAAACAGAATCTGGGAAACCAAAAATGGTCGGGGTCACGGGCTAGGTGAAACGGCGTGGAATGTCCCATATATATAAAATATATTATATATATATATATATATATATTGTATAATTTGTATACTTGTGAAACAAAAATTAACAACAGTCGCATAAGAGTACGCGCGTACTCCTACACACCCAAGCACTGCGTACTCTTATACCACCTGCACATTTTACAGAAACATGACTGTTACTGCCATTTATTGATGAGATGCGAAATTACTTTCAATTTGAACAATAACCTTAGTAAACCGGCTTACGAAATTAATAGTTGTTTTTGAAGAAACTAAATTGTGTATCGTACTTGTAATGTTTTGAAAATGTCAAAAATAAAAAAGAACCCATACCCAGCCTCTCCGTTTTATTTCACTTTGGATTTTTGTTGTTGTCAGAAACCCTTACCCTGTGAGGCGGTCTAAACACAACAGAAGTTAGCTTCAATTAGCAAACCGTTTCATCATTAGTTTAACTGCGTACTCTTATCGCCTGCGTACTCCTACACCAGCTTACCCTACAACTTACGCAGATATATTTTTTCACGAGTAAGACTTATTTTTCTCTTAATAGGACGGCCGATACGAAATTCCGTCCATTCCAGACAGCCAATTGTACAACTTTACAAATTCTGGAAATGTATTATTCCATCCCGCTGTATGTATGATCTCGAGAACGAGCCTATCATTTTATAATTGAACTTCATGTATGAGTGATTTTTAATTATGGCTTTTAAAGCGTTTCTTTATCGACTAAAATTACAGGTATAAAGATAACTCACTAAATGAGCCTTTTTACCATTAAGCGTAGCATTCTTAAGGAACAGTTACAAAAGCTATACCAAATTGTCGCAATTTAAGTGTGCGTTTGGAAGTAAAGTATACATATCCTACAGCATAACGTAAAAGATCGGATCCTCGGAGAGATTATATCCTTCAGAAAGATTTCTCACGTTCCGAATCATCACCCTTCTCGATGAATCGGAAAATATTTTGTTTGAAGTGTACCCGATGAGCTCGGCAACGTCGCCAGGCCGACAATTAGAGGGTAAACATAACCCTATCGTTATATCGTGGCTCTGCAATCAAAATTACGCAAGTCAGCCGAACAGTAGTTTTTCTTTACAAAAAAAAGGAATGTGTCTCGCTTACACTATTCATACGAGATGGGAGAATTTCGAGGTGCAGCTTCACTGAGTTTACGGAAACTCTATACGGCGGAACTTCCGGGTTCTCGTCAGATTTGCTGTCATTCGAAATATTCATTAATTCGACAATATTGTCATCCATTTCTCGGCACTGGTCCGAAGCGCCTAACCAGAATTCGCCTCCTGAGAATAAGCCCCATGTGTGTCTTCCACTCGCGTCCCACACTGCAAGTTTGTCATCATATCCATGTATACATTGGTATACAATTGGTAATACATTGGTATACAATTGAATAAACAACGAATAGCAAATGTATATTAGGGTGTGTCAAAAATTATCTTCTTTTTTGTATTTTTCACTTTCTATTGTTGGAAATAAGCTATCTCAGTTGGAAATAATATCCTCTCGCTTCCCGTAAATGGAGGGCCCGGCCAAACATCTTGAGGGATGAACAAAAAAGCACAATCAAGGAGAAACATTTTAGCATTGGTTGCTAGAGCTCTTCTGTTCCGAAAAACATTGATTGATTTTGGAATGAGTTACATATCTGAAATTTGGATATTTTGTGTAGTATGTTGACCCAAAACCGAATATTGAATTTAAAATTCAATCTAATTATTTTTCATGGGGGTCCCATACATGAAAAAGGAGCACAAAAAGTTCTTACCCTGGCATGTGGGGTGTCATTTTTTAAAGCTCATTGAATAGAGTAGAAATTTATATTTTTTCTTTTTCATCTCCGAAAATGAAGAAATGGCTGGCCGTCAAAGTCGTCAGTTTTAAACAATTTTTGTTACAGGGTCTACCTCAAAAACTAATATAATTAGGAATTTGGAATATCTGTATATTATGTACTTTATACTGCATTTAAACAACTAAAAATCATTTGAAAGTTAATTTGTCATATGTAGGACGGAGCCCTAATAGTGCGAGGCCCGACTCGCACTTGACCGAGTTTTTAATTATAATTAAAGGGCAAAAACCCAAAATATATAAACATTCTAGTATATATATATATATATATATATATATATATATATATATATATATATATATACACTTCACAACAAAATTGAAGAAACGAGACATTTTTTTAAATTTCTTACAAGTGGAGGCTGTCAATTGTCAAATTCAGATTCGATTCATACTGCGTGTAGTAAAAGTTCATGGCCATATGTTTTATGTGGCAAAGCAGTAAGATGCGCTTCTTCGCCGTTGTCGTGAAAATCGGCATTGAAATATTCCGTTGCGTTTAAATACTTTCTACGTAATGAAAATTTCAAAGAGCTCGGGGCGCAGCAAGCAAGCTTCATAAGTCCGTTGTCCGTGGTTCGAATCTCGCTGCTGGCAACATTTTTTTTTTTTTAATTGAAATGTGTATAAGGTATTCCAGCCCAAGTGCGTAAACCCGTGACCCTGACCCTCTCGGATTTTAAAATTTTTTTTCATATGATCGCATTGAGTCTAAAATACACATTCATATTTTTTTTAGATTTTTCCGAACATCCCTACTTAAAAAAAATTTGAAAAAAACGCTTTTTTTTAAACCTACAAAAATTCTGAAAAAAGCGTTATAATATATAAAAATTTTCAAGCTATCACCCGTAGTGGGCAGATTTTTTTTCTGTATTTTACAAGCTATTAACGTTCTCAAAATTCCAAAAAAATCTCAAATAGCTCACCTTGAGCAGATACTGAATTATTTTGGTACTCAAATTAATTTGGTTGATGATTTTCGAATAATGAAATAGGAATTACCGGCCTTAAATTGAAAACATTACCAGTATTTTTATTAACCGTTTGAAAAACGAATTAGCTATAAATAAACTTAGTGCAAATAAGGTTATGTTAATCTTTTTTGTAGGCTGTAACTTACAAGCATTGACCAAGGACTCAGTGCACCCTTTGGAACATTATACCGATTGTTTGGCCTTAATAATATGTACCGATCCAACTCCAGAGTGCTACAGTGGAACATGTATAAGTTGCCCAGGAATAGAAACACTACACGACTTCCTTAATCATGTTTTGGAAGAAAAGGATATTGACTCTATTACTTATAAACGTTGGATATCAACGCCGCGTACGAATCTTGAAACCACGATCAAAAACGCATCCGAATTTGTTGACGACTTCTGCGAAAAAGTAAAAATTCTTTTACCGCATTCATTTATCACAAAGCAACAAGAAAATTTTATGAAAGTAACGAAAGAGTCGTTACAAGACGGTGAATTTCTCGTTCTTTGTGACTTCGCGGCAAATTACGCCTTCGTCGTGCAAAATGCTGCTCCCGGATTCCTCTGGAACAACAATCAGGCAACGATATATCCTGTTGTATATTTCAAACATAACGGTGAAATTAATCACAAAAACGTGGTGGTCATTTCAGATTGCTTGACGCATGACTCAGTAGCCGTTTATGTTTACACTAGAATTATAATTGATTTTATAAAATCAATCAACGAAGCGGCTTCAAAAATATATTATTTCTCGGATGGAGCCCCACAACAATTAAATTTTTTAAAACTTTATAAACATATATTACCATAAGGAGAATTATGGCATCAGTGCAGAATGGCATTATTTTTCAACAGCTCACGGTAAAGGTGCTTGTGATGGCGTAGGGGGCACCGTAAAAAGATTAGCCGCCCGTGCCAGTTTGCAGTTACCACCTGATCGCCAAATAATAACTCCGCAAGGACTTTTCGAGTGGGCTTCACAATCGAACAATCTTCCCAATATTACAGTGAAATTTTCACCTGAAGATCGGTACAATGAAGCAAAAATATTATTGGAAAATCGATTCTTCAATAGCAAACGAATACCGGGAACGCAAAAATTGTACAGCATAATTCCTCAAATAAACGGCATTATAAATGTAAAATGATTTTCTACGAGTGAAAAATATGTATCGTATAAAATTCAAAAATATAACTAAAAACTTTCCAGATGATTGGATTTTAACTGTGAATTTTTGTATCTATGTTCTCATGGCAATAAATGGAATAGTTCGTTTTTCAATCGGTTAATAAAAATACTGGTAATGTTTTCAATTTAAGGCCGGTAATTCCTATTTCATTATTCGAAAATCATCAACGAAATTAATTTGAGTACCAAAATAATTCAGTATCTGCTCAAGGTGAGCTATTTGAGATTTTTTTGGAATTTCGAGAACGTTAATAGCTTGTAAAATACAGAAAAAAAATCTGCCCACTACGGGTGATAGCTTGAAAATTTTTACATATTATCACGGTTTTTTCAGAATTTTTGTAGATTTTTAAAAGATGGCGTCTTTTTTAACATTTTTATTTTTGGAATAAGGGATGTTTGGAAAAATCTAAAAAAATTATGAGGGTGTATTTTAGATTCAATGCGATCATATGAAAAAAAAATCAAAGAAATCCGAGAGGGTCACACACTTGGGCTGGAATACCTCGTATACGGATGATTCCCGACAATCAGTTTTAACAATTATCGATAAAATAATTTTTTTTAATGCCGTTTGTTGTGTATAAACAGACGCTTTCGCACTTCATTATGTTGTTCGTAAACAAAGTTATATTTTATAGTTGTTTCATGCAAATAACGCTAGGAAGAAAACACAATATCACAAATAACATTCAAGTAGGTAGAATTTATTGTAAAGTTCCGTGTATGCTTGCAGATCATTTACAATTAGTGAGATGAAGTAGCTGGAGTGTCGCACGAACTATAGTTATCATAAAAACATGGAAAGCAAACAACAGCACGACATCCAGCACATCTGATGAACAATGCGTTTTTACAAAAACAATTGTTTTTAAAATTATCTGTCGGGAAACACACCCGATTTACATTTTTTAAAAGTGTCCTATCGTCCGCCAGGCGTGATGCCAACCACGCGTATCGTATCATATCGGAAAAAAATCGTAGAAGATAACTGGTGGTGGACGATCGTTTGGATTTATATCCAATCTTCTCTGGAATTGATCTCACGCTTTTGCTCGATTAAATAAGCACCATTTTAAAGGCGGTTGATCAGATTTTTTACCTGTCGGTAAAAGTGACGTCACACGGTTGAAGGAGAGCACTTTGAAGGAATGACCTTCATAGTGCACGTTGGTAACTTTCTATCGTCCTGAAACACCTCATCGTACGTTTGCCTATCTCAAGAGTCGATCAGAAGGAGACATTTTTCATCTACTAGACAGTTTCATCTTCTTCGTAGGCACCACTGTCGTCGATTTCATTCATGTCTATCAGTTCCTCGTCAAGAATAAGGGTTTTTTCGGCGAGCATTTGAAACTTATTCTGGAACATTTCTTCCCCTATTACCATGGCTTTTTCGTTGATTTGTGGAGATGGTTCTGCTGCGATGAGATTATTATCACAGAGGAGGCTTTCAAAATACACCAACGCATCTTTCAATTGTTCTTTGGACACTACACGGTGTATCCCCAGATGGACAGTCATAATCAGCACGCTGTGCATACAATTGTTTAAGCAAAGTTTACAGCATATTGACTACATGTCAGTAGTATAACTGTGACAGTTCTAACCCAGGTCCTCTGAGGGGGGTGCAGGGCGGGGGGTTTACGCGGGGCGGGGTATGACGTCACGCGGGGAGGGGGACTCGGCGGAGAGACTGACGTCACGCGAGAAGGGGGAAATCGTTGGAGCGGAGGAGGGGGGTATATATCGATTATCGATTAATTGATCATCGATTATTGATCTTTATATATTTAAAATTTATTGTTGATTTATTTTGTCTTATATTGTTTACTTCATGGATTTTATTATTTAGCGACTATCGCCAGAGAGCCAAGTTGGTTGACCCGTGTCACTGAGAGAAGCGATCAGATTACACGTATGCATGAGAGAGAGAGCGCGAGAATGAGAGATGGAGCGACCGCATCGCATGCATGTGAGATAGAGCGACTCATCTGCATGTATAAAGACATATACACTTTAGACATTCAACGATTACAGTGATTGGGTTTGTTGGGTGAAATCCCAAACAAACCGCCGCGCACGTCTTCGAACATCTATTGCATCTCAAGGCCAAAATGCCTGGGACATTCGCAAAAGAATAAAATTATGCGAATGATATTGCAAGCGCTTCGCGGATCTCGTCGAAAAAGTTGATGTCAGCAAAAATCTCAAAGTCTGTAGAAAAATATATAATGAACAAATGCACACGGCACCAAGGATGCAGCTGTTATAAAAATGGAATATCAATCGTGATTGAGAGGTACACACTTTCAGCGTACATAGAAAAAAAGCACCGTTAAAATGTCGATTCAGCATCACATGTCATCTCAAGGTCAAAATGCCTGAGATATTCACGAAAGAATAAAATTATGCGATTGATTCTGCGAGCGCTTCGTGAATCCCGTCGATGAAGTTCATGTCAGCAAAATCGTAAAGTCTGCAGAAAAATATATAGCGAAAAAATGCACACGGCACCAAGGATGCAGTTGTTATAGAAATGGAATATAAATCGTGATTGAGAGGTACACACTTTCAGTCAATGTTTGAATTTCCGAGATCGCGGAGTGCCTCGCGCAGAGACATGACGGATAATATTGAAAAAAATCTTTGCGAGCAAGGGGCTCAAATTAGTTCGGTCGAAGAGTACATTGTGTGGGAACAACGATGTGACGAGTATATCGAGTCGTTAGAAAAACAAAGTCGAATTAAACGACCGCGATTATCGATTGGAAATCGTCAATCGTTGGTAGCCCAAATTGCGCGACTTGAAGGCTTCAAGAATTCGGTGCGTCAGCGTTTCATACACACGGGTGCTGGACATGACAATCATGGCTTCATATGGCGAGAAATTGAAACGGCATTCGAGGGTCGTATCTTGACTGGTGTAGTCATAAATCACAAACACCTCGAACCTCAACAATTTCTCAAAGACGCTAGTGATGTAGTGCTTTCACGCGTTCAAACCATTATCAACAATCATGGTAGTGTGAAAATTAATACCATTTTTAATGGTGAATTTGTGGCGGGTGACAAGCGTGCAAATAAAAGCATTAATACTAAAAACTATGAACTTTTCAATACGTCTGATTTACGCGAGTGGTACGATCAAAGAGTTATTGAGCCCATTTTGACATCACTCGAAGAGTTTCAGGAACGCGACAGCGGGTGGGCATTGTCACGAATATATAACTTGACTATGAATATAAATAAATATAACCCAATGCGTGCCGGATGCCACATAATGTTATCGCGGTCGATAATGCTGAAAAGAGCAGTTGTTAATGTGAAATCGAGTGATCAAGCATGTTTCGCATGGTCCGTAGTCGCTGCTCTTTATCCAGCCCAACGTCATAGTGCGCGTGAATCTTCATACCCACACTACTCGACAGTGCTTAATGTTCAAGACATTGAGTTTCCAGAAACTATGAATCAAATTAAAAAATTTGAAAATCTTAATGACATTTCAATCAATGTATACACCATTGAGAACGACAGCACTCTTCCAATTCGCGTGAGTGAGCGAAAGAGAGAAAAGCATGTCAATTTGCTCTACGTGGAAGATCCACAGCAAAACATCGTTGGACATTTCGCATGGATCAAGAATTTATCAAGGCTCGTCAGCTCACAGTTGACTAAACACGATGGACAGAAATATATCTGTGATAGGTACGCAGATTTGATATAATTAAACGTATGAAAATAATTAGTTCAAAACTGATCTTTTGTTTGTTTTCGCAGATGTCTACACTACTTTCATTCGGAGCAAAAATTGCAAGGGCACACTGTGGACTGTGGCCAGATCAACGACTGTGCCGTCCGTCTATCGAACGATGCGAACAAGTGGCTCACTTTTAAAAACTTCAATCATAAGGAGCGACTTCCATTCGTAATATACGCCGATCTTGAGTGCGTTCTTGCGAAAACGAATGAACAAAACATGTACCAACACCATGAGGTTTCTAGTATCGCATACTACATACATTGTTCATACGATCAATCGTTATGCAGATATGAATCGCACCGTAGTAGCGATTGTATTGCATGGTTCGTCGAAGAACTAAAAAATGCAGCTTTGCATGTAAAAGACATTTTATCTTCAAATATCCCCATGGTACAGTTAACATCCGACGAGGAGCTTAAATTTCAAAGCGCGATTAAGTGTCACATATGTGAAGAAGATTTTGCACAAACCGATACACGAGTTCGCGATCACTGTCATTTAACTGGGCGTTACAGAGGCCCCGCCCATTCGAATTGCAATCTAAATTTCAAACATTCATTTTTCATCCCGGTAGTTTTTCACAATTTGTCTGGCTATGATGCGCATTTTATAATCAAAGAAGTAGCCACCGCCTTCGAAGGAAAAACTTACGTGCTTCCAATAACAAAAGAAAAATATATTTCGTTCACGAAAACTGTTCAAACTACTACCGAAGAAACAAAAAACCAAATTAAATTACGCTTCATTGATTTATATAAATTTCTAACCACAAGTCTTGAGAAATTGGCATCATTTTTAACGACGGACAAACTGAAAATTTTACGCTCACAATTTCATGGCCTACCGATGCATGATTTTACATTATTAACACGAAAAGGTGTCTTCCCGTACGAATACATTGACCATGTCAGCAGATTGGAAGACACGTGTTTGCCGCCGCGCGACTCATTTTACAGTTCCTTGACCGGGGAAACGATCAGCGCGAGCGAGTACATTCATGCTGAGAATGTCTGGGAGCGGTTTTCCATTCAAACGCTTGGTGAATATAGCGATTTGTATTTGAAGACGGATGTCTGGTTATTAGCAGATATTTTCGAAAATTTCCGTGATACGTGTATTGAAAGTTATGGGCTTGATCCGGCGTATTATTACACTCTTCCCGGATATACTTGGGACGCTATGTTGAAATATACGCACATTACATTTGAATTATTGACCGACATCGACATGATTTTATTCATCGAGCGAGGTATACGCGGAGGATTAAGCCAATGTTCAAACAGATATGCACATGCTAATAACAAGTACATGCAATCGTACGATCCATTGAAATCATCATCATACCTGATGTACTTCGATGTGAACAACTTGTATGGATGGGCAATGTGTCAACCTTTGCCTTATGCTGATTTTCAATGGATCGACAACAAATCGGATTTTGACGTATTATCCATAGCGCTAGATTCGCCTGTAGGCTACGTTCTCGAAGTCGATCTCGAATATCCGCAACGTTTGCACGATTCGCACAGTGACCTTCCGTTTTGTCCAACACGCGACAAACCACCTGGCAAGCGCCAAGAGAAATTGCTCGCAACCGTATGCGATAAGAAGCGTTACGTGATACACTATCGTAATTTGCAACAGTGTATGCGTCATGGACTTGAAGTACCGAAAATACACCGAATTTTGAAATTCACTCAATCCCCCTGGTTGCGTTCATACATCGAATTGAACACGCAGTTTCGCACACGTGCTACAAATGATTTCGAGAAAAATTTGTATAAATTAATGAACAATGCAGTATTTGGTAAAACGATGGAAAACGTGCGAAACCGTGTAGACGTGAAACTGGTAACAAAGTGGGAGGGACGGTATGGGGCAGAGGCAATGATCGCTAAACCAAATTTTCACAGTCGAAGTATCTTTTCGGAAAATCTTATTGCCGTCGAATTGCGAAATCTGGAGGTAAAATTTAACAAGCCGATTTATGTGGGTATGTGTATACTCGACATTTCGAAAACATGTTTATATGAGTTTCACCACGAATTCATGATTCCGCTGTATCAGCAAAACTGCAAGGTCATGTATACCGACACCGATAGTCTCATCTACCACATCAAGTCTGACGACGTTTACAACGATATGAAGCGTAACGTTGACAAATTTGATACAAGCGATTACCCGATGGAAAACGTGTACGGTTTACCGTTAGTCAACAAGAAAGTGCCCGGTCTCATGAAAGATGAAAATAATGGTATGGTAATGACGGAATTTGTGGGATTGAGAGCAAAAATGTACGCTTTGCGAGTCGATGGTAAAAAATACACGAAAAAGGTGAAAGGTGTGAAAAGTAATGTCGCCGCGCGAACAATAAATTTCAATGACTACACCCGCTGTTTACGGGAAGAAATTGAGATGACTCGTCAGCAGTCTTGCATAAGATCGAAGCTGCACGAAGTTTACACTATTTCAGAGTCAAAAATTGCTCTAAGTCCACACGATGACAAGCGGTATATCGTGCCGAAAAGTACGGACACTCTACCCTGGGGTCATTATAAAATAGCATTGTAAATGTGTTTGTTAGGCTACATTGTATATATTGTTATAAAAATGAAAATGGATAGTTATAATGAATGTAGTAATGTAAATTTGATCTATATTGGAAAATATTCATGTTATATATAATGCGAGTATGTTAATGTTTACAGGATATAGTAATTTATTTTTATAAGGAATGGTGAATGTATACATAAATAAAATGGTATGCCTATTGTAAATAAACTTTATTTAATTTTTCATATACTTTATAAAAGTTATTACAATATGTTATTTTTGTGTATCCACGAGTTTTGAGATTTATCCATTCCCAACCATTTAACATAAACATCATTGCCCTTTTTGCGTATTATCTTCTCCACGAGATATATGTTTGGATTGGCAACACGTTGCAGTTCGTATTCGTAGAATCCTCCGGCTATTGGATTTCCACTTGAGTCCTCGACTAGGTACGTTACAGGATAAGTTTGTTGCACCTTGGCGATTTTAAACACTTCGGTGGTCCAATTTGGTGTGAAACCTTTTTCAAATATTGTCTTGAATTTGCTCACGCGCACAAAATCATTGACTTTGAATCTTGCAGGAGCCGCAATTTTTACATTGCTGTATACGGTCGTTAAGAGTTTCTCCGCGATCGCAGGAGTAACGTCGATGGGCCTCATGCCAATCGTGCGATGCTTTCGAGCATTGTACTTCATAACGAGTTGCGGTAACGCATCGATCCACTTGTAATTACCATTGAGTGTAAACATTTTCCACATATTATTTTTGAGAGTGCGATTGAATCGTTCAACGACCGAGGCCTTCATAATAGAATACGTCGAATAATGATTGATGTTGTATTTCTCCATGAGTCCTTGCACGTTTACATTGTAAAATTCTCTTCCTTTGTCGGTCTGAAGATTTTTCGGATATCTGCTATGATCGTGTATGATTTTCGCGATCGTTGTACCCATTTCGTTGCCAGTTTTACTTTTCAAGGGTACGGCCCATGCATACTTGCTCAACACATCGATGACGGTGAGGATGTAATTGTAGCCTTTGTTAAAACGCGAATACGGCCGCATTTCGACTACGTCAGCCTGCCACAAATCATCATACCCACGTACGATGACACGTCTTCGCAGAAAGTTTTTTCTTGCTGGTGCATGTAATTCCTCCACGAGCTGCTTTTTTTCAGACGTTTTTTCTTCTCCGAGCATATCGTGTGTTTGACCAGACGATGTTTACAAATCTTCCTGCGTTGTGTCAGCTACAGCGTCAGTTGCATACTGAATCGTTTTAGACGTATCGTTCATAGTTATTCGAAGCGTATCCTCTAGTGCGATGAATTTCTTCTCAAACTCATCCAGGCGTTCTGTTAACAGCTTGATCTTCATTTCCACGTAACGTTTATTAGCAGCATCGTAATCCCCTTCAGGTAGGGCTACGTCTCGTATTTTACGTGATTTTGCATTGAAGCCACTAGAGGTTAGACAGAGAGCATTATCACGTGTATAATTTCTTATTAGCCCAGTCCACTGATAATATGAATTATCCTGCGCTCCAAGCGATGATCCGAATTTATTGATCGACATCTCGGTATCAATAGTGATGAAAGAATGACCATTATCACCGATGCGTAGGTTAATTTATAATGAGACCCGCTTCGCGAAGTTCCTCAATAATCGACATTATCTCATTGTCGTGAGCGTTGTTACCCGCGTGTCGTGAAGCTTCCAACAAGCGCAAACGATCGACCAACTCATTGGGATCATTCCAATGCACGTAATCGATTTTGTTGTTATTTAACGTCATGGCGAGCGGTATTTCTATACCTCTTCCAGTTTTTCGGTCGAAAGTTAATGGTCCAATTATATATTTATACTTAAAGCCTTTGTTTCCCAATACAGGATTGAGTATATTGCTACCACGTCGATGTGCATTTGTTGCTAACAATATACTTTTATACTTGTTTTTGTCTTCCTCGGTGTATATTGCATCGTCAGGAATTCTCTTGAAGATTAGCTCATAGAGTCCAGGGGTTCCCAAGTATTTTATGCCATCGATGAATATATTATCATCATTATCCACATCGAAACGCTTATCGCCTAACATCATTCCTTCATTGGTAAATTTGACGCCATACACGTAATCCATGCTGGAATTTTTGTCTTGTGAAAGAATAGATGAAATATATTGTTGACCGAGTGGACCGAAATGTTCGCGCAATGTATTTTGACCTTCAGCCGTTTGTAATTGACGTTGAACTGTAGACACGAATGATTCGGGCGTAGTCTCAAAAACGTCTTCTTCAACAATGGTGGCTGGTTGCAAGGGTACAGCAGCCATCGACGTATCATCCAGAGATTCCTTTCGTCGCTTGCGTTTCAACTGATTCGGTGTAGAAGTTACCAGCGAATCTTGAAATAACGAACGTGTGCGCTTTGTTCCTTGTTTCACATCCTTCTCTAAGTCCTTTGTTTCCGACATACTCAACGATTCAATTTCCGGCCCAAGAGATTCAACAGCAGCTGATTGCTCAACAATCTGCTTGAGAGGTTCGGTGATTGGCTTGAAGTGTCTCTCCAATGCAAGATCTTCTTCCATTTTTCCAGTCTTCAAAGCTTGATATTTTTTGCGTATTGAATCGCTTGTTTTCGCAATTTCCCTGGCAATCTTTTCATCAGTATCAATTGTCATCATCATGCCCACACGAAATTATTTGTCGGTCGTTGCACAGCTGATGTCTCAATGCCGACTGACTACATTACGGTATTGCAAACTCGTTAAATCCATTTCTATATCGACCACCGGACAATGAGCTATCTTTGTCAATCACCATGAAGCCATATTTGTGTTGCCAACATTTTTGACATAACACCAGAAAATCTTCATACGACATGTCCGTATTTACATGTTCATTGTAAACATGTTTCAAGTTTGTACGATCTTGTTTAAATAAAATAAGCAGATTCACATTGTCGCGTATAAGATGCTTGGGAACCTTGGCATATGTTTGGCAAAGGTAGAAACAATCAACGCTCGAGTGTCTGCCCATCGCAAAGTACTCTCTTACTGTATTTTGCTTGTCACATGCTACGTCATCGAAAATAAAAATGGAGTTCGGAAGCGCTTCGTGCGGTGGGATAACATCACTATTATTTGAGAATTTAAAATAGCCAATTTCGTTAATCGATGTCAGCAGATTTTCCAAATATTGATATTTTGGCTGTTGAAGCGATTTCGAGTATACATATAGGTTTTCAAAACGTACACCATTCGGACTTTCTATTAAACTTAACAAAACATTGGTTTTCCCACAATTTGAAGGACCGCAAATAATGCTGCGTATCGTTAGTGGCAGCATGTCTCCATGCTTGCGTACTTGTTGGCCCTCCATTACTCTATCGTCGAAATTGGTCACTTGAATCACCGTCGCTTGTTGCACGAAACGCATGTTTTCTCTCTCGAATCCAAACACACATTCGCCCAAAATGCGTCGTGTGAGGAGTATTTATAGGAGTGCACCGAGCCAAATCCGCTCAGTATTGAGAATGTTTTTGTACCTATCGGACGACTGCAGTATTCTCCGCTTAACGGCTCATCAATTACAGTTTATTCCAAAAATTGTTTTGTTACAAAATTTTCATCACTTCGTTGACATTTTGTGGGAGAGGCTTGCCGAACATTTAAAGGCTGATTCGGAAGTACAGCAATATCGCCGATGCACGCGCCATTGGAATTTACCGGGACAGTTAATACACATTGACGGTCCAGCACCGTTTATAAATAATTGTACCGAATGTCAAAGAGAAAAGGCAACGGTTTGTTGAATCGTGCAATAAATGCACTTCCGATCGAGTTACATATTCCCGGATACCAATTTTGTGGACCAGGCACTCAGTTAGAGCAGAGATTGGCACGGGGTGATCGTGGTATAAATCCATTGGATGCCGCTTGTCGCGACCACGATATAGCCTATTCTCGAAGCAATCATTTAGGCGAAAGACACGTTGCTGATAATATACTTGCAACAACGGCACGAAAACGTATTACTGCGAGAGATTCGACTTTTGGCGAGAAAACCGCAGCGACCGCTGTTTGGGCAGCTATGAAAGCAAAAACGAAATTCGGCATGGGAATGAAGACAAAGAACTCGTCGACAAAGAAAAAAAAAACCCGTTAAGCAGAGAATACTGCCGATAGCAAAGCGTGGCGGAATTTTGCCAATGTTACCATTGCTGGGAGTTCTTGGTTCACTGGCTGGTGGGGCAGCTGGGATAGCAAAGGCTGTGAATGATAGCAAAGCGGCGCAACGTCAACTTGAAGAAATACAACGTCATAATCGAGCTATAGAAGGCTATGGGCTCTATCTCGCTCCCTACAAGCGTGGACAAGGATGTTCAACTAAGAAAAAAAAAACGCCAAAACACGGTGAAAATGCCCATGGGTGTAACAACTAATGTACAATTGGAATGCTTAGCCAGGCGCATGCGCATACCATTCTTCAGAGGGGTCTTCATGCGCAATAATTTACCAGTTTATGGTGGCGTGCAACTAGATGAGAGCGGTATAGTAAATTTGGATGATGCTGGGATGAGGCCCCGGTACGCATTGGGTAGCCTATGCCAAGAGGGGGAGTCATATAATATATTTTGATAGTTTTGGAAATCTTCGACCGCCCAAGGAGTTGGTCCGATATTTTGGACCAAATACCACAAAAATACAATACAATCGAACATCTTATCAGAATTATAATCAGAGTATTTGCGGGCAATTGTGCTTGCAATTTCTCCAAAACGTCGATGATCAATATGTATTTAAGCCGTGACAATGCGTCAATCAACTCAGTATTCGAGGGAAGCATGTCACTGACGCTTACGTTGACCGGCAAGAGTAGCCTTCTAACCGCAAATTATTTTCCCGCCATAGATTTCAATGATGACTGTTATGAGCTCGGTTTGACGGATTTCGAAACTTATCACACAATACCAAATGTGAATTCATCAAACAACAAATTTTACTTTGACAATGATGATAAGGAAATTATAATCCCTGAAGGATCGTATGAACTGAGAGCCATAAATGCGTATCTGAATCATGCAATTTTACTCAAAGGTGTTGATAGCGGTGATGATGTTGAAAATGAAATTGTTCCTCGAAAGGTTGATAACGATGACCTCGATGAAAATGGCGAATACCCAATTGTGCTACGCGCTAATCATAATACACTAAAGAGCGAAATCAAATGTGCGTACAGAATAAATTTCACTAAACCCGACAACGTAGGATCCCTGTTGGGATTTTCATCAAATCGAATACTGCATCCCTGAAAATGGCAGGAATCTGATGTACCGATAAACATAATGAATGTCAACATTATCCGCATAGAATGTAGTGTCACTACTGGTGCGTACTGTAATGGCGAGCGTGTACACACGATACATGAATTTTCGCCGAGCGTACCACCAGGATATAAGATATCGGAAACGCCTGCGCAAATCATTTATCTTCCGATCGTTGTGCGGAGCATTACGGATCTAACGATACGTATCGTGGATCAAAAGGGAAAACTACTCGATTTTCGAGGAGAAGAAATTACGGTGAGATTGCACATACGAAAGCGACGCTTGTGATGCTCGTTCTGTACGACACGGAATACGCCAGAGACAATATTTCTACGCGAGATAATACGACCCCACACGATAGTACTCTTGCAAGAAGACAAGCGGCATTGAGTGTTAAATTACCCGCAAAGAAGAAACTCAGTGCAGCGAATCGTGAATTTTTGGAATCTCTGGGATTTATTGTACGACATACTTGAGGCAAAAGAATGACTGACGTTTTGAATATCAGTGGGGAGCCAATCTTTGACGATCGTATCATCAAAATTGAGACTCATACGTATAATCCGTATGCCAACTCAACGTTTGGACACAGTGATGAAATACGAATTCCTATACAACACCAAGACTTGTACACCCTACCATCTGAAAGTTTTCTCTACGTTGAAGGAAAGTTCACGGTGCTTAAAAAACCTGATGATCAAGCAATAGTAGTATTGGGAAACAATTGCGTTGCATTCATGTTTGATGAAGTTCGTTATGAGCTCGATGGTGTGGAGATTGATCGCAATCGAAACGTTGGAATAACAACCACGATTAAAAACTACATCTCTCTAAGCCCTGAGAGGAGTCATACTTTGAAAAATGCTGCGTGGGATGTGGCACATAATAATGGGGGAAAATACTTCAATTTTTGTGTACCTCTCAACATATTGCTAGGATTCTGCGAAGATTACAAGCGCGTTGTAATCAATGCTCGTCATGAGCTAATTCTGATACGTTCTCGCAATGATAACAATTGCGTATTCAGTCAGCATCCATTAGTAGAGGCAGAAGTTGAATTGCTCAAAATACAATGGCGTATGCCTCACGTAATATTAAATGAGATAACTAAATTGTCATTACTTCGAACATTGGAGAGTGGGCGATACTTGAATATGAGCTTTCGCTCTTGGGATCTATACGAGTATCCACTGCTTCAAAGCACAACGAAACACTCATGGACTGTGAAAGCTGCCTCCCAGCTAGAGAAACCAAGATATGTAATATTTGCGCTGCAGACTGGCAAAAAAAATTCTATGGCAAAGGACATTACACTATTCGACGACTGCAAGCTCGCCAATGTTAAACTTTATCTCAACTCGGAATCCTATCCTTACGATGATTTGAATTTGGACTTTGACAAAAACAGATTCGCCATTTTGTTCAATATGTACTCTCGATTCCGTAAATCTTATTACGGCTGTAATAGTGATAATTCGTTGCTCACTATCGCAAAATTTCAATATAACGGCCCTCTCACGGTTATCGATTGCTCGCGTCAGAACGAGTCTGTGAAAAATGCTACCGTGGACGTGCGAATAGAGTTTGAATGTAAGGAAGATTTGCCACCAAATACTACTGCCTATTGTTTGATCTTGCACGATCGCGTTGTTGAATATTGTCCATTGACAAACATGGTTCGTAAAATTGTATAGATCAGCAAGTAACCCCCGCTCGATAAATAAATAATTTAAAGACGAGTTTCTTAAATATTGACGTCAGTCATCAATTGATCTTGCTATCGACTTGATCGAGCCAATACATCTTCGTTATGTCTATACCTACATTTGTCGATCTACAAGGATTCATTGTTGGGAGAAACTTTGTTGTGAAGGAAGTAGCGATTCTGAGAGCGGAATGTGTGCTCTCTCATTACATTTTCGCGAGTATCATACCATGGAGACTTCTCACAAAATCTGAGAGATACGAAGCGTCATGGCTGATTCGGAATCATCATGGTCTAAAGTGGGCCTATGGAAACGTTCCATATAGCATGGCTCAAGGTTTAATAACGGCTGCAGTTGTGGGCCCAACGGAAGACGATATGTATCCTATCGTATATGTTGACGACCATGAAAAACGAGAATGGCTAGCTGATATATTAAATATGAAAAATGATCTAGATATTGAAACGTTGGACGTGGACTTTGGCGATATGAATACCTTAAGTAAATTAGGCGTAAGCTATAGTCTACGATGCGAAAAGCATGAAAAAAATTGTGCATTACAAAATGTATTTAAAATGTTTAATTGGTGGTTGAATCATAAAGATTCATGCAAATAAACGAAATGTGACATTATGCGATTTTTAATTCTCCTCACCCCTTTCTTTGTTACATTATCTGTTATGAGATTACACAGTTGTATAAAATATTGCTCTCATACGTTCGAGAGACGTACGTGAGACGTTCGTGAGACGTTCATGAGACGTTCGGAGACGTTCGTGAGACGTTCGGAGACGTTCATGAGACGTTCGTGAGACGTTCGGAGACGTTCAAGAGACGTTCGTGAGACGTACGTGACACGTTCGTAAGTCGTTCGGAGACGTTCGGGAGACGTTCGTGAGACGTTCGGAGACGTTCGTGAGACGTTCAGAGACGTTCGTGAGACGTTCAAGAGACGTTCGGAGATGTTCGTGAGACGTTCGAGAGACGTACGTGAGACGTTCAGAGACGTTCGTGAGACGTTCATGAGACGTTCGTGAGACGTTCGGAGACGTTCGTGAGACGTTCATGAGACGTTCGTGAGATGTTCGGAGACGTTCAAGAGACGTTCGTGAGACGTTCGGAGACGTTCGTGAGACGTTCAAGAGACGTTCGTGCGACGTTCGGAGACGTTCGTGAGACGTTCAAGAGACGTTCGTGAGACGTTCGGAGACGTTTGTGAGACGTTCAAGAGACGTTCGTGAGACGTTCGGAGACGTTCGTGAGACGTTCGGAGACGTTCAAGAGACGTTCAAGAGACGTTCGGAGACGTTGGAAGACGTTCGTGAGACGTTCGGAGACGTTCGGAGACGTTTGGCGACGTTCGTAAGACGTTCAAGAGACGTTCGTGAGACGTTCGAAAGCGTTCAATAGATGTTCGAAGACGTTCAATAGATGTTGGAAGACGTTCGTGGGTTTGCTTGGGTTTGTTTGGGATCTCACCCAAACAAACCCAACTGCTTTAGTGGTTGAATGTCTAAAGGTAAACGTATATCTCGCTCTATCTCATGCATGCGATGCGGTCGCTCCATCTCACATTCTCGCTCTCTCTCATGCATACGTGTAATCCGATCGCTTTCCTCAGCGACACGGGTCAACCAACTTGGCTCTCTGGCGACATTCGCTAAATAATAAAATCCATGAAGTAAACAATATAAGACAAAATAAATCAACAATAAATTTTAAATATATAAAGGTCAATAATCAATGATCAATTAATCGAGAATCGATATATACCCCCCTCCTCCACTCCAACGATTTCCCCCTTCCCGCGTGACGTCAGCCTCTCCGCCGAGTCCCCCTCCCCGCGTGACGTCAGCCTCTCCACCGAGTCCCCCTCCCCGCGTGACGTCATACCCCGCCCCGCGTAAACCCCCCGCCCCGCACCCCCCTCAGAGGACCTGGGTTAGAACTGTCACAGTTATACTACTCATGTCATGATGCAAAGCTGTGAACTCATTTAGTATAGTGAATGTACACAGCATTTTGATCTCAATATGTCGTTTACAAAAGCATCATACGTTTAGAGCACGTTGCACTCATATCTCTGTGCTCAAGTGTCCACAATTAATATCTGCAAATTTAACGTCATATGGAAGTCATCCAATGACTTGTGTTGATGAATTCACTGGGTTAGCACTGGTAGTAGACATGCCATGCAAGCAATATGTCGGCGATATGCATACTTTTCAGTGATACATCCCACGAGCGCAATATGACGGCGATATGCGTGTTTCTCAGTGATACATCCTATGACGGCGATATGCATATTTCTAAGTGATACATTCGATGAGGGCAATATGACAGCCATATGTATATTTGTCAGTCATACATCCCATGAGCGCAATATGACGGCGATATGCATACAAAATCCAGGATGATACAAATAGGCAGACACAAAAAAAGTTTGCACAAGTCATAGAATGGCTAGGTAGGTAGCGCGCTCAGCTCTCGAATTAGAAGACGTAGGTTCAAACCGTAGGTAGGTATAAAATTTAACTAGGCAGGATACATTTTAATCCATTTATCATATAGGCAGGAACATCCATAAAGCATATGGATACAAAAATCCTACCAGATTTTTTTAATCAACATTTTTGGATTTTTTAAATTTTCACGTGAGCCCCATATGCACTCACTTATTGTTAGATATTCGTGAGCTGAATTTGCTAGTCTGATGAATTCACTGCATGCATATTCGCGTGAGAACAACTTTGCTTCATTTGGATGTATTATTGTGAATCATCATGTGATGCAAATATGACTTCAACGGGAGCACTCATAAGGGATACACAGCTGTGAGACTTTCTATGCCGCAGTGATGATTTACATATGATGCCAATATGAGGTACATCCGTCTATCTGGGATCGAATCTTCTTCGATCACATTACTTTCATGCGAAGGGCCTGGATCACCCTCGGATTTTCCCAACTCCATTTATTCGTTCTTTAACCGGATAAAGCAAAACTCTCCCGTACACACTGATTTTCGACGCTGTTACAAGTTGTGCTGGGGACCGCTCCTACCTTCTTTCGAAGTCCGCAGGCAACGTTAACTACGCTGGTATACGGCGTCTCGTTTCCCGTACATTTAAAAAACTTATTATATGCATGATTGTTGAAACTGATTGCCGGGAATTATCTGTATACACATTTCAATTAAGAAGAAAAGTTGCCAGCAGCGAGACTCGAACCGGAAACGACGGGCTTGCTCACTGCGCCACGTGCTCCTTGAAATTTTCTTTAAGTAGAAATTATTTGAACGCAACGGAATATTTCAATGCCGATTTCTTCGACAACGGCAAAGAAGTGCATCTTACTGCTTTGCCACATAACACCTCTGCCCATGAGCTTTTATGACACACAGTATGAATCGAATTTGAATTTGACAATTGACAGCCCCCCCTTGTTAGTGATATTCAACACGCTGTTAATATGTAAAAACTGATCGGATAGAGATGATCAACAAAGCATTCTAAAGCTTGAAGTCTCTAGGTTCCGAATTTTTTATCAACATATTTTGTTCAACCGTGGTTATGGCGCAAACAAAAGGAATATTGTGAAACAATTTTTGGAATTGTTTGTTGACTTTAAGAGCGTCTCTGGGCTCAGGACATTTTCCCCCGACTATGCCAATATCAGAGTCAGTAAGCTTGATCATTTAGCTTCAATTTGGTTTTTGAACGATCTCTGATCACTGATGTCCTATGAACTACTCTCATAATCGTACAGCAAATCGAAGGACGATTTACAAAACTTACATTAATTTTGTATAAGTATAAATTATCGCTTCAGGAGAAACAAGTTTTTGCTTTCTCTGTCGATTTGAAGAAAGTAAAAAATGACATTTTCTGTTTTTTATTGAGTAAATATTCCGCTGATTTGCAAATAATGACCAAAGTGGTGATGTTTCCAGGTTTTAAAAATCTTGAACGTACTCCAAATAGTTCTGTAAAAATTCAAGTTAATTCGTTTATTCGTCTTTTCGACCCGAATTATCAAACTTAGAAAAAAAATCGGAGGAACACGTTTATTCGTCTTAGACATAGTTTGATGATTATGGACATGAAGAAAAACAGCTTCAAAATGTTACGTTCAAATTTGAAAAATTTTCAAATAATCCGGTAACTAAAATCAATTGCATTAATTAGAAAGTTCATATTCCACATTTGTGCGTCGTACATAATTCATACACATTAATACGATTAATTGGGTTTTGATATTTTCCTATTCGAGAAGCGCACAGGCGTTTGCAAAAAACAGTTTTTATAAATACTACACTTTGTAACTCAATTTTTTTTCCCTTTTAGTCATGCCACGGCGGCATTTGTCTGAGACTGAAATCGCTTGGCTGGTGACTCTCGTCGAAGAGGGTTACCGATATCGTAATTAAGGTAAAACGATGGGTGGTAGTACATGAGTTGTGCCACGCGCTTATGCTTGGTAGCGAGAAAGTGAGGGGCACGATCGCCGGCCGGGACAAGGTCGACCGCGTATAACTACCTCGCAAGGTGATCGGGCGTCTATTCGACGCGTTCGACAAGAACGTTTCGTTCATGCGATTGTCATTGCTCAGGATTTTCCTAATCCACGACAATAACGACAACGACAGCGAAACATCGCAACCCAAACGGTTAGACACCGTCTCCACGAGGCCGGGTTGCGAGCAATACATGCCGTTCGTGTGCCAACGTGAACGGCTAGACATCGCCGAGCTTTCTTAGGGCGGGTCCCCACTATGCAGTTCTACCGGAACGTTTTTGCCGGATCTATAGTGTATGCATAGTTCAAGACTTATATTACACTATAGATCTGGCAAAAACGCTCCGGCAGAACAGGATAGTCTGGATCCAGTCTCAGCTTATGCTAACATTGATCATTCGGGACGGAAAGTCGAATAAACGGATCAATTTGAAATTTTACAAGGCTATTGGGGGTACGTTTAAGCTTTAAAAAACCCGGAAATATCAGTACTTTGGTCATTATTTGCAAAGTACCGCAAGATTTGCTAAAAAAGCCAGACAATGTTTTTTTATACCTTTTTCAAATCGACAGGAAAAGTACAAAATCTTTTTCTTTCCGTGAAGCAATAAAGAATACGTATAGAGGATTAGTTAAAGTTGTTATAACCATCCTTCGATTTGATGTACGCTCATAGTCAGTAGTTCATGAGATATCGACAATGAAAAGCAAAAGTGCGATTTTTCATTCAACCCCCGATATCTCAGGAACAAATAGTCGTACAGAGACTATTTAAAAACCAAATTGAAGCTTAATAATCAAGCTTACCTACCCTGACATTGGCATAGTCGGGGAAATTTTTTCCCCGACACTCTTATAGTCGACAAAAAGTTTCGAAAATGTTTGTTTCGTGATTGTTCTTTTGATTGCGCCATAACCGCGTCTGAACAAAAAATGTCGATCAGGAATTCGGAAACTAGAGACTTGAAGCTTTAAAATGCTTTTTTTATCATCTCTATACGATTATTTTTCATATATATTTTTTTAATATGTATTCCTCAGAGGTACGGGGTCCTTCCCCTTTTTAACATCCCCTCCTTTATTCCTTCCATTTCTTCCGACATTCACAATCCTTCCAGAGTTTATTACACTCCTTCCAGAGTTCCACCCCATAGTGTTGACCGCAGCTACTTTCTCCTAATGCACTACTGTATCGCATTTGCACGAGGGCCCAGGGAAACTGCGGAAAACCTGGGCCGATATAGGCGGCTATATTTGGCTGAGTTTTAGGTGTATTACCACCAGAAACTCAGACAAACTGCCTCCCGCTTAGAGGTTGACGCACAAACCAGTGCACGGGCAAGCGGTCACCGCTTCAAGTATTGACAGCCTCCAATGCTGCTTAACTTCAGTGACTGCCGAGCCCGCACACCGACCGCGCGCCCACTTCTGTCGGTGATTATTTTTCATATACTTATAGCGTGTTGAAAATCACTCAACGCTTTAAAAAGTTTCTTGTTCCTTCAATTTTGGTGCAAAGCGTGTATATTGGAACAGGTAACCCCTAATTGCATAACTTTTAGTGGTTTCGGGACTCGACTAGGGAGCAAATTTATTGAGACCTTTTTATCGCATGCAAAAAATTGTGGGTTTATTATAAATTCCTTCGTATGTTCGTGCACATCAAATGTGGATCCGCCTGTACATTCATATTTGCCGTTGTTTTTGCGTTTTGTTTTTTCTCCTGACGTCTGTCAGAGACTTAAGGTTGTTATGGGGTTAAGTCAACATATTACCATCGAGCTGAATATTTTTCTGGACCTTTATAACCTTTGGGCTGATAATTCTGTGCAGTTTGAATACAATCCACAGTACCGTTTTTAGAGAAAAAAAAATCGGCATCTCGATGTATTTCGCAGGCTAATTACATTACACATATGGAAAACTTCCGATCATTTTTCAGTACATTATTAATATCTGCTAAGTGAATGTTACCACGGAGCTGAAAAAATAGGTGCAGTTCGATTAATTATCGGACTACCCCTTGGTACCGTGAAAATGAGGATTCACAGTACCGTTATAAAATGATTAATGTTTTTGATAGCGAATTTGTGCAAAAATCAAGCATACAAAATATTAGATAAATAAAATATTAGACAATCATGGCAACGTCGTAGACGGCACAAATCTTATCGGTATTCGGTAATTATGCCCGAGAACCCCAAACCACTCGGTCAGGATAATAAACAACGAATATTATTAATACTTATTCTCTTAATTAGTAATGATTACCTTATATTAATTTGATGACTATGTTCAGAACCTATACATTTCTAGGCAAAGATAAAATACCGGGGATTTCTTTCATACATAATTTTTGTTTAGAATATCGGAAAATCTTTAAAGTTTCTGATTTCTTCGACAGTATAGACAGCACTTTTCATTCCAGCGGAATTTTCTTGACTCGGACCGATATTCATTTTTAACAGCTCCTTCAGCCGATATTGGGGCTACGAACGGGGCGCATATGGCTCTAACTTCACGACACTTCTGCCAACCCGGGCATTATGATATAGGCCTCCGAAGTAACTCTAGTGGCGCAGCCCTTGCGGCGAATTTCTGCAAAACTTGGATTGGTTTTCGTCTGCTAGTGCAGTATGCCGGTCGCCATTTAAATCAGGTGTTTGCGTGAATGACAGTACCGCGTGTGACGTTTACGTTGTAAAAACAGCGTTTCACGTCATATTTGGGATTGTTGACGCGTGTTTGAGGAAGAACTTGTCCCGTCACAGTCCTTTTCTCACCAGCAACAATTTCACGAACTTCCGATATATGATGACTATCGTAAAGTTTTCAAATAATAATTGCAAATAAGATAAGATCCAAACAATAATTTAAACAGAAATTTTGTTGTACGGCAGAAAATAATTTGTGTGCAGCCAATGTACGCAATTTCATTAACATTCGCTTCGTCACATACCTTTAGACATGCTTTTAGGGCGAAAGGAAGTCATGAGGAAACATTGAAATCTTCAAGTAATCGTTATTAGTTCCATCGCACTATTTTATTTTATTCACAAGCACATTCCATTCACAATGTGAGATCTACAATCGATGATGCTTGCTCAAGCCTAGCTCTTTCGTGTTTGTGCCGGTTTGACTTACCCGCCATGCGCCAATCCAAGTTTTGCCACCGGCAGCGGTTGCCCGGCGCCACCACGAAAGTTACTTCGGAGGCCTATCCCACGATTTATGACGTTGCAAATTCGTTTCGTTAATTGAGCGGGTTAATTCGTTTCGCTAATTGAGCGAGAAAAAGTTATTGAAAATAATTATACAAAGTAATGAAAACATCTTATGTAATCACCGAATGTTCAAAGATGCATATTTTAACAAATAGATGTAGAAAAATAGTTCGAAAACACCCGTTTAACCTGACGATTATTTGAAAGCTAACAGTTGGTAACAGCCAATCCACCCCGTGCATAAGCATAGGGCGCTCCCCTCGTACTTCACTCCCGACAGCTAAACCCCATAACAACCTTAATTCTTCGGCGGGTCTGCGCGAGTTTTGCATAGGGCCTCTTATGTTGCCCAGCACCTCTATTGTATTTTTTCCCTAAATTTTGACCGGCCTCCTTTAGAATGGCTGTGTTCAGCATCTGCATGTGTATATCTGTTTGTGTAGGCTTGTGTAAGTGTGTATGTGTGTCGCGGTTATAAAATTTTGTGTTGATGTTGATGGGTGCATGTGTTGAGTGTGCGTGTGCGAGTTTGTGTGTGATGTGTTCGTGTGCAAATTTCGAATTTTTTCCGTTTCGTGTTTGCTCAGCCACTGCCATTTTGTTTCCTTTCCTTACTCCTCACTCTTGTTAGGATAAGGTTTCTTTTCTTTTCCTTTCTCTCTTTCTCACTTGATGTCAGACTTTAAAGATCTGATGGTTTACAATCATTCCAAGATGCTTGATCAGCTGGGTATTTATTTTGTGATTTCTATTTCTCAATCTCTTTTTCTTTTCTGTATCTAATTTTTCTCGTAATCTCAGGCAAATGCCTTTTTATGGGACACTCCGGGGTTCCTCAACCTGGACTTATGCCCTTTCGGCACTCTTGCCACAGATTTCGGTTTCAATTTTTATACTACTCGCCTTTTCCTCCTTCGGTACCAGCACCATCCTTTCGCGAATATTTCCCTAGCTTCTTTAGCTTGGACTTATGTGTATTCGTTTACTTCGGACACTCGAATCGTTAGTCGACTCCGAATTCGTTTACTCCGAACACTCTCCTTGCTTCTTCAGCTCGGACCTGCATTCTTTCCTGCACTTGCGTCAGAGTTGGACTTCGAATAAATGTCTTCCTGCAGTCAGGAGGGCCCTTTTACACTTCTCGTTTCCCGCTAATTCTTTCCCCTTCCCAAGCGCTTTTTTATTAATAAATGTTACTTTAATATTGTCTCCCTTGTTGTTTATTTAAAAAATTTTTTACTTTGAGTGTCCACCGAGGGATGGTACCACTTATACCTTTTCTGTCAATTTCCCCACGAAAGTGATTGGCGGCAGTGACCGGCCGTGTCAACATCGTTGGCCTTCCCACAATAAGACGGACGTTGCCCACGAGACGGACCGATCCGTCTCAATATATAAATAATATGTAAAATGGAAGGACCGAGAAATAAAAAAAAATCTTTTGCGATTTTCAACATGCTGTCAGTATGTGAAAAATGATCGTATATAACTAGTTTTCAATTTGCTTATCAACATTTCTTGTTGGTTTGTTGAACATTTTTAAGGGGTGTTAGGAACTTTCTTAGCACATTTGGACATCACATTACATCACATCACAACTTATTCAGGTATATATAAATGGATTTTGGAACCTGTTTTTTATATTTATGAGTATACGTAATATATTAATCAGAATTTGCTAAGAAAGTTCCCATTTTAGAGACCCCTTAAGACTTTTTGCGGGGCATAATGCATATTTTTCATTAAAAATTACCATATATATTTATCTATTAATAAGTACTATGGCATTAGAAATACACCCAACTATAAGTTTTATATGCAGCCAATTTGATAGTACAACGCGCGTGAATTTGAACTATAATTCATATATACTTCATTGCGAAATCCATAATTATACACTATACAACTAAACAATACTGAATTTGGATTTCAGTCAATTATCCCAAAAGTATATAAATCTATTCTTGCATTCCAATTAAAGAAAGGGGGCGTCATAGAGCAATAAACCGTAAATATGGGTAACATGGATTGAACATTTCACATTGTTATATGTTAACACCAATGACACGCAAAATGAATTAATTGAAATGAATGAATGCCATAATTAATGTGTGTTTGTCATTTTCATACAGCGTTTAAAAAAAAGTATCAGTAGTGAACGAAAATCAACACTGGTAGATGGGCGGTCGGGGTTCGGCCTCTGCGGTTCTTCTAGTTAAGCAGCGTCGTGCGTGGCCGATACTCGGAGCGGTGACCGCTTAGCGGAGCACCAATTTGCGCATCAACCAATGAGCGAAAGGCCGATACTTCCGACACCTTGGACCAGAAGAATATAAGGCCGTCTATACCTGTACGGATTTTCCACACTTTTCTCATCCCTTCGGCAATTGCGGTATAGCGTACGTTTTATAGTGCACGGTTAAAACAGCTGTGGGTGCAGCGGAAGTTAGGTTAGATTTGCAAAGTGCGGGTAGGGAGTGATAGGAAAGGGTTCAATTGGGAAGGGTAATACCGGAAATGAAAATATATGTACATAAGCGGAGTATGAATAGTGAATGTTATTATGAAAAAGTATATTATTTGATTATTTTAACGTTTTCGTTATTATGTTAAATATCTGTATTATGTGCGATACGTCGGGACCGCGTGGTAACACTTCGACTTGTCGGGGTGGTAAGGCCCGATTTACACTCTGGCGGTGACGTAGTCCCTTGGTATCGTCGTCAGGGAAATTAATCACCAACGATGTGATTTTTGTTTTGGAAGTGATATTGGTTGTTGAAGACGAGGAGCAGAACAAATGTTATTTATTTGAAAATTTAACGCTTTACAACTAATCACTTAAGGTTTACTTTTTGTTATGATAATGAGTATAAGATCTTGTGCTTGAGAGTAGTCTCAAGGCACAGTGTTATTTTCATATGTTTTTTCGATGCGAGACGATCTCAACTGTTGTCCAGTAGTTATTAATGCGTCTCGGTCGAGGTGAGTTTCTAAACTGAAGATTCGTAGTTGGTGACGAGAAGTCCTCAAAAAGGGAGAAGGGTGAGACTCTGCTTTTCTTGCAGTTACCATTCGTGCAAAATTAAGAGTGGGAGGATTTTTTCTCATCACCAATCACGAAAAGGAGTTTTTGATGGGAAAGAAGGGTGCAACGTGGACATCGCTGTCGGACCCAAGCTCGACCGTAGGGAAAATCCCGTGACGTGCTAGTCACCATAATAAAAAGATTTCCGCGCTTGCTTGGAGAGTCGAGTGAGTGCGGATGTTAATCCCTTCATTAGGGTGTGCAACTATGCTGGTCAGATAGTCCTCGAGGATAGTCCATGCTGTTTTGCACGTTTCTTATTGTTCACAAAATCTTAAAACATTTCTTTACGGCAATGAAGACTATACGGTTTATACTGTAAAGAGATTAAAAACCGTCGCATCTGCGCGCCAACTGTAGGGATTGTTCGATGCGAGCGGAGTGACACGTACAACGCTACCCGCGGACCCTCTTGTAATTCGGAAAATTCCCTTTTTTATTGGTCCTTAGGCTAGAGAAGTTGTCGTGTCCACAAGAGCGGTATTATTTGGCTATAGGCCCTTTCGAATACATTATCGTCTAACAATTAAAACTACAAACACGTCCCATGCGACGGAACATACTCCCCCCTTGAGAGGGTACCGATCAAGAATTAATTGGGCAGATGGCTGATGCTGCTGTTGCTATCCATGGGTAGCGGAGCAAGACTACGGACGTTTCGTGTGAAGATGCCCTTGGCCGTCTTTACTCGCACAACCCTGATGATCCCGTATGCTGCTGGCGTGGTTTCGATGACTCGACCCCTGGGCCACTGTAAAGGAGGCTGGTTGTCGTCCTTGATGAGCACCAGCGTGTCTGGTTTAATATTGTGGGATCCGTGTGTCCATTTGTGGCGAGTATTGAGTTCTGTCAAGTACTCTATATGCCACCGTTTCCAGAAGTCTTGTTTGACCTTCTGAATATGCTGCCAGGTTGACAGTCGGTTGGCTGGTGTTTGTTGTAGATCTTGCTCAGGCGCGCTCGTCAATGGATTGCCAATCAGAAAATGTCCCGGAGTAAGGACCAGAAGATCGTTAGGGTCCGATGAAATTGGAGTTAGTGGACGTGAGTTCAGAATTGCCTCGACTTCGGTGATGAACGTGTTAAGTTCCTCGAACGTGAACAGTTGATCGCCGACAACTCGTTTCATGTGGCGTTTGAACAACTTCACTGCTGCCTCCCAGACTCCCCCGAAATTTGGAGATTGTGGTGGCATAAAATGCCAATCTATGCCCTGATCTGCGAGGTGTTTGGACATTGCCTCCTGGTGTTCCGTTGATTGGAGAAGCTGTTTAATTTCCTTCAGCTCGGTATTCGCGCCTACGAAATTCGTACCGTTGTCCGAGTATATGTTTCGGCAGAGTCCTCTTCGAGCGATAAATCGTTTCAGTGCAGCGATGAATCCATCAGTCGTCATATCACTGACTAATTCCAAGTGCACTGCCTTGACTGCGAGACAGACAAAGACAGCGACGTAGACCTTGATTCGACCGCGGTTTCTGAATTTCTTCTCCTTTATGAAGAATGGACCGCAGTAGTCGATACCCACGTTAAGGAATGGTCGTGCCTTGGTTACGCGAACACTTGGTAGATCACCCATTTGGCAGCTCGTGATTCGTGGATTAACGTGATGGCAGCGTATGCAGGCTCGGATGATTTGTCGGACCTGGTTCCGACCGTCGAGTATCCAGTATTTTCATCGCAGCGCATATAATGTGGCCTGGACTCCGGAATGGTAATTGCGAAGATGTTCATACCGTATCAGAAGCTCCGTGATGTGATGTCGCCGCGGTAGTATGATCGGATGTTTTTGATTGAAGGATGCTGGAGCATGTCTCAGTCGTCCTCCGACTCGTACGAGGCCATGATCGTCGAGGAACGGGTTCAACGATTTTAACTTACTCTTCTTGTCTACACATTTCTACTCGTGGAGCTCGTGTAGTTCTTCAGCAAAACAAGAAGCTTGTACCGATTTGATAATGACGTTGTCTGCTGCCTGAAGTTCCTCGCTGGATAGAAGCCCCTTTCCTTTCGATCTGAATCGTCGGCAGTAGGCGATTACTCGTCGCAGTTTTATGATTGACGAGTAGCGTGTGGTAATATCGTTGTGAATAGGTGTCGTCAAGCACTTCACCTTTCGCAACCCTGGTACTCGTTCCAGACTGGCCAATCCGAGTTGTGGCGAGTCTTCTTCAGCTTCCAGTAGACAAACTGGTCCATGTTTCCAAATGGAAGGGGATGTAAATTCCGACGGAGTCTGACCACGTGAGATCAGATCAGCGGGGTTATCTCCGGACCGGACATGTCTCCAATTACTGGCGTTGGTATGCGTCTGTATGTTGGCGACGCGATTGGCGACGAAAGGCTGTTCTGATCCAATGAAGTGCAATAGTAGAGTCACTCCAAAGGATTACCTTGCTCGGCTCTGGTCGTGTCGCTTGACGTACCGTTGTGTACAATTTGGCCAAGAGTTGAGCTGCGCATAATTCCAGGCGTGGAATGGTTACCCGATCGATGTTTTCTCGATCCTCCTGGCTCGCTGTAGTCTTGTTCGGGGACACCCCTTTCAGTGGTGCGATGCGGTTTTTTGCACATAATAATGTGGATGTTACTCCCCCGTGAGCATCAATTGCTCTGACGTAGAAGCACGATCCGTAAGCCCTTTCGCTGGCGTCACAGAAACCGTGAAGCTGGTTCCATCCCTGGTTCCATCTCTGGATTCATTGGCAGTGATTCTGCGTGTGAACGAGAGATCATTTAGCATTGGAAGATGTGACGTGTAATTCAACCATTTGGTGTAAATTGACAGTGGTATGGCATCATCCCAATCTATTTTCTCCAACCAGAGATGTTGCATTATGAGCTTCGCATGTGTAATGACCGGTGCCCGTAGTCCGAGGGGGTCGAATACTCGTGCGATGTCCGACAAGATGATTCTTTTCGTGACACGACCATTTAGCGGTGTAGGATGAACTGTGTAGATTATCGAATCTTGCTCCGAGTTCCAATGTACTCCCAATGTCTTGATAGTGTTGTCCTCCTTGGACTGAAGCTTCAGGTTGACATGGCTGGATGGCAGACCTTCGAGGCGCTTCGTGTCGTTGGATGCCCATTGCCTCAAGTTGAGATTTCCTCGTCGGAGTAGTGCGTCGATTTCGTTGCGCAGAGTGAGCGCTTCATCGAATGTAGCTACCCCGGTCAAAAGGTCGTCAACGTAGAGGTCGTTTTTAACACCGTTGCGGCTCGTGGAAACTCGTGATCTTCGTCTTCAGCTAGCTGTTGTAGACAGCGGATAGCTAAGTAAGGTGCTGGTGATAAGTCGAACGTGATGGTGTTTAACTCGTACGTGGCTATTTGACCGTTGTCACGTCCTGAACGGACGTGGACATATATTTTTTGATTCCCTCCTTTTTTGCCTACGACAAGCGCAATAGCACGGGATGAGGGTAAAAAGGGGTAGTGCTTGGAATGAGTTGAAATTAGGAAATCATGCAGTAATTTGGTATCGAGAAATAATCCCACAAATTTGTACAAACTTAGCTAAAGGTTTATTACAAATAAGTGATCGGATGAAAAAGGTTACTTATACAGACAAAATGACAATGAAAATAACTATGAAGTCGGGGGAACAATCGGATTAACATAAAATGAAATTTGTCGCTTACATTGGTTACTGTGTTCGTGAGTGTATCAGTGTGTAGGTACGCTCGCTCGCAAGAGTATCGGTTGTCGCTCGCAGATAAGGGCCTCGTTGACGGACGCCACGCTTAGCGTTTGGAAAGCGGTCACCAGCACCAGACTCTTGGGGCGCTGAGAGTATTTATGTATATATGCGTAGTAAACAGCACTTGAACTATTTTATAGACTCGAGGCCGCGAGAGTCGACTAAACGTTTATACGACACTTCGGTCAAAACCCGAAGATGTATAATATTCGAAACTCTATGATACCGGTTCTACACTTCGAATTCTGTCAGAACAAGATTAAGAAGTGAAGTTAATTTGATGGCAGATTTTGCGAGACTAAGATCTGAACGCGATGGAAACTGTTGGAAGACTGACTTCAGGAAGGAAGTCTTTCTTTACGAGAAAATTAAGAGGGGATAACTTGTGGGAGAAGGAACTTTGAGGTTTAGCGTGATTGGTCGCGATATTCATGATTCGCAGAATCGATCTCGATCATTCCTTATATAGAATTTGCACGCATGGAAGGTAGGAGACCTTTGTTCCGTGTTTCGGCGAAACAGCGCATGGGATGTAGAGTTCGGTATCTGAGACCTAAGCATGCGCATGATCTGTGTTATGGTAAAGATTATATCGGGTGCGCGAAGAGATCGAGCGTCGGCGATTTCTCGTTTCCTGTCGGCACCATATATCGTATTATAACACGAGGCGGACCGACTGAATAAAATAAACGAAAAATATGCTCGCGGAACGTACGCAAGTTCCGTTTAATGTTGTTACGCGTCTTATTCTTAGATTTATACATTTAATACGCTTATGGCGGCAAATGAGGATATTGGGAATAACCGAGAGAAGGCACATTCGCTAGGATGTAACACCTCCCCGGTTTAAGATTGAGCGTCCCGCTCAATTATTACGAATTTTCCGAAGGTTATCTCAATATCGTCATCAGCCTATTCTTGAGTGGTTGCGATATCGGTAGATACAATTTTTTGATTCGAGTATTATGTAGACTATAGAAAAGGAAAGTATGTGTGTATTATTATTGTATATATGATCTTTGTATGAGGAAGTTCTTCTTTGTTCTCCGTTTTTTTTTTTGATAATTATGAATATATTTTTTTTTTATTTTGCGCTAAAAGTATGTGTACGAGTTTTCTCCTTTTTGGTTTTCCTCGTGCATAGATGCTTATTTACGTATTTTACCCTGTCTCTTACTTGACAAGGCTAAAAGAACGATGACAACAAAGAAAATTATTAGTATGCTCAGAATTATCCTAAGTCTCCTCGTGCGAATTTAAGAGAAGAGTAGTAGAGCTAGGCCGATTCTAACTCCGGGATGTCAGGGGGGAGCGGGGCGGGGGAGTCGAGCGCGGGGAAGCCGGGGTATGCATGGCGGAGGGAGGGGGATCCTGCATGCGGCAGCCGAGTGCGGGGTTCCGGTGGAGGGAAAAGGGAGGGGTGTTAGAGAGTGGGGAGGCTAGTTTTTGGTGACGATGTCTTCCTGGCGATAACTGGACCCGCGGGCGAGAGGGGGAAGCCGCTGTCGACTCTGTGGGGGAAGGGGCATCATAGAGTCGCGGGTCCTTGAAAACCCATAAAATCTGATAATTTATTATCAACATTTTAGATGTAAGCGGAGCATTTTTGTCTAGACTATTCACAGGAGTTTATATATATAAAAAAAAAACAACTTAGACAAATGTGTGCGTGCGTGCGTGCGTGCGTGCGTGCGTGCGTGCGTGCGTGCGTGCGTGCGTGCGTGCGTGCGTGCGTGCGTGCGTGCGTGCGTGCGTGTGTGTGTGTGTGTGTGTGTGTGTGTGTGTGTGGGTGTGGGTGGGTGTGGGTGTGGGTGTGGGTGTGGGTGTGGGTGTGGGTGTGTGTGTGTGTGGGGGGGGGGGGGAACTCCCATTTATGGCTAGGAAAATTTTCTAAATCATAAAATGCTTTATTTATTGCATGCAGCTGCAGCGTTATTCCACAACAAGTTTCAACCCGTCGAGGTTTAATTCCACAAGATTACGTCAAGATGTTCACAAGTGCAAGTATGTACGCAGTGCATCCGGCCAAGCACCCCCTGGACTTGACCAAAAACGAACAGGTTCTTGACAACAGGACAACGACAAGTTCTTGAACAGGACTTGACAAGCTCGAACAGGTTCCAAAGGTCTTGCTCCTAAAGTATTGGGGTAACTTTATTGGTTTACTGTGGGATCGTTTGCCGGAGCATCATCGGAACGATAGTGAAGTGATATCGTATCTTCCATGCATGGAGCATTATAATACGCCACAGATGAAGGATCACATTGATGGTCCCCCACCCCAACGTCGGGACTGTGAAAAGTGTTGCGAGGGGGGAAATTCTCTACGTGCGGGGTTCTTCGAACGTGTTTGAACCTGTTACACATGCCTATGATTGGATAAGTGGGGAGAAGTTTTTAAAATCTGAGTGGAGGGGTTACGAGGGAGCTTATGATTTCGTGGACCAAGCTCAGACTGCACTATTCCACCGCACCATCAACTTCTCCGAAAAGAACTTTGAAAAAGAGTGAAAATGGATCTCTCAAATATCAACAAAGTCATCCTGATGGCGGAATTCCTCCCAACGAAGAAGCTGTCAGAACTCCACGTCCATTCGGATCATCAAATCACGGACATGAGAGCTGCACAGACCAAGTTTGGAAAACGCTACATCGTGGACGTTTCAAATGAGTTTGCCGTCTTCTTGCCAGCGCGGCTGGTAAAGGCCTCCGATCAAGATCTGAAAATGTTCGAGAGTATGCTGCAACTGGCGCGCAATGGTCAACTCTACATGAAGCACATTGGTGAAAAATACAACAGCGTCGAGTTCCATCGAGTCTGAGTATGGTGGAAAAGAACGCTCGTGACGGCCCGGTGGAAACAACGAGTTCAACAGCAGCCAGCATCATCACCATCGTAGAGTGCAAGGACTATTTGTATCACATTCATCCTCATCGTAGAGCTTTCGACGCTCGAGTCTGAGTGTGATAAAAACATCGAATATAATGTAAAAAAAATTGTCGTCAAACTGTATTCGCCGTAGATATAGGAAATAAATGGAGAACGATATTCGTTCAAAATGTTTTTATTCATTTAAAAAAAAAATCCCTCGCTCACGCTTCGTACACAGAGAGCCAGCTTTTCAACGACTTTACATTCGCTTTGGCGCAATTGTATTTTGTATTGAAGGAATGATGGGGACATTTAACGTTTGCGATTTTCGGCAACTTCTGCAGCGATGGACAGTCCAGAGTCTCCAGATCGATGACTTTTGTTGCTGAATCCGCGAATCTCGATAGCCATGAGCACTTCTCGAATCCCTTGGCATAGATCGTAGGAGCTCCTTCCAAGATTCCTCGAATTGTCGTTCTAGCTGCCTCGTATGGTATGCCTCTGTGTTCCCATCGTATTCCATGATAATTGCGTTCCAGCCACTTGTTTGTCATTTTGTACTTGGCCGGTAAAGCGTCCCAGGCGAATGGTGCATCGAAGAAGAATGTCAGCGGTTCAGCTTTCTTCTCATGGAGTTTGACGATGGACATCTCCTTTAGGACAAATTCGTTGACGGGTCTCTTGAACCCTTGCACGTTGACAATAAGTTCCATGTTGACTGAAGTGGGCGCGGATCATTGGCATGATTTTATACCAATTTTTTAACCCCACCACTGATTGGATTGTACTCGACAATACGATTATGGAGGATCATGCAGTACGCTGAAGTTTGCGATGGAATATTGTTTTTCAATTCAAACTCAAGGCGCACATCAACAGGACCGGATTTGAGCGAATCGTTTTGTTTTGAGCAGTCAATGACAACGAGGGGGGCTTTTTCTAAAAATTCCATCCTACTCAGCCATGGTTCAGCCTCTTTGTTGTAATAGGTCGGTTGAAAGATTGCATACATCTCGTAGAGAAGAGCATATTGATTTTGATCAATGTTCAAATTCAAATTTCCATATGGATAACTGTAACGGGTCGGAATTTGTTACAATTAATTTTATTTGTTCGGGACTCGATCAGGGAAGAAATTAATTTAAACTCTTTGTTTTGGAGGTATTTGTTAATAAAATGGCATTTATTCAGTATTTTGACTCGATATAATATTAAAAGATTCCGGTGTACAAATGTGGTGTGTTGTCGTATTTTGTGTATTTCAATGTATCGCTCGAGTATATTTTGTATGTTTTGATGTGTCGCTGGAGTGTGTTTTGTGTGTTTTAATGTGTCGCTTCGCGGTCGGTACAATACTCAAATATCGGACTCGCCCGGATGGTAAGTGTGTTCGAGCGCGATTGCTTTACCGTGGGTCGATGATCTTCTCCCCCTTCTCCTACACGTATTGGCGCTCGCGGCGTGCGTGAGTTACGACGCGCTCTCGCCTACGTCGCGCGGAGTCTAATGAGCGCCTTTCCCTAGGTTGCGTGTGGCGCTGTCTGTCGCGGTCCACTTTCCCTAGCGGTATCGATCGCAGCGCGCTCGATCTCAATACGGCGCGCTCCCCCCTCTCTTCCTACTGTCGCTCGTTGCGCGCGGTGCCGAGCGCGCTCTCGTGCTGACCGCCCTCCCTGAGTCCCCCCACTCTATCGAGTCACGACGCGGTGGATCGCGGCGCGCTTTCGACTACCGCGCTACGGTGCGCTTTCTCGTAATTACTCCCCGTGAGCGTAATTGATTATCGCGCGTCGGTAATCGATTACTCTCACCGTGGCTAACGCCGTCGGATGGCGCCACGTGCCCGCTTATGATGATATTACCGCTTGTTACGTGTATTGTGTCGGTGTGGTGTTTGAATTTCGTGATGCCTCCTTGACCTTCGGGTTCTCCTGATATTTTCGGGAGCCCTTGCGGAGATTTTGTGTTTTACAATTGTTTGTTTGTGTGTGTGTATTGTCGCTTGCTACCTCGAATAGCACCTCGCACTTTCTATTCCCCTAATACTAATTTTCTATCTATCCTTTCGTAATTTATTCCTCCTTAATGTTTTTTAGTACTCTTTTTTCTTATTCTTCTCCCAGTTACTTTTCTTTTTGTTTCTGTATTTATTGACTTAAAAAAAACTATGTCCTAACTTTTTTAAGTTTCTTAAGGTTCCCCTCTTACTGCGTTTCCCCTCCAAATAGGTGGTACTCTGCGAAGTGGTACTTGTTAATCCACGTAAAAAGTCTAGCTCTATGAGGGCGACTCCTTCTTTCTCTTGTTTTTAAGGTTCCCCTCTTTCTGCCTTTCCCCTCCAAGTAGGTGGTACTAGGCTAAGTGGTACTTGTCAATCCACAAAGAAGTAGAAGAAGAAGTCCCCGTTCCTCCGATTTTCCTCCTCTTTTATACCCATTTTTATTTGTTTATTGTTCCCCTTCCCTTACGAATTACCCATCATTCCCTTTATTGTTAACCTTTTTTCATGTTTTAAATAAATTTATTCTTCCTTTGTTTTTTTGTTACTTTCTCTGTTTTCTTTCCAACGACTTTTCCCATTCCCTTACTTTTTACCTGTCGTTACCTTTCTCTACTGTTTTTGTTTATTTTCTGTTTTTCTTTTTCTCTCTAGTTTTTTCTACCTTAGACTGTTTTTGTTCTTTTCTGTTTTTTCTTCTCTCACTCGTCTTTCCTTTCGTTTATTGTTTTATGACCTTGACGGTTGTACCTGCCCACTTGACTTTTATGATTTATTATTCCCCCTCCCCTACTTTTCTAGTGGGTCGGTTTATCTGAATTTGTGGTGGGGGGTATGGCGCCTGAGACGGACCTGTACGTCTCAATAACATTGCGAGTTGAGGTATAGTTTGACGTCGCTCAGGTTACAATGATCAAAGTGGCTCGCATTGTGTTGTTTCTTATTTTTCCGTTCCGTCTGCAACGCGAGTATGACATATCGTGGCTTCTCCAGCTGATTCGAAGTTTTCACAGACCACACGTGCTTGGAGGTGGCAGGCAGCAATGGATATTCATACAGTTCCCATGTTCGGAAACTCATGGAGATTGGTGCGTCTTTGGCGAGAAACTTTAACAGTTGAATTTTTCGCTGATCCGAGACTGTCACATACGGCACGAGCCATTCTATTTTATGCAATACGAGTTTGTAGTCTTCGGGCGCTGTTTGTACAATGGCATTGTCGTCGGTCTTTGATCTCGTGAGAATCAACTCGTGCTTGGCATTTATGACAGATTTCCGATAATCTTCGGCAAATCCGAGGAGCATGCTGAGCGGAATGCACACATCAAAGTTTCCCGATACATCTACAATCTGCTTGGTCTCTTCGACATCGAGCCATCCAGTGTTCTCGAGCATAGAACTTTTGGCCGGTGAGAGAGATGAATATCCCTTAATTACACTCGTAATGCCGACATTCTTATTACGATCGATTTCTATGGCATTCAATTCATATCGCACTTCCTCAAACAAATGACAAATGGCATTGTTGACGAGACTTGTAGCAGTGGTTGGCGCCCCATCACGCTTGGATAATTTTCCACATATGTGTAGCGAACTCTTGCTTGGCAGGATGGAGAGGTCTTGATGTTGGATGGCAATACGGATTTCATCGCTGTTATTGAAGGTTGAAGATGCATATGGCTGATGAGCGTGAATCTCACAATGGATGATGGATTCATCAAAGACCACGGGTGTCTGAATGTTTACAATTTCTTCTTCCATTTCACGCAACAGATGCACAGAGCACAGGCTAAATAATTTTTTACACGCTTTCGCCACGCACTTTGAGACCCAAACTCTTCAAGAGTAGCACGTTTTGAGGTGTTAGCACTTTGGGCGCTGGCCGATGACTGATTGTTTTTATGCATGACCGTTTATTGTTATTGGAAGATCTGTTGAAAACAATGCCCATCACGACTTTATATGCAGGCGTATGGTGATCACTTCACCGCGGAAATTTACCAAATCACCGTCCTGATCCACTATACGAAGCTGTATCGCGTCAATCGTTCGGCTCGTGATTGGCAGATAAATTACGTGGGAGGGAACTTCAATGATCTTATAGCCTGGTGGCACAGATGGAAAAAATTTGTGAATTGTGTGTACTTTTTGTCCGTTAATATAGGCGCCAGCGGTAATGTTGCACTCGACGCGTAGCGCGTTCACTTTGAGAATGGCTACTGGAAGATCGGATTCGTGTCTTTTATTGGCTTCCAATTTGCGTGTGGTGAAGCCCAGTAGATGCCCAATAGAATCTTTCGGCTGAAAATTTACATCGCGATCACACTCGATCTCACTGCGTAGCGTGTTATTATTGGGTTTAATGCTGATTTTGATGTTTTTACGCGCCAGCTCTGCTTGTACGAACGTCTCAATATCCTCTATTTCATAACTGCCCGTAGGTATCGTCAACACCTCATCTCTCACGTAAAGTTTATCGTGGTCAATGTCGATATTGGGAATAGAGTTGAAAGTTAACAATTCCACGAGACCGAGGGTATAATTTTTGTGTGGCGAGAGTTCGATGGGGGGAAAATATTGCGCCTCAAGTATGGACGATGAGCCCGATATGGTCAATGTTAAACTATCATCCATGATGCTGGTAAATTGACAACTGAATTCTCCACGTCATTTTCCTCCTATATATAGTGTATATTTGTCTTTGTGCTGCAGCTGCCGACAAAGAAACTTGAGGCACAAATGTCCACATTCAATCGTATCATATTCCTGATATCTAGTATAATTATAATGAACGCTACCGACACGGAAATATCTCATGAGCTCGGATGGTGGTGGAAGATTGCCGAAACTATCAAAGTACATGACTTTCGATCCGGTCTTTTTGTAAGCGACCCAGTGTGTTCCAGGACCGACATTTTCATCCAAATTTACAATTGCTGCTTCACATTTGAGAGGTCCGCTCGCTGGCAATGTATTGCGCATGTAAACTCCACGAAAATGTGGAATCTTTAGGATTTTTGCATATTTGAGTAGGTCGCGGTCGCTGAGGGGTTGGTGTGGTAGCGTTACTTCTAGTTTTTTGGCTTAATATGAAGGCCCAATCCCTGCTTATATGGTTTCAGATGTAGACCCTGACCTAATGCAATTGCTTCAATTGTTCGATTATGACGCTTACTTTCATCCAATTCACGCTTAGCTGCTTGATCAGCATTTACAGCTTTAACTATACTAGCCGCACCACCCGACAAAGCTCCCGCAGCGCTAAGACCCGCAAAAATGGGCACGAGGAAGGGTAATAAACCACCAATTTTATGGGGTACAGGTAAAACGCGAGGTGTGCGCACTTTACCACCTTGCAACTTTACCGCTGCACGAGCACCCTTTAGAGCTGATTTGATAATCTTATGCGGATCATTACTTTCAATCATTGTCTTCTTTGCAGCGCCAATTATCTTTTTCAAACAAACGCCACCCTTGCGGGTCTTTATCCCCATGCCAAATTTTCTCTTTGTCTTCATAATATTTGCCACACCCCAAGCACTGACTTTTTCACCGATACTAGCGTCTCTCGCGGTAACACGTTGCCTAGCCTGTTCAGCCAACACTTTATCCGCCAGATGTCTCGCCTCGAGATTATCTGGATTTTTCGAATACGCAATATCGTGTTGTTTGCAAGCCGTATCCAATGGATTAATGCCCGGATCACCACGAGCAAGGCGCTTGGCCAACTTTGTGCCTGGTCCACAATACTGATATCCAGGCAAATGTAGTTCAACGGGGAGTTTGTTGATTAGGCGGTTGACCAAACCTTTACCACTCTTTCCATGCACAATCATGTCTAAAGACAATACGCGACTGACGGATAATCCCTATAAGAAGCCTATTTATATGATTTCGCCATTAGTCGTGTGTGAGATGACGAAAAGAAACAAAAACGCCATGGGAATTTATTGCCGGATAGCATACGTGCACTGTTTTGCGGTCCATCAAATTGTGGGAAAACCAATGCTTTGCTCACTCTCATCATCCATCCGAATGGTTTGAGATTTGAGAACATTTACTTGTATTCCAAATCGCTGAAGCAGCCAAAGTATAAGTTGCTCGAACAGCTACTCGAACCTGTGAGTGGAGTTGAATATCATCCATTCGAGGCGCATGAACAAGTGATAGCACCAAGTGATGCACGATCCAACTCTATATTCATCTTTGATGATATAGCATGCGAAAAGCAGGATAATGTTCGGGCCTTCTTTTCCATGGGACGCCATGAGATTGTTGACAGTTTTTATCTTTGTCAGACATACACTCGTATCCCCAAACATCTCGTGAGGGATAATGCAAATTTCGTGGTACTTTTCAAGCAGGATGATATGAATCTCAAGCACGTGTACAATGACCATGTTAATACGGATATGACTTATACGTGCTTTAAAAACATGTGCGTGAAATGCTGGAATTCTGACAAGTATGCATTTATCACGATTGACAAGGATAGCGATATCAATGATGGTCGATATAGACAAGGTTTTGATTATTTTCTCACCATTGATAAATGACTCGTCGCTGGTAGTTGAAGAGACAGTATTGCGCATGCCGTGGTAGTGACAACATGAAGAGCGAACAATTGTTGCGTGAAAAGGATGTATTGCGTGAAATTGCCAAGGCGAGCGATGCAATCAGACGAAAGCATCGAATGATGAAAATTGGGAAAGATAACGATCAGCAGAGAATGCAGGATGTCTTTAAGCCTATGGTGGGGCCATTGGAGAAATTGGTGTCGTATAAAAACGGTGAGGTGGTGGCGGTGAAGGAGGAAATTAAGGATGAAAAAGTCGGTGATAATGTTGAAGAGGAAAGAGAAGATGCGTTAAATAGTGTGAAAAATCAAAATGCGGCACATGATTCCTTGAAGAGTGAAACACAAGATTCGTTTAAATTGATATATGAGGATGATGATGATGACTCGCAAAATGTCGATGAGCTGATCAACGAATATCTCCTGCTATTACAAACAAATAGAAAGGCAACCTTGGATGTATTATACGGTGTACGAAATCTCGCTAACAACAAATTAATGATTGGCAATTCTCCGATAATTTTCGACTCTCAACACATTCGTGTGGGAGATGCGAGTTATGCGAAAACTGTTGGATTAACGGAGCTGTTGTTTAAAAAAGTGCCTAATGTCGAAACTCTCACACCGGATGATTTGAAAAACTACGAAAAGATTGTCATTGCGACTAATGCTCACAAAAAATTGTATAAGCCTAGTGAGGCTGTACGACGTAACACCAGCCACAAATTTAACACATATATCGCAAATATAGTCGATCATCATGTGGGACAGGGTATGCCAAAGTATAAGCTGGCTAGAAAAAACACCCAATTGGACTATATTTATTGGGACAATCCAAACGAGCTAGTGGATCGTCTTCGCTTACTTCTGGCATCACAAGCAGCCGGAAATTCATCACATGCGAACGAAATTATATCGATTATCGAGGAATTGTGTGAAGCTGAAATCATTTATTAACTCGACGTCGGAGAATTTACGCATTCTCATCATGAGTGTCGATGTGTTTGGACGGCATTCAAGTAGGAGTGTACTCCACCGTAAGCAAGGTCCTCCAGGTCGACCCGGGATTGGCTTTAGAATTACCGCAGATGGTCATTATGATTTGGGGCAGAAACGATTGTGTAACATTGCTAATCCGGAAGGAGAAGATGACGCCATCAGTTTAAGCGCGTTACAAAAGAAATCTCGAACTATCATTAAGAACATACGCAAAGAAATGAATGAGAGTAGTCAGTTGTTGGTTAATGGACTTGAAGCTACGATAAGAGACATTGCAAAGACGCTCGAGGCCGATATCAAAACTCTACAAGATTTGGTGATTCGTAATTCACACGTCATTGCTGAATTGGATGCGCGACTGCGTGGACTGGAAAATGAACGAGAAAAGGAGCGCTCTCGTGCTAGAGTTACATAAGCCTGCTCAACGAAACTATCCGCGTCGACATGTGGCCATCCGTGGCTTGGACGAACCTGGCAAGCCGATCTCGTCGATATGTCATCATACGCGCGTCAAAACTCCAAACACAAATTTCTTCTCACCGTCATCGATACATTCTCAAAATTCGCCTGGGCCGTGCCAATGCTGAGTAAGAGTGGTAAAGATGCAGCAGTCGCAATGAAGTCGATACTCGTTAAGGGACGCATACCGCAGAACTTACACGTCGATCGGGGAAAAGAATTCTACAATTGTGACTTTAAGGCCATCATGAAGAAGTACAATATTCACATGTATTCAACATATAGCAACTTGAAGGCATCCATTTGCGAGCGTTTCAATCGTACATTGAAGAACAAGATGTGGATGCAATTTAGTCTTCGTGGTAATTATAAGTGGATCAATATTCTTGATAATCTAATTGCCGAGTACAACGATTCTGTACACCGCACCATTAAGATAAAGCGGAGAAATGTCAACGCGGAAAATGAGAAGCAATTGCAGCAGATTTTCAATAAGCCTCCAATGAAAAGATCGCCGAAATTCGCCGTTGGTGATAAAGTGAGAATCAGCAAATTTAAGACTGTTTTCGAAAAGGGTTACACCCCAAACTGGACAACGGAAATATTTACAATCTATCGTGTGAAAAAAACTCATCCCGTGACGTACCACTTGAAGGACTATAAAGATGAACCGATCGCCGGTGGTTTCTACAAACAAGAGCTTCTCAGGGTCAAGCACCCCGATATCTATTTCATTGAAGCGGTATTGAAGAAGCGCGGTAATCGAATGTTTGTAAAGTGGTTAGGTTTCGACAATAGCCACAATAGTTGGATAAGTAAATCCGATTTGTAGTCGATAATAAAGAAAATGGAAAAATATGTATTGTGACGGTGTTTTCTAGCACCGTCCCTTGAAATAAAGGAAAAGTAAAAGGGAAGCTTCCTATCTGTCTCCGCTCGACACTTCGGCCACGCTACGCTCCCGCAACGTTTTTCTAGGGCATTAAATGTTAATATTTTGATTATTAATTACGTCCCGCGACCACGTTTGTTCTATGAGCCATTCGGGAATCCTGGAGGAAAGGGAGAGGGGAAGGAAAGAACGAATTATCGAACCAGCGAAAGTCCAAGGAAAGGCGACCAAAGAGACAAGGAGGACAAAATATCGGGTAGCATCAGCGTATTTCGAGCAAGGCTCATACGCTTGTCTCGAGCAGCTCTCAAGGCCAAGGCTTGGACGAAAGATTCAACACAAAAGGAAAGAGGGAAGAAGACAGCGAATAAAATCCGTTAAAACGCTGGAATTTTCGAGAACGAATATTCCGTTGTTCTCGTGCGCGCGCCTCTCTTTCCAAAAACCAGGGCAGTAGGAAAAATTAGAATTCTCCCGTCATCAAATTCATGTCATCGCCAATTCCCGCTTGGGAAGGTTTTCTCGACATGCTACGTCATCAATTCCCTCAAAACCATTGTAAAATAGCGAGCCAGGGGTATAGGGCGTCGTTAAAGACGAGTAGCCTTTTTCAATAAAAGAACGAAATATTCGCTCGGCGCCCCGTCTCACGCTCGCGTTGAGATCTCAGGAGAAGGACCTGTCGATCATCGGGGAAATATTCGAAGCAAGTAGAGGAGTGGGAGGGAGAGTCCACTGCCCTGCTCGCGACACGGAATTCGGAGAGATTTTCGTGAAGTATCGAGCGGAGAGGACGTCTAATCGCACTATCGGAATTGTAGCCGTGAGTTATACTTTCCAGCCACTTTCCCGTTTGGTCAGTGGGTCGCGATCGAATTTGTCCAGTCAAATCAATTGAGTCTCTGTAACTTCAATCGTTCTTTCGAACCCGGGACAAATTAACGGCGGAGTTTCCTTCATAAAAATCCCGAGAAAACGCGGTCGCGGTGACGACTTTTCCACGTTTTGGAAGATTCGCCTAATAATTACCTCCTGTTTCCCGTGCTCTCGGTGCGCGGGTAAACTAAGTAATAAAAATCGTGGCCGTACGCGAGAATCTCCAATTTTGGTTAATAATTATTCGTGAAAACTCGAAGAGAAGAATCGCGAACGGGTTGCGGTACGTGTGTGTGAGTGTGAGGAGAATTGAACGAATGGGCCGGTGATACAAATCCCCGCGGAAGACCAAGCTCGGCCGAGTAACCGACTATCGGGGGCTCGGTTATTTATTGGAACATCTTGCGATCTAATTAAAACATCTTTAATAAAGTCCCGTCCACGAGTAGCTCCGTGGCGGAGAGAAAACGAGCACGTGTTAGATTATAAAGAGTGTAGGTTCCCGGCCGAATCGAAAGAGCGCGCGGGTGTGAGTGAGTTTCCGATTTTTCTCTCGAGTTTCGGTAATAAAAGCGCGTGATTTGCCTCGTAACTTCATGCTTTCGTGAGCAATCATCCTGGACAGATATTATTGTGGACTCTAAATTGTTAATAAACGACGGGAAGAATGTTCGTCTCGAAATTCCACCTGAAAAATTTATTTTTGAACTATTTCCAGTTTCGCCCCGCCCTTCCCGCTGAACAAAGCCGGTCAACCGTCTTTCTCTCTCTTCATCGTTGAGTCGCTTTGCGACTGGCGCCCACGGATTTTGGTAATCAAATAAAATCAGCGAAAAAGAGAGAGAGAGGCTTTTGTGGCGGAATAATTTTTACTTGATTAAAAATTTGGTCACAGTATGTTTTATGACTCTTGACCTGTTGATCGTCCCCGCATCCCTCCAAGGCCTCCGACCGACTCCACAGCAGGCTTGCTTCCCCCCCCCCTTCTCGCCGTCGCCCTTTTTCGTGGAACGTGAGGAGATGGATAGAGTGAATAAACACATGTGATTATAAAAAGTCCGCTTCTTTATTTACGGAAAATAATAAATCCATTCTTGCACAATATATACAACAAACATAATTTTAACATCGAGTGAACAAAATATATACATAATTTTCACAAGTTTTATACATCAATATTCACAAAAATTTACACAATTTTACATCAAGGTTGTGGAAAAAAAAATGACAAATCTTTTCACGATGGTATTCTGTAATGCCCCCATGGTAGGGTATCAGAAGTCCCCGGTATGATATATCGCTTATCATCATGAGGACTTACAGCGATTTTCGTCTCACGAATGGTGTAAACCTTGTGCAACTTCGATCGAATACACGTTTGACTACGCTCCATTTCAATATTTTCCTTCAAGCATTGAGCATAATCATTAAACGTGATTGTCCTCGCCACAACACTACTCTTGACACCTTTAACTTTTTTCGTGTCCTTCTTACCCTCGACACGTGTCGCGTACATTTTCGATCGAAGTCCAATGAACTCGGTCATAATTGCATCATTGCATTCGTCTTTCATGAGACCGGGTACCTTCTTGTTGACAAGCGGCATATCATACCTATTGTCCGCTGAATAGTCGCTCGTATCAAATTTTTCAATGTCACACTTCATGTCTGCATATACATCTTCGCTCTCAATGGCATATATGAGGCTATCTGTATCGGTATACATCACTTTACATTTATTCCGATACAATGGTACCACATACTCGTGATGAAATCCATACAAGCACGTTTTGGGTATGTCGAGTATGCACATACCCACATATATCGGCTTGTTGAACTTCACCTCGAGATTGCGCAATTCTACGGCAACGAGGTTTTCGGAAAAAACGCTTCGGCTGTGGAAGTTTGGCTTCGCAATCATTGCCTCCGCGCCATACCTGCCCTCACATCTACATGATTGCGCACATTCTCCATCGTTTTGCCAAACACAGCATTATTTATTAATTTGAATAAATTCTTTTCAAAATCGTTTTTGGCCAGCGTTCGAAACTGAGTATTTAACTCGATATATGAACGTAGCCATGGGTATTGTGTGAATTGTAATACCCTATGGATTTTCGTGAGGCAAAGTCCATGACGTAAACATTGTTGTAAATTTCTGTAGTGTATGATGTAGCGTTTTTTTATCGCAGACGGTTGCTAGCAGCTTTTCGTCCCGCTTACCTGGTGGTTTTTCGTGTATTGGGCAAAACGGTAGGTCTTTGTGCGCATCATGTAGAGATTGGGGATATTCCAAGTCGACCTCAAGGATGTAGCCTATAGGTGAGTCTAGCTCGATGGATAATGGATCAAACTTGGACACGTCGTTGACCCATCGAAAATCTGCATATGGCAAGGGTTGACACATTGCCCATCCATACAAATTGTTGACGTCAAAATACATCAAGTATGATGATGCTTTCGACGGATCAAACGACTCCATGTACTTATTATTAGCGTGTGCATATCGGTTTGAGCATTGACTGAGACCACCGCGTATACCCCGCTCAACGAATAAAACCATGTCGATGTCAGTTAGTAATTCAAACTTGACATTCGAGTGTTTTAACATTGCATCCTAGGTATACCCCGGCAATGTGTAGTAATACGCGGGATCTAGGCCATAGCTCTCAATGCACGTATTCCGAAAGTTTTCGAAAATATCAGCTAATAACAAGACATCTGTCTTCAAGTACAAATCGCTATAATCACCCAGCGTTCGAATGGAGAACCGCTTCCAAACGTTCTCCGCATGTGCGTACTTGCTCTCGGATACTGTAGCATCTGTCAGGGAACTATAAAATGCGTCACGTGGTGGTAAGCAAGTGTCGTCCAACCTGCTCACGTTGTCAATATACTCATAAGGGAAGACCCCTTTTCGCGTCAGCAAATTGAAATTGTCCGTTGATAGAGTTGAAAATTGCACGCGTAAAATTTTGAGTTTGTCCTCGGTCAAAAATGAGGCTAATTTGTCGAGACTGGTATTGAGAAATTTGTATGAATCGATGAAGCGCAATTGGATTTTCTGTTTAGAATCGTCTGTGATGTGAATGTGCTTCGTGAAGGAGATGTATTTCTCTTTTGTGATTGGAAGCACATCGGTCTTTCCTTCGAACGCTGTGGCTACTTCCTTGATGATAAAATGTGCATCGTAACCCGATAAATTGTGAAAAACTACTGGAATGAAGAAAGACTGTTTGTAGTTTAAATTGCAATTAGAATGGGCAGGGCCTCTATAGCGTCCAGTCAGATGGCAATGATCTCGAACGCGTATATCGTCTTGCGCGAATGGTTTCCTGCATATATGACGTTGGGTCGCTTTGCGAAAACTTGTCCACTCGCTTGGTGTCAGATAAATCATTGGGACATTGTCGCAGAAAATTTCTTTTATGCGCAATGCTAGATTTTTCAGTTCTTCGAAAAACCACGATACAGAATCAGCACTGCGACGCGAGTGATATGAAGACAATGAATCGTCATACGAACAACGCACGTAATATCCAATACTAAACACTTCATGGTGTTGATACATATCTTTCGCTTGAGTCTTCTCATCGGTCTTTGCCAGCACACACTCCAAATCAGCATACACGATGAAAGGATGTCGCTCTTTCCGGTTAAAGTTGGTGAACTGGAGCCACTTGTTGGTGTCATTCGGTAGTCGGATCGCGCAGTCGTTTATTGCTCCACAATCGACCTCGTGCGATTGCAATTTATCCTCGGATCCGAAGTGATGCAAACACCTGCAAACAAAAAAAAGATTGTTTTTGTTTAATTCGTCTAGCATATATAATTACTTATATATATATATATATTATGGTAACTACATACCGATCACAGATATATTTTTTATGTCCCTTTTTGCTCAGTTGCTTCGTCACGAGTCTCGACAGATTCTTGATCCATACGAAGTGCCCCACATTGTTGTCCTCAGTATCTTGCATGTACAGCAAATTGATGTGCTTTTCCTTCTTATTTTGAGTCACGCGTATTGGAACGATGTCCTTTTTGGCGGTGGTGGTGGTGGTGTACACGTTGATGGATAAATTGTTTTGCAGCTCAAATTTTTTTATTTGGTGTATGGTTACCGGGAATTGAATGTCCTGTAGATTCAGTACGCTTGAGTAATGTGGGTAAGATGGCGGACGGTCACTGTTTCGTTCGGCTGGGTATAAAGCAGCGACAACTGCCCACGCGAAACATGCGTTATCGTTGGATTTGACGTTGATCACAGCTCTCTTCATCATTATTTCCCGCGGTAATGATATGGAGCACCCAGCACGCATCGGATTATACTTATTCACATTTATCGTGAGGTTAAGTATTTTCCGTAGAGCCCAGCCACTATCTCGTTCTTGAAATTCGTCGAGTAAGGTTAAAGTGGGCTCCATAACGCGTTGCTGGTACCACTCATTCAAATCGCTTGTGTTAAAGAGTTCACAGTTTCGCGTGTTGACACTTTTATTAGCATGTTTGTCTCCACTCGCGAATTCACCATTGAACACTGCATTAACTTTGACACTGTTGTGTTTGCAGATAGTATTTTGCACATGTTGAAGCACTAGGTCGCGAGCATCGTTGAGAAATTGCCGTGGTTCGATGTGGTTGCGATTGATTACGGAACCGGTCAATATTCGACTATTGAAGGATGTGTCAATCTCTCCCCAGATTAGCCTATGATGACCGTGTCCTGCACCCGTGTGTATAAAATGATTACGCACAGAATTCCTCGGCAGGGTCTCAGTTCTGCACAGTGCAGTTCGACACCGAGTCAGCCCGCCACTGTTCAATTCGACGAAGCGGGCAGTTCGCCACCGAGCCAAATCGACGGCCGTAGCAGCTCGACATTTTCCCGACGCTCGCGTATCCCCACTCTTCAGATTCGGGCCGGGCGATTCGCTGCCCTGTGTCAGTTCGCCACCGAGTCCTCCCTGCACAGCGTAGCGTGCTCAACTTACATTTCCTAGCGGCTGTACTTTTTTCGAATCACCCATACCCGGGAACGAGAAATATACGAGCAAAATGTTTTCGCATGTACCGACTTCCCGCTCTGTCAGTTCTCTAGTTTATCGACTGATTCTGAATGGAAGTTTCACGAGCGGCATTTTGTTATAACTTTATTCTTTAATAATGCCACGAACATATATTTAGTCTCTTAAAATTTTAATTCATCCATAATTCGGGAAAAAGCGTCATTTTTGAGTACTTGAGAATAACGATAAGCAATACTAAGAGAACTGAAAACTTATATAATAATCGTGTGAAAGAAAAACTGGTGGCCTCGTACAGTTCGACAGTTTTTCGTTGCCGTTGAATATAGGATAATGTTCTTCAAGAGGATGTTTAATTTTGTTCTGAATTTCGTTTCTTGTGGCTCTTGGTTTATTCGTAAAAATCATCGTGCAAAGTCTAAATTTTATAATCAACTTTTTAATCATCAAAAATATCGCTGAAAAAGCATATGCAGTTACAAGAAATTAATATCATGAAACGATTGGAAATAATATTGTTGTCAATATTCCTCATATATGTTCCTTTCATTACAGATTGAAACGTCCACATTATTATTATCCATGTTGTTCAAATACTTAATGCCAAAGAACAGTGCATGTCGGATATATTTTTTTTCATTAATGTGTGACATGTCGTCTACTATATATGAAAAAATTGAATCATCGTATAACATGAATACGCTGTATTAAAAAGCGCAGAATCATAAAGGGAGGGGGGGGGGTGGAAGGTTAATTTGCTATAAAAAAGCATAATCTCGATATTTTTTGTTGACGTACTGTTTGTATATATTTATATAATTAGTATAAAATAAAAGGACATTTGAAGAATATTCTGTGAAATTTTCGTTAATAATTGTGCAGAAATGAGCCAGTGACAGGAAATCTTCTCAGAGGCCACAAAAGTTACATTGCGGTGAACTGCATAACTCACCACTGGATCGCCCGAAAAAAAATTCAACAAGATCGTATTATTTAATAAGTTTCTTGAGGTAACGCTGTCGAGTTTTTATTTTTATTTTTATTTCTTTTCAATTTTTAGTCAGACTGAGAAGACAAAATAGCGATTTTTCATTTAAAAAATTGGAACCCTTATTATTGCAAAATGAATTAAAATGATAAAAACAATCGACAGCGTTACCTCAAGAAACTTAATAACTAATACAATCTTCTTGGATTTTTTTCTCGGATGATCCAGTGATGAGTTATGCAGTTCACTGCAATTTTTTTGAGGTGTCTGCAAAGATGTGCTGTCAACGGCTCATTTCCGCATAATTATTAATGAAAATTTCACAGAATATTCTTCAAATGTCCTTTTATTTTATACTAATTATATAAATATATACAAACAGTACGTCAACAAAAAATATCGAAAATATGCTTTTTTATAGCAAATTAACCTTCCACCCCCCCCTCCCTTAATGATTCTGCGCTTTTCAATACAGCGTATTCATGTTATACGATGATTCAATTTTTTCATATATAGTAGACAACATGTCACACATTAATGAAAAAAAAATATATCCGACATGCACTGTTCTTTGGCATTAAGTATTTGAACAACATGGATAATAATAATGTGGACGTTTCAATCTGTAATGAAAGGAACATATAAGAGAAATATTGACAATAATATTATTTCCAATCGTTTCATGATATTAATTTCTTGTAACTGCATATGCTTTTTTCAGCGATATTTTTGATGATTAAAAAGTTGATTATAAAATTTAGACTTTGCACGATGATTTTTACGAATAAACCAAGAGCCACAAGAATCGAAATTCAGAACAAAATTAAACATCCTCTTGAAGAACATTATCCTATATTCAACGGCAACGAAAAACTGTCCAACTGTACGAGGCCACCAGTTTTTCTTTCACACGATTATTATATAAGTTTTCAGTTCTCTTAGTATTGCTTATCGTTATTCTCAAGTACTCAAAAATGACGCTTTTTCCCGAATTATGGAAGAATTAAAATTTTAAGAGACTAAATATATGTTCGTGGCATTATTAAAGAATAAAGTTATAACAAAATGCCGCTCGTGAAACTTCCATTCAGAATCAGTCGATAAACTAGAGAACTGACAGAGCGGGTAGTCGGTACATGCGAAAACATTTTGCTCGTATATTTCTCGTTCCCGGGTATGGGTGATTCGAAAAAAGTACAGCCGCTAGGAAATGTAAGTTGAGCACGCTACGCTGTGCAGGGAGGACTCGGTGGCGAACTGACACAGGGCAGCGAATCGCCCGGCCCGAATCTGAAGAGTGGGGATACGCGAGCGTCGGGGAAATGTCGAGCTGCTACGGCCGTCGATTTGGCTCGGTGGCGAACTGCCCGCTTCGTCGAATTGAACAGTGGCGGGCTGACTCGGTGTCGAACTGCACTGTGCAGAACTGAGACCCTGCCGAATTCCTCAACCCTTCCAGCCGCGCTATTTGGGCTATCAATGATTGTTGAAGTCCAATTGATAGTCGCGGGCGCTTAATCCGGCTTTGCGTTTCCAATTCTTCGATAAACTCAACGCACCGTTGTTCCCACACAGCAAAATCTTCGTATGAACTTAGAAGCGCGGCTTGGTCGTGCAAGATTTGTTCTGACTTCTCCGCGTTGCCCTCCATATTTGATGAAACGAGGCTTCCCAAAAGAGATGATGTTCACTAACTGACTGCTCGATCTAAAGTGTGAACACTTTTGAGCGCAGCCGATCATTAAAAATGGTTTTCCCCTTTAAACATTTTTCATCTTTCCCTACCATCTCGGAAAATATCACCAACCCACGAGAATTTTCTAATATCGCATTGGATTGCCGGGAAAAATAAAAGAGCATCTCAGTCGAGATGCGTGTAGTGAAAAAAAAAATTCATGGGGCTCTCCATCGGCGCTCAAGTGGTCCACGGTCGAAGCCTAAAAAAGGTCTTTATCCATAGACCTCCGAAAGTTTATAGTTTTTTTAAATAAACACCGCGTTATCATATATGTCTTTATCGCGTTATCTCTACGTCTCTACGCGTTATCTGAATAGCAGGGCAATAAAAAAATCTAATAGCTTGGAGAGTGGTATTAACGAAGAAAAAAATCCTTAACCATAGGGCTAACTTGTCCAGACCTGCATGATCTCAAGTGTCGACATCAAGGTTTGACGTTGCACTCTCTGTATATATTATCATTCAGAGGTGAATAACTAAAGCCCTGTAAAATGGAAATGCATTTTTTTCCCGGATTACTGCCTTCGTCGCATGGTGTCGTAAAATTTTATGGGTTTTCAAGTGTGGACCTATGGAATGATGAGGCTCGAGTTGCACATGCGAAGCGATAGGGTATGACGGTCCCTGGCGCCCGACGTAAGAAAAAAAAAGAGTCGTAAAATTTGAGACTTTCGGATAAATTCGGATTTAAATTAAATTCTCGATAAATTCATGCGCCTTCTCTTAGCCTTCTACGTAACACACACACCACACACACACACACACACACACACACACACACACGCACGCACGCACGCACGCACGCACGCACGCACGCACGCACGCACGCACGCACGCACGCACGCACGCACGCACGCACGCACGCACGCACGCACGCACGCACGCACGCACGCACGCACGCACACACACACACACACACACACACACACACACACACACACACACACACGCACACATTTATCTAAGTTGTTTTTTTTTAATATATATAAACTCCTGTGAATAGTCTAGACAAAAATGCTCCGCTTACATCTAAAATGTTGATAATAAATTATCAGATTTTATGGGTTTTCAAGGACCCGCGACTTTATGATGCCCCCTCCCCCACAGAGTCGACAGCGGCTTCCCCCTCTCGCCCGCGGGTCCAGCTATCGCCAGGAAGACATCGTCACCAAAAACTAGCCTCCCCACTCTCTAACACCCCTCCCCTTTCCCTCCACCGGAACCCCGCACTCGGCTGCCGCATGCAGGATCCCCCCCCCCCTCCGCCATGCATACCCCGGCGTCCCCGCGCTCGACTCCCCCGCCCCGCTCCCCCCTGAGATCCCTAAGTTAGAATCGGCCTAGCTCTACTACTGAGAAGGAACGAGGTTTGGAGGATTGATTGTTTTCTGGTCGAAGAAATTCGCATTTATCCGGTTGTAGTTTGAGATTGGCTTTGCGCAATCGTTCCATCAGTTCGTGGATCTTTTTACCGTGCTCCTCTAGGTCCCTGGCATACACTACGATATCGTCGAGATAAACAAAGAGGGATACTCCTTGGAGTCCACTCAATACGATATCCATTAAGCGCTGGAAGGTTGCCGGGGCATTTTTAAGCCCGAATGGCATTCTTGAAAATTCGTAGTGCCCATGTGGGGTAGAGAAAGCGGTTTTCGATTTATCTTCATCATTCATTTCGATCTGGTGGAAACCGGATGCTAAATCGAACACTGAAAAATAATTCGCGCGTCCCAACTGATCCAGAATATCTGTGATGTTGGGTAGCGTATATGAGTCACCGATTGTTTTTTCGTTCAAAGCACGAAAGTCAATTACCATTCGCCAACGTTTGTTACCGTTGGAGTCTGGTTTTTTCGGGACTATCCACACGGGACTGTTGTTTGGAGATTCCGAGTGGCTTATGACGCTTGTTTCTAGTCGCTCGTCCACTTGACGCTGGACTTCGCCCTTGAGCGCTTGGGGGAACCGATACTGTTTAGTGTTTATCGGCAGGTCGTCGACCGTTGGGATCTTATGTCGAAGCACATGTGTGGCTTCTAGAGGTTCGCCCTTTACATGGAATCTGTCTGAATATTGTTCGATTATTTTTTCGACATGTTCTAATTCGATTTTTGCAAGGTGGTCGAGTCGCAAGAGACTTTTTATTATTTTTGAGCGCTCTGAATTATTTTTCTTTATACGCGATGTTGATTCAGAGGCAGGAACGCAGATCACGTTTTGACTCGATTTTTGACTTTTATTTCGATTTATTTCACTGTTTAACTGTTCGTTACAATTGACCTCGATTTTTGAACTTTCGATCGATTTCATTTTTGAGTTTTTCGCGTTTTTATTTTTGTCTGCCTTTGATTTTTGGCTCAGAATTTGACTGAAATTTTTATTTTGATTGATGTTGATTCTCGTTCTTTCGTCGCTACAAGACTTGTTATTTGATTCGACATTTGTCATCGAAATTTTGGAATTGGCCATTTTCGGGCTTTGGATCGGCGCAATTGTCGTGCAATTTACGCTTGAATTAGGAGGGTCACGAGGGATTGAACGAGAATTTGAAACTGTCGTACAGTCTGAACTGGGAGTATTTTCTGACAGGTCTTCGATAGCGTCGAATTTCTGCAGCTCCACAACTGGAACGATCAGTTTGACAGCGTCATTTGTGGTATTATAAACCTTCAAATAAGCCTTTCCGTCGATGTTTGTCACCAGGCAATCGCCGGCGTATACACCTTGACGGATTTTCAAAAGCGAGAGGTATGCCTCTTTTATTATGCTGTCTTTTACCTTCACGAAGAAGGGAGTTTCCGAACGCGCGGGGATTTATATCACCTCGTCGGGTTCGGTTCTTTTTTCGAAAGGCCATGATTTATCCCCACACTCGAGGCATTCTGTTCGATAATTGATATTGGACTTGGTTTCATAAAAATATGTAGACCCCAGCAGACCGGGGTAGGGAAGCGGCACATTGTCGGGCATAATGTGAAATAGCGATTCGAAGTCGAATACGCGAAGTAGCACGCTCCCTAGTCCAAAGACCGGTAATTCGGATATGCCTGTTAATTTAATGACATCTTCTTCGTTGATGTCTACCATATTTTTTGTATATGCTTTCTTTATCAAATTGGGGATGGCACCGCTATCTAATAGCATCGAAATTGCCCCTTTTTCCGGTAGTGCCCCGATACACACCAAGGGCAATGTGTTGAAATTTTCCGACTTTATTGCATAGGTCGGATAGTTTCGTTCGGCTCCCCGAGAGAGACGGCGTTCGCTTGACGCGTTTGAGTGGGCGGGCCGCTCGGCGCGTCTGTCCGAGGGGCACTCGGCCCGTTTCCCGACTGATTACGAGAATTATTATAATCGCGAGCACGACAGTTTTCGATAGTGTGCCCGACCTTTTTGCAATACCGACAGGTTGGCGGATTAGAATTCGGGGGATTGTTTCGAAATTTAAAACATCGATCCGCGGTATGACCCTGCTTATGACAGAGTGGGCATTGAGGACCGGGCGAGCGGTGTGACTGATTGCCAGAAAAATTTGAAGAATTTTGGTTAAGGTAGCAATTTTTCGCGATGTGACCGGGTTTATCGCAGATTTGACACGTGACCGATTTTTGAGCGATTTGATTATTCCACATTGATCGGCTTTGTGACCTTTACTATTGCATTTTTGGCATGTGATTGTCGCAAATCGGCAAGCTTCGCTCGAATGTTCGTCCTTTTTACAGATGTTACAGGTTTTTACCGATTTGTTCGGAGCGGATCTAATAGAGGACGAGAGAAGTTCCTTACGAGCTTCGAGGTCGCGTTCGATTTTGATCGCATGATCTATGGCGATCGAGATATCGTCGCACCGAGGGAGACGCTGTTCTATCTCCAATCTTAGCCCGCGTTTGAAACACGAGAGGAAGTAGCCGTCTAAAGTTTTTCTGTGAGCGGCACTTTCCGTGCCGTTTTGGGATGCTGGTTGAGCATCGAGTATTTCCCTAGCTTTATCCCTAATTGCAGTGAAAAAATCTATCACGGTTTCACCGCTTCCTTGAAAAATGTGACTGAGTTCTCCCAACAGTTGCACCTCAGTTTTGTTTGGAGCATATAGTTTCTTTAAAAAGTTCAGAAGAGATTCTACTGTTTCGAACGTGGACGACCGGATGACCTTCTTAGCCTGACCCTTTAGCTTGTTTCGAATTACTCTCACAAACCGTGCTTCGGATCTGGGCGGAAGCGACGCCAATGCGTCTTCGCATCCGGCTACAAAATCTGAGAAGGAGCTACCTTTCCCGTCAAAATCCGGGACCATTTCGATAGCTTCCCTTAAAGATACGTAAGCGAGTGACTGATTTGTACCTAGCGCCATATCTATTGTGTTTTCGTTATCGACTTTTTGGGGTAATTCTAATTTTTTTACTGGCCGTTTCTTAGGTTCGAGACCGGGTAGCAATTGAGCGTCAGAACTCCTAAAAAATAACCCGATGATTCACCTAAGTCGTCAGTGATATTTAAATTCAATTCACTAGCTATTGATTCGTCCCCGGACATTGAATCAATCGGCACATTCCCTTTTTAATATCCCGGACGAGCCCCCAAAAATTAATATATCACGTCCTGAAGGGACGTGGGCATATATTTTTTGATTCCCTCCTTTTTTGCCTACGACAAGCGCAATAGCACGGGATGAGGGTAAAAAGGGGTAGTGCTTGGAATGAGTTGAAATTAGGAAATCATGCAGTGATTTGGTATCGAGAAATAATCCGACATATTTGTACAAACTTAACTAAAGGTTTATTACAAATAAGGGATCGGATGAAAAAGGTTACTTATACAGACAAAATGACAATGAAAATAACTATGAAGTCGGGGGAACAATCGGATTAACATAAAATGAAATTTGTCGCTTACATTGGTCGCTGTGTTCGTGAGTGTATCAGTGTGTAGGTACGCTCGCTCGCAAAAGCATCGGTTGTCGCTCGCAGATAAGGGCCTCGTTGACGGACGCCACGCTTAGCGTTCGGAAAGCGGTCACCAGCACCAGACTCTTGGGGCGCTGAGAGTATTTATGTATATACGCGTAGTAAACAGCACTTGAACTATTTTATAGACTCGAGGCCGCGAGAGTCGACTAAACGTTTATACGACACTTCGGTCAAAACCCGATGATGTATAATATTCGAAACTCTATGATACCGGTTCTACACTTCGAATTCTGTCAGAACAAGATTAAGAAGTGAAGTTAATTTGATGGAAGATTTTGCGAGACTAAGATCTGAACGCGATGGAAACTGTTAGAAGACTGACTTCAGGAAGAAAGTCTTTGTTGACGAGAAAATTAAGTGGGAATAACTTGTGGGAGAAGGAACTTTAAGGTTTCGCGTGATTGGTCGCGAAATTCATGATTCGCAGAATCGATCTCGATCATTCCTTATATAGAATTTGCACGCATGGAAGGTAGGAGACCTTTGTCCCGTGTTTCGGCGAAAAAGCGCATGGGATATAGAGTTCGGTATCTGAGACCTAAGCATGCGCATGATCTGTGTTATGGTAAAGATTATATCGGGTGCGCGAAGAGATCGAGCGTCGGCGAGTTCTCGTTTCCTGTCGGCACCATGTTAAATAATTATCGGCCGGGACTTACTTAGGCTAGAGGCAAAGTCTTCTCGTCTCGTTCGAGTGGTGCCTCGTATTTCTTTCTGGGAGTTCGATATTTACGCCTTGAAGAAATGCGAGGTTGTAACACGGGGCGGACCGACTGAATAAAATAAACGAAAAATATGCTCGAACGAAAAATAAAAGAATATGTCTTATTCTTAGATTTGTACATTTAATACGCTTATGGCGGCAAATGAGGATATTGGGAATAACCGAGAGAAGGCACATTCGCTAGGATGTAACACCGTCAGCGTCGCGCCAGAGAGTTCGTTGATACGCCCGATGCTCTTCACGCACCAGGAATTGTCGATACATTTTCTCATCCTGTGAGCACGTAATTATGTGTACGAAATCTCAAAAGGAGTGAAAAAATGTCGTCCTGGATTGTAGGTCCAACTAGTAGAGTCTCGTTCACGGAGATTCCTGTCGTGGATTTGGCCGACCCGTCGAATACTACTCTTACCTTGGTAGTTTGGCTGGATTCCTTTATGACCGCGTGGTGCGGCAGATAATATCCCTTGGTTGTTGGTTCCCATGGCATCCTTGTCATGTGACCAAGGGCAAGGTAGTCTTCCATTACAGCAGTGTACTGAGTTCGAAGGTTCGGATCGCGACGCAGTTTCTTCTCAATTGACGCGAGACGCCTTTCTGCTATTGCTCGCGTCTGTCCGAGCTCCGATTTATTATCGTTGAACGGGAGCGCGACGACGTATCTCCCGTCGTTGTCACGCCTGACGTGCTGTCGGAAGTGCTCCTCACAATCAGTTTCGACTGGGTGATGTTGCCGAACCGGCTTTTCGATTTCCCAAAATCGCCTCATTACTCTCTCCAAATTCGTAAGAAAGCATTGGCGTTCGCTGGTCGACTCTTTGGGCGTGTCTCCCTCCAAGATGCTTCCGCCAAGGATCCATTCCAAACGAGTGTTCTGCAGATACAAGTCAGGTCCCGATGGTTTGGAGAGTTTGATTTGTCCCACGCACAATGTTGAAAGGGTCGTCCCGGATCCGATCAGCATGTCTATCTCTCCTGGCTGGTCGAACTGTGGATCCGCTAACGGTTTATTGCGTGGGAGGTTGAGGAGTTTCCGCGATATCCTTTCATCTGGTATCAGGCCAGCGATGTCCTTTACCGTCAGAAAGCTCAACATTGTTGTGAAGTCGTTGAGTCTGGACGTTATGGTCGCCTTAACCAGATAATTGGTGGTGCTCTGTGCTTTGTTCATCGCGCTGATGCGGATGCTGCATCTCTTCTTTGGGAGACCGAGAGAAGCGGCTAGCCTGTCGGTCATGAAATTTGTGTTCGAGCAGCTATCCAGTAGCACGCGATGCAGTTTATCTGATCCATCGACATTGGTAACCTTTACAACCGCAGTTACCAATAAGTCCTTCGATATGACCTTGGCGACAAGTGTCGTCATATTGGAGTTCTCCGTGGAGACTCCAGAACGTACTAGTCATGCCTGACTAGTACTTGGCGTTGAAGGAGTGGTCTTCGGTACTTCTGGATCGTGAAGCCATGTGTGATGTCCCTGTTTGCAGACCATACACGTGTACCTTGAACCGCACTCCTTTGTACTGTGTTCAGATCTGAGACAGTTGAGACACAGTCGTGTCTTCACTGCTACCTCTCGCCGTTCCTTTGGAGGCAGGGCCTTGAACTGTTGACAGCGTAAGACTGGTTGCTGTGCCCCTTTGCAGATCGCGCATTCTGTTGTAGCAGTTGTGGTGATGCACTGAGTTTTTGAGAGCTCTTGACCCCTTGTAGCGTGATCACCGCCCTTGCTCCTGCCTTTCTTGGGCTCGTTCGCCCTGTCGTCCCTTGTTGAACGAGCAGGAGCGGTATCATCTGATGATAGAACGGTTTCACGTAGGAACGAGATTAACTCGTTGAAGGTAGCGAGCTTATTTCCTCTTTGGGTTCGTTTCCAGTCCCGGCGCGTCGTTTTGTCGAGCTTTTTGAAGCAAGATATGCTCTAGGATGCAGTCTCGTTCGTTGACGTCGAGAGCTTTCAGTGCTGACAGATGCAATTGTGCCGTGTTTATCATTGCATTGAGTTCTGCTGTCGACTCCCTTTGCATGATCGGGATGCCGAAAATAGCGGAGAGGTGACGATCGACAATTTTTCCTTTATGTTCGAACGTTTCGTTCAGCAGGTTCCAGGCCTCTTGGTAGCTCGCGTTTGTCGTGTCGAAACTTCGCACCAGCCGTTCGGGCACCCCGCGGAGACACGACCGAAGGTATTTAAGCTTCTGTGTGTCCGCAAGATCCAAACGTAGGCCGACAGACGATTGGAAGTCTTCCTTGAAGCTCAGCCAGTACTCGTATTTGCCGTCGAATTTTGGCAGAGCCTGCTCCGGAAGGCATGTTGTAGCCGCTGCGATGCCAAACGGATTCGGTGATGATCGCTGTTCACTAGGTGCGGTTTCTGTGTCGGAGAGTGCCGGTGCAGACATTCTGCTTTCCAGATCTCGTCCTGTTCCAATGAGACGACAATATTCTTCTTCCATGACGGCGCGAGTTGCCGAGTGGTCACCCATGGGATCGAGCTCTTCTAAATCGTCTGTTAGACTATTTAGTTCTGAGAAATTGTTTGTGAGGCGCTCATTGTAAACCTTGAGTATAGCGGGTTCAGGTTTCTCTCTTTGCGCGTCTAAATGTTTTTTGTAGGACGTGAGCTGTCCCTTGATGTAGGCTCGTTTGCGGACGAGTCTATTCTTCATTCTCTGTTATTCCTCCGAAAGAGACATGGTCGTGCAGTTCGAAGCGAGTTTGAAGGGCGTGAACGATGACGCGCGAACCGAATTGACAATAAATTGGCACGAGCTTATCGTGTGGCGATGTCGACCATGGATTCGATTGTCCTTGTTTCTTCACTGTCACAATCACTACAGTAGCACACTGTCACTATTACCACAGTAGCACTGTCAAGAATGTTTTGTTCGATAGTCCGTAGACCGTAATGATTAAGCCCGGATCACGTATGATCCGACTCGAAGGACTAAAATGTGCGATACGTCGGGACCGCGCGGTAACACTTCGACCTGTCGGGGTTGTAAGTCCCGATTTACACTCTGGCGGTGACGTAGTCCCTTGGTATCGTCGTCAGGGAAATTAATCACCAACGACTTGATTTTTGTTTAGGAAGTGATATTGGTTGTTGAAGACGAGGAGCAGAACAAATGTTATTTATTTGAAAATTCAACGCTTTACAACTAATAACTTAAGGTTTACTTGTTGTTATGATAATGAGTATAAGATCTTGTGCTTGAGAGTAGTCTCAAGGCACAGTGTTATTTTGATATGTTTTTTCGACGCGAGACGATCTCAACTGTTGTCCAGTAGGTCTTGATGCGTCTCGGTTAAGTTGAAGTTATAGACCTTATGCTTGAGAGTAGTCTCAAGGCACAGTGTAAGGCTGCACAGGCTTTTAGACACGAGACGATCTCAACTGTTGTCCAGTAGATCTTGATGCGTCTCGGTCGAGGTGAGTTTCTAAACTGAAGATTCGTAGTTGGTGACGAGAAGTCCTGAAAAAGGGAGAAGGGTGAGACTCTGCTTTTTTGCAGTTACCATTGGTGTAAAATTAAGAGTGGGTTGATTTTTTCTCATCACCAATTACGAAAAGGAGTTTTTGGTGGGAAAGAAGGGTGCAACATGGACATCGCTGTCGGACCCAAGCTCGACCGTAGGGAAAATCCCGTGACGTGCTAGTCACCATAATAAAAAGATTTCCGCGCTTGCTTCGAGAGTCGAGTGAGTGCGGATGTTAATCCCTTCATTAGGGTGTGCGATTATGCTGGTCAGATAGTCCTCGAGGATAGTCCATGCTGTTTTGTACGTTTCTTATTGTTCACAAAATCTTAAAACATTTCTTTATGGCAATGAAGACTATACGGCTTATACTGTAAAGAGATTAAAAACCGTCGTATCTGCGCGCCAAATGTAGCGATTGTTCGATGCGAGCGGAGTGACACGTATAACGCTACCCGCGGACCCTCTTGTAATTCGGGAAATTCCCTTTTTTATTGGTCCTTAGGCTAGAGAAGTTGTCGTGTCCTCAAGAGCGGTATTATTTGGCTATAGGCCCTTTCGAATACATTATCGTCTAACAATTAAAACTACAAACACGTCCCATGCGACGGAACAGTATTGGGACTAATAGAAAAAGTATGTAAGTTCTTCTTGGGCATACCGCGTACGAAATCGTAGATATGATGTTGAAAATTGATCGAGTAGTTTTTCGAACATAAAAGTATTACCATGTTCTTCCGTTTCAAAAATCGTATATTCGCGAAGGAATTCATACATTTAAGCATATTGAAATGAAAAAACGGATCTAGGAATGCTCAGGGTCAATACCATACGACTAATACACTGTGTGACAGGTCTATAATCAATGTGTATGCGATATTTTTACAGATTTGTTTTATGATAATGTATATACTACTATGTATATGTATTTACTACTATGTATGTGTATATACTACTATGTATATGTATACTATGTATATAGTCGTGATATTATAATGTATAAAAATGTCCACACTCGTGTTGTCGATATGCTTATAACCTTGTGTCAATTGGCCGGTCAAAATTGAGGAACTTGCTGATTTCTGTATGCTTGAAGGTTAAAGTTCTTTTAAGGAGTCTGATTTTTTTTACACAAATGAACCTAGAAATACTATTACTGTTTGGTTCTTTTATATTCAAAGGATTATCTGCTCAATTTTCATCACAGTATTTTAAATTTCATGTATGATATTGACAAAAAAGCTTCCTCCGTCCATATATACTTTTCAAGTTCCAAACCCAGATCGGGGCGAGATAAAGTTTTGCCCTCTTGAAATAAGAAAAAAGTGATTCATAGGATTTTTTGTAAATGTGTTAAATATGGCATAATCAACTCTGCATTCATGTATATTTTGCAATGTGGCAAAAATGTATACTATAGTGGCAACCGGTTAGCTCGTAACCCTTTGACCCATTTTTCGTACAAAAACGTGAAATGGTAACAAGTAGGAGTGTGCGGGTAGCAGAATTGGTCGGGTCGGGTCGGGTCGGGTAATTACACTATGACCCGATCGGGTACCCGACTTTCTTCGGGTACCCGAATTTTTTCGGGTACTCGTCTCACATCGGGAACTCGATAAGTCGTACTGCCGGAACAAAATTTTGTTTCATAGTATAAATAGCGCCACGGAAACGTACCAAAACGAACGAAATAGACTCCAGCTTTATGTTCTCTACCCTTCGCCGATAGGTTGGAGTTCATAAGATACAAATAATTTATTTAATAATTTCAGTATTTTTGTTACACACACACACACACACACACACACACACACACACACACACACACACACACACACACACACACACACACACACACACACACACACACACACACACACACACACACACACACACACACACACACACACACACACACACACACACACACACACACACACACACACACACACACACACACACACACACACACACACACACACACACACACACACACACACACACACACACACACACACACACACACACACACACACACACACACACACACACACACACACACACACACACATAAAGGAAAAAATCTACAGTAAATATCTTCTGTTCTGGCGAACGCCTTAAAGTTTTTATTTTTTTTAACGTGGGTTTCAAATGGAGAAAAAAACCGAAAAACCAAGATTCAACGCCTCGCGTTTATTTGAAGCAAGAAGAATGTAGCTTCCATTTGACATTTTAAAATTGAAAATATCTCAATTAGTTTCAGAGATATAAGCGTTTAAAGAACACGCTTTACCTGGAAAAAAATTAAAAAATGACACAAAATTAAATTACGAATCAATCGCCGAAATTACCAGTTAGCACTGGACAGAATTAATGAAAATTCGACGAAGGATCTTGCTTTGATTCAGTTTTTCGACATTAAAATATTTCGATATTTCCTGAAATGCGAGTGTTTTAAAAGAAGTTAGCCGGAAAAAATTGTGAATATATATATATATATATATATATATATATATATATATATATATATATATATGCCAAAACGCAACTTTCCCGCGCTATTACAATACGATCCGCCAAAAGTTACCATTTTCACTCCACCCTACAGACACACACACTCGCACGTACGTACACACACACACAGGATAGAAAAGTGAGGCGAAAAAAGATTTTTTACAGTACTATCATTTATTCGCTTTATCGCCTTCTTCGAGTTTTCGTTTTCTCCTATTATTTGGCCGATACACCTAAATAAAAAAGAAAAATAAATATAAATATTAGTTACCGATCTCCGAGTCGTTCACGAATATTCGAAGTTTAAGAGTACTCGACGTTTACGAGTACCAAACATTTGAGAGTACCCGATTACCAAATTCGGGTACCCGATAGTGGCGGGTAATACAAAAACGTAACCCGTCGGGTACCCGACCCGACCCGAACATCGGGTACCCGCACACCCCTAGTAACAAGCGTTACGTAGCGAAATATTCTGATTCTTCAAAACGTATATTTATGTGCGTATGAGTATGAGTTGTAATGTTGCGTTACGAATATCGAAATTATCCGAGTAAGGTGTGGTAAGCGGGCTGGCGTAGCTCAGTGGTTCGTTCGTCGGTAACTTTTTTTTACGTACTTGGTATCAAGACGTTGCCGCGTCTCTTGATACGATTTTTTTCAATCACGTAACTCGTCTGAACACTGCCCGATCCATGGAGCAACGATTCAAAGGGGTTATATTGCGCAACTCGAGTCAGTTTTCTCACGTAACTCTGACCATATCTTTTTTTGACAAGCATATTTTATTTTCATAATTTTCCCAAATTACGTAACTTCATATTTAGTATTTTTTTGGTGTTTTTATACATATTTTTACTCGATTCGATATGACAGGATTAAACATAATTATTTTTCACGGTGCAACCTGAGGAAGTGCGTTGCCCAGAGCAATAACATCTTATAATGATAATAATAATAACAATAATTGGAGAAGGTAAAAATTCCGAAAGTTACAAGTTCCGTGAAAAGATTGCACAACTACCGCAAATTGCCGCGCTTCAATCGCATCCTCATGTAGTCAAACTCCGTGCACGGACTAGTTACGTGATGAAAAAATCGCAGAAGTCGACGCACTCGCGTTATCGAGTAATTACGTCCATTGCACAGGGTATAGACGAGACACGCTATGTGTTTTAAGTAAATTGTCAAAGATCGGGCAAGTCTTTTCATCGCTCAAGTTAATGGCTGACAATTAAATAGGAAAGGATGATGGTTAGAGAGAGAGAGTTGTGTGACGATTAAGTGTGACTCGATCCTCGGAGGCGTGTTTACTCTAGCTCTGCCTTTTTTCTACCATAAAGTGTTGTAACCGGAAATGCACACTGTTCACTTCCGATAATTTTTTTTTTCTCGGGAAAGGTACAGTACAGTACAAAATTTATAAAGTGGCCGAATAATAAATGTTGGGCAAAGCAATTTGTGAAAAAAGTAAAATATCGCGAACATCCGAAAAATCGAATATAACGAAGTTCAATGAGAATCCATGTTCAATTTTTTAATTCTCCAAAGAACGTACTTTTTACCGATAAGAAATGAACATTAAAAAGCTAATATTACTCCATGGTGGAATTTCAAAAATACGAGGTCCGCACATTTTTCGCGAAAGAATTTCCATGTCAGAAAATAAACCTGCACTATATGTTTTCGTGAACTCGACATAGTAACGGGACAAGCGCATGACCGTGCCTTGAATCGAGAGGAAAGTAAATACGAGATCAGTGCTCCCGTTTGTATCGCTTCTGGGAAACTTTCTCGGACTGCTTCAAGAATTTTTCGGACACTGAGTGTGTATAGTTACATGTATACATATATTATAAGTACATACATATGTATATTTGTATAATCATGTCTTTCGGAAGTGGAACATGATTTATATTTTGGATTTGCGCCGAACTAAGCTTATTTTCAAAAATGTTTATTTTCCATTTCAATAGAAATAGGAAAATAAAATAAATAAGATATAAAATAAATTTTACAAGGAACACGAATAGATTTTTTCGTAAAAGATCTTTCGATATATATATATGTGTGTATATATATATATATATGTTTGTGTGTGTGTGTGCGCGCGCGCGCGCGTGTGTATGTGTGTGTGTGTGTGTAAACCTTCATCAATTTTTTCTAGTTTTCTGATCATCAGTTGATATTTTATCACTCCGGATAACATTTTTCCTAACGATAACCAGCCGGAAGAAAATTGCAAGACGCTGCAAACATTTTAGGACCTCCACGGAATGAAATATTGGGAGTACAAATAAGTCTCCGCCGTTTGACAAAAGATGGCCCCACCAGGAGGTTATGGTTGAAATTGTCAGATGTAAAACGTCACATCGTAATGTTGGACATCTGGCAAGACCATAACCTTGAAATATTAGCGATTTTGTATCAGCATCACATAATTTTTTTCGTGCGAAAATGTCGCGTTTTGAGCCGAATAAGCGTCAGTTGCGGGAACTCTTGCGTTTGGCACTAATCTCCCTCAAATAATGCTTCCAATTCCGCGTCTTCGGCCGTTTGCACTTTCGGCCTTCTGCTACGTTCTTTGTCTTCGGCGTCAAACGCACTGTTCTTAAATTTTTGAAACCACGCACAACTTCGCTCACTTAAAGCAGCCTCACAGTATGCTTCTACAGGCAATCGATGCGCCTCAGCTGCAGATTTCTTCAAATTAAGGAAGTAAATCAAGTTTCCGCAAATGACGCTTATACTTATTATAATGCGCAATTAAAGAATAAAGCACATTTCAAAACTCGAGTGCATATAATCACTACACCAACGAGCGTACAAAAATGAAAAGTGGAGAGATAGATTGCGAAAAGTCTCGTATCAACATCACTGAGTTATTAATTCGGTACAAAGAATTGTTCAACCTGTAAAATCTATTAACATAAAGAGTAGAAAAAAGTGGGTTTTCTATTTTTCATAAAACTTTAAACTTCTTTGCGGGAAACCATGAGATCATAAAAGTTCCCACTCTAGTAAAATAAAAAGTTCCCTTAAAACATGAGCACATCCCTAAATCGCGCAGTTTTCATTTCGTTTTATGCTAGCAGTTGAAACGTGCCATAGTTTTCTGAAAGAGTTGACGGATCAACTGGCTAAGACGAAACAGTTTTTGTTCTTTCTTTTAAGTAAAAAATGACTTATAAACTACTTTTTCAATATTTTTGACTTATAGTTTGTAATGTATTGGATTTTACAAAGAGGACACTTACTCTTGAAAGCCCAGGTTGACGAAGACTCAAGCCCGGTGAGAAACCGCGAAATATCCTCGTCACATTTCTGTGAAACGCGAACATTCCGAGGCTCCCTCTTCCACACTTCTATCAATAACGAAGGGTCCCATAGATCGAGTAGCCTCACAAGATCCACGGCATTGTTTGCCTGCGACGTAGAGTCAACAACATTAAGTTCCTTTGAGACGCGAGATCGATTCGTCCTCGAGTCGTAATTATGCCTCGAATGAGTCTTGTTTGCTGATGAGAATTGATTTTCAATATTTTCGGTACTCCAATTTTGTCCGGAACAATTCGTCGTAGTCGCACAAATCATGAGTGTGGTGTACAAAATTGCGACATAGTTATCCATTTCACGCCTGTTTGGAGTGTTTTGAATGCCGCGCACGACCTTATTTTTGATGTTTACTTTGATTTTATTGTTATTTAAAAAATGTATTTATGTTATTTAATTAATTAATTTTTTTTTATTTAGTTTATTTTTTATTTTTGTACTATATATATTTAAAGCTTGTTGATTACGGATATTAAATTTTGTGTAGAATTGGTCAATAGACTTATTTGTATGGGTCTATATAATTGAGCCGTGCAAGCGACACAACTGTGCCATTGCGATCAAATGCACCTCGTGTATATTGTGTACATCGTTCTATCTTTATCTCTAACTCTCCCACCAAACCCGCTACGAACATTCGCTCCATAACAGCGTTTCTTCTGATTTGTTAGGTACGAGTATCAGACATCAACTTTCCACGGGAAATACGATAAGCTGCTAATGACCCTGTGACTAACGAGTGTCTTTTCTAGTAACTGTACGTGCGTTGCACGAACAAAGAAATTAGGTTCGGAATAGGGGGGGGGGCAAATATTCTGGAAATATTCAAATTAAAAATATTATTTTTCATCGTGGGTGTTGTAATATGTGTAATCTCTATTCGTTAGAGAGCAACAAATGGTACGGAGAAAAGTTAAAACGTAATATATCATCAAATATAAACCATATTAATTTGGAAATTAATACTAATAAACCATTATACATGAGTATCTAAAAAGGTAATACAAGATCTGTCCGGAATCTGTAATTGTACTACTGTCAAAAACGAGAAGTCGCCATTTAGGAAGGACTTCTATGCATCGCCCTAAGTAGCACAGTCCTACAATTCCCCAGTTGGCAACGGTAGGCTGTTGAGTAAACATTAAATTTATGGGTAGCATTTAACACTGACAGAACACATCAAAGAATGTGCATACAATTATACGAAATACTTGGACATTCTTGTTCAAAAACCATCCGTATGATTCGTAAAGTGCATGTCGATGAATGTATAAGTGATACACATATTGAAGAGTGGTTTAGGCGATTAAAAAATGAGCGGACATCGGTTAAAAGCAACTTCCGTTCTGGGAGGCCTGCATCGGAAAAAACTAATGAAAATGTGAACTGAGTTCGAGTTTCCATGCATCAACATCGTTTGACTGTGCAAGACTGTGCTTGACAAGAAGACCACATCGGAATACCAATACCTAAAATTTCGGAAATGTTGAGCCAATGCTTGGGTATACGTCGCGCCACTACAGCAGTACATAAAGATTACATACATAGAGACAAAAAGGGTTGTCGAGTGGAAATCGCCTAGGACAACTTGGAAACAATAAGAGAAAGTCGGAAATGATCAAAAATATCATCACTGGGAGGGATACGTTATGCATGCTGCTGAGACAAAAGCCAAATTTTCGCATTAGGAGGTGCCGGAAGAACAACAAGCCAAGAAAACGCGTCGGAGCCGGAGCATCGAGGCAGTGCTCCTAGTTTTTTTTCGATCAGAAAAGAGTTGTTCACCATAAATGTGCTCCAAAAGGTCAGGCGATGAACGAAGTTCACCGCTAAAATGGGATTTCATCTGTCATTTTTTAACTTTGAATCCACGCCACGCGAAAATGTGTTGCTGAATCGAAAATCTGATCACATTTGACAAGTGTAATGTGATTCTTCCCTGTCATTTGGTTCAGGTTATTTTTCGATCTGGTCACTCAATCTCGAGATCTCATCATTTTCGACCAAATTTCCGAGCGATTTTTTTCCCCTACAAAAGTTAGTCCACAATTGTGGTTTAGTTGAATTGAATAAAGTAAATCGATCATGTCGTAAACATAGTACACACGCCCTTTTGAGGATTAATTAACAATTCGTTCAACAGAGCGAAGAGCAACCCGTTTAAGCCTCGTCTCACGCAGCTTGACAACTGATGGCGATCTTGCCCGCTATATGCAGGGTCAGTCACAAGAAACAGAACACCTGAATATCTCTGTTGGATTTGAAAATACGAAGAATGTACATTTCGGAATTTGAATGGTGTGGAAGGCCGGACATGGTGATCATAATATTTTCTCCGGTTTTTTCGAGGTCATACAATTTAAAAAAAAATGAAATGGCACATTTTGCCCTTGCACATTGTAGCCGGCATCCAAACGAATTCATCGCAAACAAATGTATTGCAGCGCAAGGGAGTCATTTTGAACATTTAGCTTCATAGAAATAAAGCGAAAATTCGTTGAATTATTATTTACTCAATATTTCTGGGATAAAGGTCATATGAAGGTCGTACTATGTTACATAGTTGAATTCGTTTGAATGCTGGGTACATGTGCAAGGGGAAAAATATGTCATTCATTTAATAAAACTTTGATGCCCTGTGCGTCTCTCCAAACCATTCAAATTCCGATGTGTACATACTTCGTATTTTCGAATCCAACAGAGATATTCAAATATTCACCCTGTATACATCGAATATAATATGTTACAGAGTGAGGCGTTTTGGCAGCTCTAATCTCTAGTCATCATTGAAGCGTTCCTAAGCATGAAATGAACGGCCCTTTTCAAACAGAATAACTGCTTTTTAAGGCGAATACGAAGTTTAACGAAAGATCCCCGTGTCGCAAATTCACGATTCTAAGAATCAATCGAATACGAAGAACGAACGGCCCCTTTGTAGGGCCGTAAATAAATTTCGTAAAGGTTCTTTGTGTCTCATATTCAAAACTTAACAAATTCTTCGCAATTGGGAATAGGACGGCAAGCTGTGCATTGAGCTTCCACTTTACACTGGTAAGAATAAAACGGCAAACACAGGGAATCGTGTCGCATTGAACATAGGTAAGAAAAAAATGTATATTTTCAGGTATGAAAAGTCTCTTTTAGACAATGTTTCAGAAACTGAAACTAATTTTCAGGCAATAAAATGTGTGAGCAATACAAATCTACCTTTCATTGATCAAACACAACGAGCAACTTATACATATAGGTTCCAAGGCGCTAAAAATATCCATTAGCCTCGCATCAAGCGCAACGACTAAAAAAAGTCTGCAGATAGCGCGACGTCAAATACGGATGTGTTTGCTCGATCACGGAAAAATCGTATAACTCGAGGTATCGCGGGGCCCAAAAACGAATTTGTATTGCATCGAACATACGCAATGAAAAATTTTGAACGCTTCAGGCATCGAAAGGAAAAAAGGTGAGGGTTTCTTAAAGTGTAAATAGAAAGCTGATTTAGCGATTTCTAGTATTTTTAGATGGCTGACAGATATCGCGGAAAAAAGAAAAGAAACATCTTGCGCTCTTTTGCTAAAAAGCTGGATTTCTTCGCAGCGGTAGGAGACATTGAAAAACTTATATTTCTCAGTATACAGGCTTAGTATACAGGAAAAAAACTCATGTATTTTTTTCACATCAACCGAAGGCAATAAAAAGTATACCGTAAAACTACACAATTATAGTCCAGGGCCTCAACTATAGTCCAGATACCTCTTCAAACAAAATCGCATTGGCTGCGACTATTAAATATATAAATCCGAGGTAAATATATAAAAACGAGGTCTTAAATATATAAATGTATTCATTAGTGGGAGAACCACAAGTTCGAAACCTGACAAATCTGGACCATAGTTGTGTACTTTTGCGGTACCTTTACGGATATACATTTTTCATGGCTTCAGTTGATGTAAGAAAAATTCATAGATTGATTCCTGTATACCGAGAAATATCAAATTTTCAATGTCTCTGATCGCTGCGCATAAAGCCATGTTTTTTGCTTTGCAGACTAAAATATAAAGGTTAATAATTTTTAGTTAATGTAAGACAAACAATAAAATAGTAATATTAATAGGTAATCGGAAGCCAGAAGTATGTATTTCTATTGCATTGATGAAAAACAGTCAACGTGTTATATCTTTAGAGGCTGCGAAGCCAAAAATATGAATTCATAGCAGTTATCGAAGGTATCGAAAACCTCAAATTTGGAGATATAGAGGAGCCAGTCTATGAATTTTTCTCACATGAACTGAAGGCAATGAAAAATGTTTGTCCGTAAAAATATACATTTTTTCATTGCCTTCCGTAGATGTCAGAAAAATTCATGAATTGGCTTCAGTAAACCGAGAAAAATATTTTTTTCAATGTTCTCGATCGCTGCAATAAATTCACGTTCGGATTTTTTGTCTTACAGTAAATAAAAACAGTCGACATTTTAAATCTTTAGAGACTGCCACACAAAAATTATGGATTTCTTCGCAGCGATCGGAGACACTGAAAACCTCAAATTTCTAGATATCGAGGAGCCAGTTTAGAAATTTTTCTGGCACCAACCAAAGGCAATTAACAAAGTATATCTATACGGATATTCATTTTTCATTGCCTTCAGTTGATGCGAGAAACGTTCATGAGTTGGCTCCTTTATACAGAGAAATATAAATGTTTCAATATCTCCGATCGCTGCAAACAAATCCATGTTTTTCGCTTGGCAATCTCTAAAGATATAAACTGGTTTTAGTTAATGTAAGACAAACAATGAAATGTTCATATCATTAGGCACTGGAAAGCCAAAATGAATTATTTCCCTTACATTAAGGTGTTACCCCCACTTGTAGCGCAAAAAGGCCTTTTTCATGATTTTTTTTAAAGAAAACTACAAAACTTTTTTAATCGATCAATATACCATCTTAAAGAACACATCTTGAAGAACTTTCAGTAATTTTTTTATTGAAAAATATTACATTGTTTAGCGGCAAATGGCCGTCAATGAAATAATGTTTTTATATACACGGTTTGCGGTGACCAACATTGCGGCGAAGTGGATCATCTGAAAAAAAAAATGCGGATGGATTTAGTCAAATATAAGTATAAACTAGTCTTTAATCGAAGGATTTAAAAAAATATTCATTTTTCACAAAATGGCGGACAGTCAAAGTTAATGGTTCGATTTTAACGAAAAAAACGGCCGTTTTTGGCTATAAAACGGCCATTTTTCAGAATTGCCATTTTGAGAAAAACGCATTTAAAGTTTCAATTTCAGTTTACACGAAGAAAATATTTTTTTTTTGTAAACTTACATAGAGTCATCTATTCCCGGTCCATACAGAAGTATGGGCCCGGATACTTATACTTAAAAAAAATGCAATAAAAAAATCGATTTTTTCAAAATCGCGAGTGGGGGTAACCCCTTAAGGCGGGGTGCCACACGCCTCCGACCACTTCGAAATTTCAAGATGAGAATTCTCCCAAACGGAACAACCAACTGCAATAAAATTTGTTGTGTGCATGCAGGACGCTTGCTCCAAGAGCATAGTTCTTTCCATTTTCCAAAATTTCGAAAAAAAAATTATAGTTTGTGGTTACCATGGGAAAAACAGTGAATTATTGACCATTGCATTGCATTTTCGGTAATTTGGCGAGAACCGGGCTCTCGACCGTGAAAAAACACACATTTTAAGCTTTGTTTCACTTGTTTTCATCCATAAATTGCGGAGAAAAGTAATTTTGATTTTTTTACATAAATGTAGCAAAAATGTACCAACAAAACTGAAAATATTATCTACCGGGACGAAACGTTAGTTAATCGGTTTTCGCACTAGCGGCGCGCAGCACGCTTCGTTCCATTTTTACCGACTGCGCTCGCATCCTCCCAGAACAATTCGTTTTTTGACAGGTCGGAAGCAGCGGCTATAACCTCGCACATTCATTCGAAATATAATTCATGTGTAATAGCTGTGTGATAGAGTTTTTTTTTCGTCGCGTTTGTTTAATGAGATTTTCGCCGGTTTTTTGGTGTCACGAAAAACATGAAAAACACGAACAGAATGGAGGTTGTGTTGGATAGTGTTCGTGTACCTCTTTTTAATAATATCACTCTCGCCGCACGGAAATGTATAGTTTTTTCCCCCAAAAACGACTTTTATGCACATGGCGTATTTTCGACGCGCAGAAAATGCGTGTTTCACGAATGTGATTTGCTGCGACTAACGCGTGTATGTAATGTGTTCCTTTGGGTATATATCGCGTTTGTATTGCGTTGTGTCCATGCGCTTTTATTCCGTTCCTTTTTGTGCTTATATGAATGTGTTTTCAGTGGATATTTTGTGGACATTCTGAGTGAATATCAAATTTGGATTTTTAACGTTTCGGAAGTTATGCCGGACTAGTCGTTGAGAAGTCATAATGAACTGAGGGCAACCTCGAGTCGCCAAGGTAAGAAAGAAGAGAGTTTGAATTAGCCGTTTTCTTATTGATTGTTTTTATCAAATATTATTATTATTATTACAGGTGTTGGTGACATCGAACGAATGTCGTCTAGGGGCCGTACGCAAATTACGTAACGCAATTTGGGGGGAGGGGGGTTCGGCCAGGCATTACGTCTACGGACGTGGGGTGAGAGGGGGAAGGGGGGAGGGTCAACGTTTTGGAACTACTAGAACTAGCAAAATTTCTGCAAGTTTAAGTTTTCAATTTAAAACTCGCGCGCAATTTTACCACGGAAAATTGACAGCTTTCCATACGGAATGCCTGTTGAGCGGGGACGTCACTATGCAAGAGCTTGCACAGTAGTTTTCCCACTTTCCCTGAGCAAAATTTGAAAACATTTTTGTTTGCTTTTTATAATTCGTGAAAGTACATATATTCAAAAATATGTTGACAATATTTATATTCACAAGTCCAAAAATTGACGGAGTTGCAGACACTTTAGTAAGAACAGGTAGCGCGACCGGTTAGTGCCCTCAATCCCTACAGGTGTGGCTTCGTTCACAACAGATGAGGTGCGGGCTCGTATTATTTTGTGAAATATAATGAAGATGAAGAACCGTCATATCGCCCGCGACGATAAAGTATCTAACTTTTATGTAAGTATCGATTTTCTAAAAAAAAACACAACTTTATATGAAGAAAAACGGAACGAAAACTTTGAACGCGTTTTTCTCGAAACTACTTTTTTCGACCTTGTCCCAGCGAATACTCAAAAACTTAACAATCGATTTTCAATTTTTGTTGGCATTTTTGTAATTGCAGTTAATAAGGTTGTATATAGCCGATTTATAAAATGGTGATAATTACTGTTTTTGAAGACTGCTTGATGACAAAAAAGAGCCTTGAAAATAGAAAAAATGTCCAAACTGTCGGCATTTTGTTAAAAAAAAAAACAAAATAAAAAACGGCTAAGCATAACGATAGCCACATTTGTATAACTATCGATAAATTGTTAGCTTTTTATTTACAAATAACCTTCCATAAAGATATCGATGGGACAATGAAGAGAATTTTTTTTTCATCAAGTCAAGGCATAAATCTCAGTTCATTTGAAAGATTTTTTTATACCCATTGGTATAAAACTAGATGAGTATATACTTCATAAAATTAGTATGAATCCGATTCTTTGATACTTAGTTATGTCTAGGAAAAAAATCGCCATTATTGACGACAAAGTACCCGTTACGTAACGGAATAGGGGGGGGGGGGGTTCAGGCCACGCGTTGCGGTCTTGTTGCGTGGGGGGGGGGGGGGTAAATTGGGAGATTTGGCGTTACGTAATTTGTGTACGCCCCCTACGAGTCATGAGGATGATCCCAGGCCATCAACGGGTCGTGCAGGTGAGGAATTAAAAAAATGGGTGCTTGCGAGTTGTTAAGATATGTTACTATACAAATAATTGATTTCTGTTTTTTTATTTGTAGATGTCGCATTAAGTACGAGGAATTTGCTTACTAGCGAAATTATTCCAATGTGAAATTTGCTTCGTACGTGTAAAATATTTGGGAACTCCATTGTGAATAATATTGCACACTTTTATGGCCGACAAGACAATCTTTATTACGTTTTAATAGTAATCATTTCGACACGCTCGGTGGCTGACCGCATAGACGAGAATGCCCGTTTTCCGCTTCGCGTGATTAACATGGCTGACGCCTTTGATAGATGTCGCGATTGACGCTGCTATAGGCGCTGAGTGTATTTCCGCCATTCGAGTAATACTCTCGAATATTGTATTCCTTCAAACTTAATTTGAAGCATGATCCTCACAAAGGTTCTCTTGCAGACCTAACACGTTTACCGATATATACGCGGCATCTCTATATCCTTTAATTACATCAGAGCGACTTATTATCACTTTTCTTACAATGACTTTTTTACTTTCTTACTTTTTTACATTTACTTTTCTTACAATTACTTTGATTACAAAATAAGTCTCACTATCGGTTTGGGGATCCGATGCGAACGTCGCACTGATTGTGCTATCGGCATCGATACTGCCTTTGAACTATTTGACACGCTTTCTGTCAGCGCTAACTGCGGTATTGCCGATATTTCAGGTTCCCGGATTACATCCGGCGTTTTAACATTTTGAACCTCGGTGTTCGACAATTCGTAGTTTACAATGTTTTCCGCAGGCATTTTTAAATCACAGCTATAATCTTAGTTATTGCTATTGCTATAATCTTTCGCCATTACCGTCTGATTCGAGTCAAAAACGGCCCTTCTATTGACCCTAAATGCGTTAATTTGGCTTTTTTTATCATTGTTCTACGTCGTGGCGTAACGTCGGTCTCAATAAGTCTAATTTCGTTTGAAATTTCCGTCCTATTTGCAGCTCCGCTGGGCTACAATTTGTCGTACAATGAGGCGTTCCTCGGTAATAAAATAAAAATTTACAAAGGGCTTCGTGACCCGAGTTACCCGCCTTTAATAATAGCTTATATTTATTCTTAAAAATGCGCACAGCGTTTTCTGCGACACCATTTGAAGCAGGATGATACGGCATAGTTCTAACGTGCTTAATACCGTACGATTCGAGAAAGTCTACAAATTCTCTCGAGCAAAAACTTGGGCCGTTGTCTGTGACCAACTTTAATGGAATTCCCCAGTTACACGTATATTCGAGGAATGCTTTTATTGTGGACTCCGATGTGATGTCCTTCAATTCTTTGACTTCGAGCCATTCGGAAAAGGTGTCTAATATTACAATAAATATTTTCCCCTCTGTCGGACCCAAGAAATCCGCATGAATTCTATACGAATGTCCCTCTGGCAATTTCCACGGATGTAAAGTTGCTTTTGATGGGTTAACCGCAGATTTCATACAAAGCTCGCAAGATTTTGCGACTTTCTCAATATCGTTATCGATTCCCCGCCACCAGACATACGATCTCGCTATCGCTTTCATTCGGACTATTCCCATGTGAATGATGTGGAGTTCCCATAATAGTCCTTTTCGCAATTTTTCGAGAATTATCATCCTGAATCCCCACATAACGCATCCGCCTTCTACAGTCAGTTCTTTTTCTCTATTTTTAAATGGTTTATAAACTACGTCGACTTCTTTTGACCACCCATTCAACACAAAATTTCGGGCCTGTCTCAGCTGACTGCTTCCGTTTCCTCTTCTATTATTAAATTAAATTATTAAATTTAAATAAGAGTATTCGTTTTTCGTACCTGATATGCTGTTCTCATTACATAACAGAGGAACTCTTGACAGCCCATCGGATCGAGCGTTATCGGTACCTTTTATACATTTTATTTCGAATTCATAGGCTGACAGCAAAACAGCCCATCTCTGAACTCTATTCGCCGCTATTGCGGTAAACCCTGTTTTGACCCCAAGATATAAATCAATGGTTTGTGATCTGTCTCTAGCACGAAGCGACGACCGTAGACGTATTGATGGAACTTCTTGACTCCAAATATCAGACTCAATGCCTCTTTGTCAAGTTGTGAATAGCCTTTCTCAGCCTTCGACAACGTCCCTGATGCAAATGCAATAGGTCTTCCGGATCCATCGTCATACACATGAGACAGTACCGCTCCTAGGCCAAATGGAGACGCATCACATGCAATTTTAGTTGGTCATTCTAAATCGAAATGGGCTAAGGCTTCTGAATTTACCAGACTTTGCTTTGCCGCTCTAAACGCTTTTTCGCATTCCGCATCCCACTTCCACTCTGTATTTTTTTTATAATAAGTTATATAATAGACCGATAACTCTCGAATAGTTTCGAATAAATTTTGCATAATAATTCAACATGCCGAGAAATGCCCTCAACTGAGTCACATCCCTGGGCGCTGGATCGCCACTAATTGCTTTCGTCTTTTCTGGCAACACGTGAGTTCCGTTTTTATCTAAGCCATAACCGAGAAATTCAATTCGATCTTTACCAATATCACATCCCTAGCAGATTGTTCGACCGGAATTTCGGTCGGAACTGGAGTCTTTAATACCGAAAAATTTCGGTAATTTCCTGGTCGGAACGACCAACATTTTGTGGTCGTGTCGACTACAATTGGGCCTCACTTTGGGCCCATAGGTTGGTCGTTCCGACTAAAAAATTTTAGTCGAAATATATTTTGGGCCCCGTCTACCTGGTCGTTTCGACTCGATTTCTCGGGTCGAATCTTTTTGTCGATAGCCCCACTGGCTGGTCGTTTCGACCAGTTTTCTCGGGTCGATTTTATTTCGGCAGCACGGCTGGTTGGTCGTTTCGACCAGTTTTCTCGGGTCGATTTTGTTTTTCGGCAGCCCCGCTGGCTGGTCGTTTCGACCAGTTTTCTCGGGTCGATTTTATTTCGGCAGCACGGCTGGCTGGTCGTTTCGACCAGTTTTCTCGGGTCGATTTTGTTTTTCGGCAGCCCCGCTGGCTGGTCGTCTCGACCAGTTTTCTCGGGTCGATTTTATTTCGGCAGCACGGCTGGCTGGTCGTTGCGACCAGTTTTCTCGGGTCGATTTTGTTTTTCGGCAGCCCCGCTGGCTGGTCGTCTCGACCAGTTTTTTCGGGTCGATTTTGTCGACAGCCGCGCTGGCTGGTCGTTTCGAGCAGTTTTCTCAGGTCGATTTTTTTTCGGCAGCCTTGCTGGCTGGTCGTTTCGACCAGATATTGTGGGTCGAATTATTTTCCGACAGCCCTGCTGGCGAGTTGTTTCGACCCAGTTTCTCGGGTCGCGATTATATTTATCAAACATTTTGTGCAATAGAGAAAATAAAACATGGGATAATACACAAGACAAAGTAGGGTTATTGGATCTTAGGAAAGATGGCCCCAAAAGCAATTAGAACATTTATTTTGGGTTTTTGCTCTCGGGATTCGAGGGGCGGCGGTACAATGAATTTTTTATTTTCGACATTCTTCCCAACCATCGCGGCAGTGGCTCGATGTCGAATATTATTGTCGAAATTGAAGATAAAAGTCAGCTCGAAGCTTGCTGTAATATTATACATACGGATATCACGGTTTCTGTATTCCAGCACAGCCTCATACATAATACATCAATTGTTTTGTCAAAATAATATAAAATAGGTTTGTTTTTGCCACCGAAACGACAAAATTTTCGTAAATCGTACCGTAAATGGTCGTAAGACAGTAAAAATAATTTTAAACCTTTTTTTTAAACCGTATATGAAGCTCTCTAAATGCACGCCTTGTATTTTATGAAGTTAATGAGCGTCGGAGGTGCATGGGAAAAAAAGTTCTCGAGGGCTGCGCGGAAGGCGATTTTGTATTCCATTGTTTTTCCTTCGATTGTCTCTCTGGACTAAAAAGTTCGCACAATTGTCAATTAATATTATTACATTATTAACATTCGATTAAAGTCGCATATGGCATCGTGATTAGCAATATTATGCGTCGTTTCGTTAGTATGCTATAAACATGAGCATGTATATTATAAAATAATATTACATCTATCGCATTTTTGGTTTTTCTTATTGCGCCACGAACCCACCCTCGTTTCGTTATCACCGCTACAATATATAATAGCTAAGATTTCCGCAGTGTTTACACATATTGTTTTTCATTGCACATAACATTTTTTTATCACTGAGAACACCAGACGACTATTGGTCGTCGTCGTCGTTGTCGTGGTCGTCGTCGCGGTTAGAGTCGTGGTCGTCGTCGTCGTGATCATGATCGTGGTCGTCGTCGTCGTGATCATGATCGTGGTCGTCATCTTCATCGACGTCGGTGAATTTTCGCCCAAGTAGCATCTTGGCACTTGTATTTTTCCCACGACCACTGTAATACCGATCGTTTTTGAGTTTGTTAGAAATCATGGTTTTGATTTTGTCGATGTTGTCCACTCCATCGACCGGTAGTTTTTTCATCTTTTGGAGCGAGATGCACCCACCTGTATGTTAAGCATTTGAAAAGAAGCGAAGAATTTATTTTGTCGGGGACCATTTCTTCGAGGGGGATATTTTCATACCTGCGTCTCGACAATAAATACCGTAACTACATTACAAAACATTTCAAAAATTGCCCGACACATATTTCCAATTTACACGTATTCATTCTGATCGATTTAATAACTTTGGTTTCTTCAGGCTACGTTATCCCTATTCGGCCGTAACGAACGTCTACATACAAAAAGTGTTTGCACTTTTCGAGTCGCATGCTTTTCAATAAACGTTTTGTTTTTCAATAACATTTTTTTTGCTGAATCCTTTCTCCCCTCTACCCTCGAATGAGTGACCTTTTAATAACTTACGCATTAACTTCTTGATCTCCGCCGAAGTAATTTTTTCGTTTCCCATCGTTGTCCTTGCCCCTTCTTTTTTTCACAACAAGCTTCGCTCTTTCGTCCCTGTCCCACAGAGCCGACATTAGGAGGAATAATCTCTTGCTCATATTTGAAGCTGTCCCCGCTTGTATAACTACTTCGCCATTTAATCGCCAACCGGGAGCAATTTCTGTGTCTCCTTCCATTTTGTCCTCCGACAAAATATCCAGCATCTCGAAGTCATCTTCCTCGCTACTTTCAGCCTCCAAAAGTTTCTCTAGGTTTTTAAACTTTTTGTTCAAGTCCGCGACCGTCTTGCGTACTTCTTTTATCTGTAAATATTTTATATTTCAAAAAACCATAATTTTTTAAGCGCGTTATATATTGAAGTCCTGTTTTCCTTATTTATACACCCATTACCGCGTTATTTAACTTCTTTTGTCGGCTTTGAGAGTAACCCGAGGTCGGAGCTGCTCTCTCTTTGTCATGGCCCGCGGCACTTTCACTGGTTGGGCTGCTCGACATCTATGTATACATTTTTTCTTATCATATTAACACTTCATTTTTATGTTACAAGTTAATTGCTATAGATTTTTTCTTTACAACGCGGTGTAATATTGTATGGTTTCCATCTAATGTGCAACTGCCAACAAAAAAGTTTTTATTACCTTCTTCTTATTCAGGACGGACCGTGCCTGATTTTGCGATTTTTGAAGTTTGGGCTTTAGGCTTTTCGGCACACCACTTTTTGTCGGTACTGGCGTCAGTACTCTCTTATGCGATTGTCGCATATCATTTTTATTTCCTTGCTTTCCTTGCTTTACGACCTGTTATCAATATCAGTTGCTAAGGTTACTATGCGGATTCATCATTACCCTTCATAATATTTGCGTTCTAAAAATTATTCTTACCGGTATAGTTGACTCATCTCCTTGACTCGTACCAACATGGCATAAGTTTGTACTTTTTTGTCGGTTGTCGTACTTCAGGGCGGCTGCATTTGCTTGGTCCACTGGCGGGACGGCTCTCATTCTTTTTGATGCCGGGGCATCGACAGCACTACCTCCATAATTATTATTATCATCATTGCGATACCGTCTTTGCATCCCCATTTTTGGCGTTTCGAAGCATGGCTGAGAGATTTCTGTCGACACCTCGACTTCATCCCTTTTTCTCTTTTGGCCGCGTATTTGGTTCTCTTCGTTAACTACCTGTTGTCAATATAAATTACTGTCGCTATTATGCAGATTCATGTTTACCTTGTACAATATTTGTATTCGAAAAATGATTCTTACCGGTATAGTCGATTTATTTACACGACTGGGAAGAACATTGTACGTCGTATGACTTTCCTTCCGATCGGCGTTGTTCCGGGCGGCACCTCGCGAAGCGGCTTCCATTTTGGTTGATGCCTGTACAATATTCGTTGAAGCATTATCTCTTACCTCACTTGCATTATTTCCTTATGAATTGTATTGTTTTCCCGGTCATTTCTCAATGATCGGTGTCTTCTGGTATTAATTTCATCCGAACAAGATATTAAGAAAGAATTGCGAAGGAATATTTTACCTCTTTTTTAAATGACTGCGATGAATTTTCCCATGGCTGAGATCCACTATTATTCGTGTCCTTCCCGGTACTTAAAATGGAGGACCACTTGAAATTTCGATTAACGCAGCCGACATTTTTTCGAAGTGGAGTCTCTTCAGGCTATTAAGTATTATCAAGTTAATTTTTCCGATATAAGTAATAACTCAAATCGGGCGCGTGTCCGGGCAGTTTGTAATTCCATCGCTCTCCTTGGGTAAGCAGGCTCGGATCCGGCCAATATCAAAACATTATCATTGATTTACAACTAGAGCTTACCAGCACCGCACGTTTCTTGCGTATCCGTTCATCTGCGATTTTGCGAATTCGTCGAACGTAATTTTGGCTGGAATCCGCTGGATACATCTCCATTCGCCTTACTCCAACGAACGCTTTATTTTTCGCTCGGTCAGTACGATTTTCAACATTTTCCTGCATTATTCACAATTACTATTAGTTTCTCATTGCATCGGGACTAGATACCTTTTTCGTTTTGTTTTAAAATCTATTTAACAATTGTTGCCTTATTTGTGAAATAACGAAAAAATTGTTACATTAAAAATTAACTATTGTTACAATAAAAACTTACATCATTATAGTCATCATCGGTATGCACGGGGAATATTCCATCGTCGGCTTCCCAATTGGAAATGGTACTCGAGCGTACTCGTGATTCAGTGCTTGATGATCGGCTTTGTGTACTTCGATCATCCAATATTTCGGTTGGAGCTTCTCCCTCCGTATTAGCTGCTTCTTTGTCGTCATCGCGAGGCTGTATCATATTATATATTACCAGTATTATTTTCATAACTTTTACAAATTACTTGCGTCTTCACGACATCATCTTTGTAGCCTTTGCTACAAAGTCTGTACGTCAAATTTAAATATTCAATTTACAATTACATTTTTCAGTCACTATTTTACTAGACAGCGAACTTCCATCTCTACTGTACTTATTTTCAACTTATGTCAAAATACGCTACAATTTTGAGACCAACGAACCCATTTACTCTCTCCTTCTGCCATCGTGGCTTTTATTACAAAAAAACATTTTCGCACTCGTTTCCCCATCTATGCGTATTCATTGCACCGTACCTTTTCAATCATTTCTTCGTCGGATTTGATTTTATCCGATTTCTCACTTTGCGTGTCGTCCATTGACTCATAATGATTTTCAGCTTCATTCCTTCCGGTTTCATTTTGAACGATCACTTCATTACCGATGTTTTCTTCATTCTTATCAGCATTGTTATCAGTGTTTAGAACGTCATCTTGGTCGCCCAGCCCTGTCTGTTGCTTCAATATAAGTATGAAATTTACGAATTGAAGCTTCAGCCAAAATTGTACTCGATAATTAATTTTCATCCGTACCTTGTTAATGCTTCCTTGGTCAGATTTCATTTCCGATTGCTGATTTGTCCCTCCGCTGCATTTGTTGTTCATTGACTTTTCGCCATTTCCCTTCGTTCTTTCGGCAACGACAGCTCCGCTTACATGCGTGTCATTTACTTCGTTATCTTCGTCCTTGTATAATTACATAAAAAATTCTTTCGAATACTTTTCATTATCGGACATTGCACAATTATAAACATGAAATAAAATAGGAGCATACCGGTGGTACTGCTGCCGTATTCCGTGCAAATTCTTCTGCCGTTTTACGGCTGACGGCTCTTTTTAGGTTTTCTAGCTGCCTCTGTAAACATTTAATAACGTTTTCGATAGTTCGAAGGCGTTATTGAAACTCATGCTCACAAACGCCAATAAATTTCTCCACGTTTAGTCGAGCAGTCTCATAAGCAATCGCGATCCAAAACTCTCAGGTATATACCACTTGAAGGTTTCGGTGTTAGCGTTCCTTCCGTTTCAGATTGTTACAAAAGGCACCTATTTTCCATTTTCAACTTCAAGCCTTTGATAACACGTTGAAACATTTCGGTATCACCTTTTACCTTGGAAAATTTGTTTTTTTCATTCCATGACGATTACGTTTTCAGGAAGCAAAAGTCGAGAAAAAAATGTCTTTCGAATTGCACTGACCTGTGCGTGTGTGTATATATACATACATACATACATACATACATACATACATACATACATATATGTGTGTGTGTGTGTGTGTGTGTGTGTGTGTGTGTGTGTGTGTGTGTGTGTGTGAGTGTGTGTGTGTATACACACACACACACTCACACACACACACACACACACACACACACACACACACCTTTTAGGAGTTATAATTTTCCAAAAAAATGACGATCTCGGAAATTTTGGAAACGTTTCAACGCTGATAACTCCTGAACTAATTGAGATGTAGACGAAAGCCGATATATAATTTTTTAAATTTATTTTGAAGCAAACTTTCGTTAAAAAAGATGAAAATATTATCAATTACCAATGTCAACGTTTTTTTTGCTTCTATAGTGAAAACTTTTTTAATGTTGTCTTTATTCATTTTTTTTTCTTTTAAGATTCGCTACCATAGAGTGACAATTACGATGACTTTCTTCTAATATTTTGTACCTTTTTTCATTCTCATCAACTCTATCGGCACGAACATATAACGTTCAACTAAAAACATTCTTACGATTGTTTTTATTCTACTTATATGCCGTTTAATTTTATTGGTTTTTATAAATAAAAAAAATTACAGCCGGCCACATTCACTTTGCATGAACGCAACCTTTCGCGTTCAACGTCATTGGAGTATAATTCCGCTTGCGATACAAATAACGTTCTACTGTTATATCGTCCGTCCTATTGGCGTACAGGCGTCACGCGCACGATTTCGTCTCGAAATGGTAGAAGGGAAATAATAGGGGAGTTGGCTATGGCTGCGTTTCGTTATGGCGTACAACGTCGCATCGAGAATTCCCGCTACGGTGCGCAGTTGCATTTCTTGTGCCGTGCTGTTCGTTTCGCCTAGCGTATTTCGACATTTCTTTCATCGCCTCATTGGACGCGCATCCTTTCTTCCATTACACATACGCAGTGCAGTTACAAATTTTTCATCTTTCTTCTAGCTGTATTTCCGAAGCTTTAATTATAAACGTATTACTATTTTTTTCAAACGACACAACGGCACCAGTCCTTTCGATGCTCGAGTAGAAATGGCTCCTAATCACGCGTGCCTGTCCTACCTATGCTGGTCTACGCGGTCTTTGGTTTGCATTTGAATTCACATCACGATTCAACGTTTCCTAATTCTTGTTTCGATACCTGCTCGTCGAATTCGATTGGCGAGAACAAAAATAAGCGGGACTAATTTTACAAACATATTTGGAACATATCATTAGTGGCGTGACTACTTTCATGGCTTCGATACGTTTCTCAAAATAACGATGGCAGTGCGGCCATACGTCGTGAGGTCATCAGCGCGGAGAGACCGATTCTACAGCGTTGCGAGGTGGGTAAGTAATTTCCTAACATTCGTAAACCATATACTTCTGATGTATAACGAACTGTATATCAAGACCGCCTTCCAATATTGTTTTTAGTAATTGCAACAACTTTGCTCGCATAATCGACAGCATTATGTAATTTTTTCGTATCATCAACATTATTCAATTCAGCATCGTACTTTCACTGGTAAATACACGCAGCAAAAAAATTAAAGGAGCAGAACATGAAAAAAAATTAAAGTGATTTTCAAAAAGCTGTAACTCCGTGCGAAATTGTCGTACCAGGGGGAAAAATTTTAAAGCTTGCAATCTCTAGTTTAAGAATCTTGCCGAATTTTTTTTTTTACCATTACGTTCGGTGCTATTATAAGAGATCACGGGAAGAAAATGTTTTCGAAATATTTTGTTTCTTCAAAAGCGTCCATGGGCTCAATTTTTTTTCATGGCCAATTAATGCTGAGGTCATGGAGCTTGGTTCTTTAGCTTGAATTTCGTTTTTTGCTCTCTGTACGACCATTTGTTGCTGAGATATCGCCGATTGAATTAAAAGTCAGCTTTTTTCTTTGATCATTGATATCTCATGAAGTGATGATCGTACAGCGAGCGGGAGGTGGGTTTCGGAAACTCGAATGAATCCTTTATAAAAATGCCTTTCGATATTTTAGAGAAATATTTTATTTTTCTAAGCTTAATATTGATTTTAAAAAGCACAAAAATAACTTTTTCTGCCGTTTTGGAAAATCCAGCGCCACTTTGCAAATATTGCGAAAATGAGCAATATTTGTAGTTTATTTTAACTCAATACATGCCCAAGAACCCTGTAAATTTTCAAATCGATCGGTTGAATCGTTATTTTTTACCCGAATCGTCAAAGTTTTGTCAAAAAATGAAGGAGGACTTTTATTGCTTCTTAAACATCAAGTAATGAAGATTAACACTTCGTCTATCAACCTGGGTATTTTGTTTTTGAGCCGAAACTACTTTTCTACCGAGGTGCTTCATTTGTTCAACAAAAAATATGTGAAATAAATTATTTTCCTATAATGTTATAATTGATACATTAAATTGAATGTTTCGAACACTAGCAAGCATTTTTTCAAAAAAATTCGAATGTATTAATCGGGAAAAAACGGCAGGACTTTAAATACCCGGGTTTACAGACGGAAGGTACCGGAAAAGCGTTTACAGACGAAGTGTTAAGACGAAAAAAAATGTTGTTTTTATTACAATTTCGCATTGTCTACTCATAAAACGTAAAAAAAAAATTGTCGACATTTTTAAGAAAAAAAAATAATCTCAAAATGTGTAGAAAATTGTAGGGAATCATCATCTCCTCACAATTTTGCATTAACTACTCATTAAATCTCAGAAAAACGGAGAAACTTATTCTTTGGTCCGAAATGTGATCCGTTTGAAGGAGAAATTGGCAACAGAATTTTTGCCGACCATTGTGTTTTAGTTTTACCCGATGTAAAATAAAAATTAGATTTGTACGCTAATATTGTAAAATAAATGTATATACTGTGATTCAAAAATTAGAATTTTGTATACATTCAATAATGTAGATAATACGCCGACTCATCCACACACTTACACAGGCGTATATACAGGGTGTTTGGCGCATGGACCGAAACAATTTTTTGGGGGATTGGGGGAGGTCATTTGCTAATTTTTTCACCCTCAGACCCTATGGCTTAAGTGTCACAGTAATTGACATGATTTTTTTCGTTTTTTTTTATTACCCGAAATTTCGCCTTTGAATCGTCATAACTTTCTTGTTTGTGGTTGTAATAGCACGAAATAACTTTTGTTGTGTTCTGCAATGTATGTTTATTGTAAATAAATCATTACTTAATACAATTGATTTTAAGAAAATGACTCTTGAGCTTCCAAAGTCTTCCAAATGTGTAACTTTGTAAAATTGTGTACTTCTAAATTTATTATAATAAAATGTTTGTATATATTTTTACCACATAATAAATTATTTCTATGATCTGCAGCATACCGTTGGAAAGAGGATAAACTAGAGAACTTTTTAAAACAAAGCTAAGTTTAAAATAGCTTTTAGTTTTTTTTTTAATGCATTAAGAAGTTTCCATTTTCATACATTTACGCATTTTCAAGAATTTGGAAGCTCATGAGTAATTTTCTTGAAACCGATTGTATCAAATTATGATTCATTTATAATAAACATACATGACAGAATTCAGCAAAAGTTATTTCGAGCTATTACAACCACAAACATAGAAGTTATGACAATTCGAAGGCGAAATTTTGGGTGATTAAGAAAACAAAAAACAAATCACATCTCAATCACCGAGACACTTAGGACATACGGTCTAAGGGTTAAAAAAAATAGCAAATGGCCCTTGGCTGATTTTTGTTACAAAGGTCTAATCTGCAATGATGAATACTAAAAACGATCTGGCACAATCAAATTTTCTGATTAGAACAAATTTAGAAACTGCAAAACGCACCGAATTTCAACGAAATATCGGTATCGTGGGACAGCATGTAGCTTTATCTAAACTACAAATGGAATATTTATATTTATCACAGTGTAATTAAACATTGTGCAAGATCTTGTGCTTGTGCCCATCGAATTGTGATTAACTTAGGAAATTAATTAAATTTCATTATTTTAGTCATTGTCATTCACGTACATAATTAAAGTTGTATAGCGAGCTGTACCGGTATGCTTTCACGCTTTCCAATTTTGTAAAACTATAATTTCGATGTTGACGAAAAATTAAATAGACATTCTAACATTGAACAGTTAATGATGCATTTTTTATGCACACTGAGAAAAAAAATTGTTTAAATTGATAAATATTTAGTTCAATACGGGCAACTAAATATTTTTCGATATTGACTACATTTTTGTCATCTTAACATCATATTTTCTCCACAGTCTCGGACTGAACCAAACATACTGTTGAAATGACAAAATTTTCGTTCATGTCCAAAAATATTTAGTTGCTCATATTATTCAACTAAATGTTTAGCAATTTCAATAAATTTGTTTACTTACAATTAGTGCAGAGATCATTCATGCTTATCGGTAAAGAATTCATTGGAAATGTTTTTACAGAAAAATGTTGTGCGATGCTCTTTTGCGCTTTTCTCTTCGCATCACCGATTTTCAATATACAATTAAGGCCATGTGTCACACGCCAGAATTTTTCGACGCGGCCTCTCGTTACGTCGGTAGTGCAGATCTCGCAGTTTTTTACTACGAGTCACCGCCGACAGACGCCGCAACGCTCGCGAATTCGGCCTCGGTGCTTCGCACTGGGACGAAAAGTCGAAGCCGAATAGACGACGATCGCTGAGCACGCGGGTGGGTGTGTGTTTGTTCGTTACGCCCCGCCGGCCGCGTGCAACCTTTTCGCATACAGTGCGGTCATAACGTACATTTTATTTCGATTTTTTTTTTGCGACAACGGTCATGGTCGAAATTTCATAACGATTGAACTGTCTGGCAAACGGGCTTTGCCAGAGACTCGTCTTGTAGAAGGATGCTGGAACTTTCCCACGCTTTTTTAAATCAATTTAAACAAATAAGCTTGGGCACTATTTGTAATCTCGATGCCGCTTATCCAAGTTGTAAAATTTGTCAAACCTTATTGTTTAAACAAATGCGTTCGGCATTTTGCTCTCTGCTTTGACTTATCTTCGGTAGGTTGTCAGCGGTCGACCAAATTTGCGCGCGAACGGGATCTACCGAGTCTCACTCGGTAGATCCCGTTCCCCAAAAAAATACGTTTAGCATTTTTTTTCGGCAGGTTTTTCGACGGATCGAATTTTCTAGCAATGACGATCGCACGAGTATCGCTCTACAGAAGAGCGGTAAAATTATACAATCGCGAATTGTTTAAATACCTGCACCACTGTTAACGTCTAAAATAAATTGATTTTTCCCGATTTGTTGTGGTGGAAGGACAAGTAAAAGGATAATAATATCCATAGATGTTATTAGTCATAGCTACAAGTGAACGAAAAAAATGTTTATTAAAAAATTATACAAAATGGTGACGCTAGAGCCATTCTCGCGAGGCATTTTGAATTTAAGACGCTCTGCGGCAAGCAGTATATCCGACGCAAATTTGAATTTATACAAAAAAAATTCTAGTACTTTACATGAGTATAACTAGAGAAATACGTAGGGGATTTTGAAAATAAGAATTATTGTGTAATTGGTAAGCATTTTAGGTAACAACTCAATTTTCGACAGGAAAAAGGACACTCATTTGTTAATAACTAATTTTATAATAAACTCATCGAAAACCCATACGTATTTCTCTTCGGAATATTATTTTTTAAATGTGCTCAAAATTTGGAGTGAAAAAATGCAAATTGTTGGAGTTATGCTGCGGGCCGTATTGGAAAATTGTGTTACGAGAAAAACGGTCGACGACTCGCACACGGGCCAGTCACTGCCACCGCAGACCCACACGGGCCTACGTGCCTTTGTCCTAAACTTGCCGACTACCTAAGTAGTCGGGAAGTTCTAAAGCTCTAAAGCTCTAAAGCTCTGAAATTTTGTAAACATGCATGTAAGAGGTGACAATGCATGATTCAACTTAAAAAAAAATATATATATATATATATGTATATATATAAAATAACGACTTTCTGTGAGGTGCAAAACCGAAAATCGATATTTCACCCGTTTCCCGACTATTTAGAGCTATAAAGTTTTGCAAACATGGATCTCAGAGGTGACAATGCATAATTTGAATTTAAAAAATTAAACAAATATTCATAATAAAATATCTCTAATGGACCTATATAACGGTGTTATTACAACCTTGAATAACACAAACTTCACAATATGAATAATTTATTTTCTTCAAATAATATCACTTTTAAAAAAATGTAAAAAAACTTAAGAAAAATAATGCCTCCTCACAAAAATTTCAGAGCTCTAGCGAAAATGGTGTTAAAGTTCGCATCGTTGGAATGCAACGAAAATTTTTCTCGATTTTTATTGTTTCTTCATTTTTAATATTTTCTAAAATCTTTTTTTTGGCAACTTTTGGTTATAAGTTTTAAGGATTCTAAAAAATGTTTCGGCGACTTTGGTAGCCCTGATGTGCTTAAAAAAATACGGGGATACGAATGTAATATATTTTCGTTGCATTCCAACGCTGCAAACTTCAGTACCATTAGTAAAATCAATTGAACACTAAAAAATAGAAAATAATTTATATGTAAAAGAAAATTTTTAAACAAGCTTTTATGTAATGTACTAAAAAGTAGAAAATAATTTTTTTGTTCTAAGCCACGTATATGTGACTGTAAATAAAAGCTGGAAGCGCTCTAAATTTAGACATAATCTTTCATTTACATAAATCCGTTAACATATCAATTGTATTTAATTTACTGTAAAACAACCTTCGATTTCTTAAATAAAAATCCTGAAATTGAGTATAAACGTGTGATAATAATTCCTCTAATTACTATTGTGCCAAATAAAATACGGTTAATGAAACCGCATTGATCGAATTTATTAAACATTTTACAAGTTGAGCGCCCCAAGCTTTTATTTATAGTCACATATAGGTGACTTGGTAAAAAAAATTATTTTCAAATAAATGTTCTCCTTATTCTCGATTATTCAAAACATCTCTCACAGGAAATTAAAAAAAAAAACAATTTTTTGAAAATCCTACAGTTGTGTTACCCCTCAACGCTTTCTTGACACACTAGGTCATTTCGACCCGGACGAATTTGAAATAAAACGCTCACTTTTCCAAATTAAAAAGTTATCACTAATTTTTTACAACTATTCAATTTTAGATCTTCCACCTTTTAATTATGCAGGCATTTTAAGAAATGATGATATTGAAGTTTGCATCGTTGGAAGGCAACTGAAGTTCCGTAGCTCAATTTCTTTCTGCACGTTTAGTCCTCCGAAATCACTCAAACGTTTTTCCAACTCCCTATTTGTGATTTTCAGCTTAAATCTGTAAAAAAAAGTTCTGGATAATGCTAAAAATAAGGGAATAAAAAAATTGAAAAGAGTTTTCGTGCGTTTGTACGATCCAAACTTCAGATATGATTAAAATGTATCCCGGATATTTCTCAATGAAAACCCGATCAAAGAATTGTTAAGGGCAGGTGGATGAAGTACCATCAGTGTTAAATTGACCTAGTGTGTCCAAGTCATGGCTAAATATAAGTGTGTCAAGGAAAATTTAATCAAATGAGCTCAACTTGATATCTTTTTCTCTGTCAGGCCTTAGTCTCTTTATTGTTAAATTTTCTATGAAACTGAGTTGCTAAAGACTCGCCCCGTAGAAGGGTGGCGAAATTTTACCATCCTTTCAAATAAATTCAAACAAATACCTGTGCCTGATTCATATACACCTTGCCCACCTGTCACTGCATTAAGATGTGCGTACCGTGCTGGTGCATCAAATGTCGGAGATTCAGCTTGGATAGTCTCTTATTCTGCTCAAAAAACTTGCTCAGCCATATTTTGTCCACCGTCCATCAGTATCAGGCAATGGAGAAGAAACTCTTTGCTTCGCTGGTCACCACGTTGCACGAGTCATAGTTGCCATGTTGCACGAACATATTTTCATGGTGATAGGTGCCATATCCAAGTAGCTCCTCCCAGCTGATAGAGTAAAAACCAAGGTTTACGATTATTATTTAGCGATAACAAGGAATTTCCAAAATATTGTTTTTGATTGAGATGAAATAGCAAATTAAAAACAATTTTGTTGCATGCCAACGATACAAACTTCAACACCCGGATAGCCTGAACCACAATGAGCTGCGATCAGGCTTTGTGATCAGGCAGAGCGACGTCTCGATCGCTCACATTGAACTTCACGACTCCGTCACCAACAGCCTTGGCATCACCAGTGCACTCGGAGCCCATGATGAACGGAGGTTTCGGTGGAGAATCTATAACTTCATGTTGTGCCATATGATCTTGAAAGTTGAGGCCACATGCTTTGTTTGGGTTGAGCACCTTACCCAGATGAGCACTCCACCCGCGACCAGTTGAGGCTCAGCTTTTCTCAGCGCCTTTACACCTGATACCTCCGGAGCCGTTGAGTACGATGGCACGCATGTACCTTGATTTCCTGTGTTTTCTCCTCACCATTTTCCTTCGACTCCTCGCTGTGATCATTTTCCTCGATGTTCTTCTCCGTAACATTGGCCGCGGCAGTTTTCTCGTTGATTCTTTTTTTGTCGGGATTTTTCGTCGGTGGTGTGCCGGCGAGTTGAGTCTTCGCCCTCGACCGCCGGGGTCGTTTTGTTCTTCTCAGCACAAATCACGAAACCGCGACGAAAGAAAAAAACTTCACTTTATCACAAATTGCACGAAATATATTTCGAACGGATGTTCGAAATATATTATTTTATAGCTCCCGCTTGGTTATAGCTCCTGCTTCCGACCTGTCAAAAAACAAATTTTTCTGGGAGGATGCGAGCGCAGTCGTAAAAGCAATACGATGTGAGCTGCGCGCCGCCAGTGAGAAAACAGATGAACTCACTTTTCGGTCCGGTAAACGATATTTTGCGCTTTGTTCGTACATTTTTTCTACATTTATGTAAAAAAATTCAAAATGACTGTTGTCCGCCATTTATTAATGAAAACAAGCGAAACACAGTTTAAAATGTGTGCTTTTTCACTGTCGACAGCATGGTTCTCGCCAAATTAACGAAAATGCGATGCAATCGTAAAAAATTCACAATTTTTTGCATGGTAACCACAAACTGTACATTTTTTTTCTTCGGAATTTTGGAGAATTGCGAGAACCATGCTCTCGGAGACGAGTGGCACATCGCCTTAACGCGCTTAGACGTTTTGCGAGTGACAACGTTTCATCACACTTACAATTTCACGTACCGCTCTATTGCAAAGAAAAATTAACTATGCCATATTTCCATTGTTACGGCTTAGAATACATCAAGGCTTCCTTAATTATCGATATGAGAATATTGCTTTACACAACATTCACAATAAATTCTCATTATTTGTATACCGCTTTCTCGCATCTTTATTCATAAATGATTAAATAGGAATGTATTAATTGAGAAAACCAAAATAGTATTTGACGCTTACCTTTTCTCTCAAGAGCTTCTTTCCCAATAATTTATCGCCGCCGCTATCAGCTGTTTTGAACCTTTTCTTGTCCTTTTCGTGTTGCTGGCTTGCTTCGAGTATTTCAGGAGAGTCCGTGTGAATTTTCTTAAACATTAATCTCTTCCCGCGTCCCAGGGTGTTGTCAATCATTTCCACGTCCTCTTCTGTTTCTGTTTTTTTACATTTACAACGGTTATTGTATGTCAAATGAATTTTCATCAATAATTTCATTCCAAATTACCTAAAATATTGTTATACATTAATATGCGATCATGTTTATAGCGTAAATAAATATATCTTCATTCAAAATATAGTTTATTTACCTCCGCAGCCGACAATGCGAATTTGTCGGAAATGATCACCATCTTTATCCTCAACGTCTTGCATTCGTATGGATACAAGTTCGGTCGGATTCGTCAAATAATTAGTTAAAAAAACGTCTGTACATTTCGTCAAACCCCTTTCTGCTTTAGAATCACGTACAAACAAATCATCGGCCCGGACTGTTTTCATTTTATTGTGTCCATCCGTCGTCTTCCACGTAATACGATAAAACATTTTTTTCACGATGCCACAGCTTTGCTACTGTAACCTTGAAACGCTCTGGGAGACAAATGTCTAAAAAAAATATGAATGATATATTAATCAAATATAAAATATGAAATAACGAATTGATTATATATTAATTAAGTATTATATATGAATCAATTATATATTAATAATTATTTTGTATACGCGTGCATGCGCCGTATTAATAACAACGATTCCGTGGTTTTAAAAAATTCTTTTCTATTTTCGAGATTATACAACTGTATGTCTCGCGTCGCGCACTTTTTATACATAATCAACTCGGCGGCGATTAAACCTTTTTTTCACAAATAGCTAAATTTCAAAGTAATTTGTAACGTTCCTCGCACAATTATTAATATGTGTAGCGGTCCTACTAACCGAATTTTTACATGTGCAATACCTTTTATATATATCGCAGCCCGCTATATAACAATAAAAACACTGCGGCTCGAGCATTCAATCGCGATTAATTTCGAACCGAAGCCACCTTTATTATATTATTGCATATTGATTCGTACTTACAGTCTTACAAACAGCTCTTGTCAGGAAAAAGGATGCCTCGTTCTTTGTTTTGATTTTTTTGACAGCCCGTGAAAGCAGAACCTTGCACACTACGCCGGCCTACCTACACTACCGTCGTTTCAAGGCCAGTAGCGAGATTCCGTAAGAGTGCCTACACACTGCACGCGATTTGCGACGAGCGATGAGTGATATCCAATGGGAGCTTCACTCTCCGAGGCATTCCGGAATACCTGAGCTCCTATTGGATATCGCTCAGCGCTCATCGCAAGTCGCGTGCAGTGTGCAGGCACTCTAATGGCCTCTGCACACTGCGCGCGATTTGAGATGAGCGATGAACGATATCCAATGGGAGGTCAGGTATTCCAGAAACCCGCTGGGAAAGTGAAGCTCCCATTGGATATCGCTCATCGCTCATCGCAAATCGCGCGCAGTGTGCGGAAGCCCTTAGAGTGGCAAAAGTGGACATTATTATTCTGCTACGAGATTGAATTATATTCGCATGTCCTTCGAACGTTTTGCGGCCGGTCCATTAATTGTTTTTTTCGTATTAATATTTATCTGCATTATTCGTAACAATCGAATTGTGAAAAAGTTGAGAAAATCATCGATTTTTCTGAGCAATTCTATTAATCGCCGCGCGCGCGTACGCATTGTTCGATATATGCACGTGACTTATATTTTGGACGAGGCAAGGACATCGAAAAGAATATCTTTGTGCGCACACACTCGTTCGAGGACACCGTTTTGTTTTCTCGAATTTTTCCGCCACCACCAACAGGTACATATTCTATATACATTTTTGTAAAAACTATATATTTTACTTGTATATAAGCTTTAACTCTCGCTGACTACGTTTCCACCTATAGGGTTACGTTGGGGTTCGACGCGAGTGCGAGAAAGACGAGCGGATCTCTCTTGCGCTCACCTTGAACCGCGACTCAACCCCGTTCGGTGGAAACGATGTCTCTCTCTCTCTCTCTCTCTCTCTCTCTCTCTCTCTTTTCCTATGGGAAGAGAAGTAAACGTATTGTATTTTCTTCCTAATTGCGGAGATAATAGTAGCACGCCTTTGGTTCGAAGTGGGAGAGAGTAGAGGAAAGTATAAAGTAGAGGACGTCGGTGACTCAACTCGTGTCAGGTCGAAACTCACAAAATGACTGTGCATGCACCATCTGTTGCAGCAGGAATAGTTACCCATATCAAATTGGGAAATGGATAAGAAATAACGGAGATCACACAACAACTAGCTGGTAACTGATTCAGCATACGACCATCGAACTAAATGATTCAACATTTCTGAAATACATTTGTAAGAAGGTAAAAAAAATTGGATATTTTGAATAATTTTGTAGAAGCTGTGCTAAAAAGATAAATTATGATAAATAATGTAAACAATGTGGTGTGAAAAGTGACTTTCAAGGCTGCATGGATTGAAATGAATGTGACACGTTTGGAAATATGTGCTCAATATTTGAATTAATAATACTTTCATACTTATTTGTATATACACACCTAATACTGTAATGTGTTTCATTCGCCAGGATACTTTTTCGTAAGGGGACCAAGCAGAACCATGGATAAGGAAAGGTTTTTCAAAATCTATAAATGCAAACGCACTATTACCAGGAAGAGAAAGAAATTTGTACGAGATTTCCTTGAGGTGTTTGGACGTTTACCGGCTGAGGCTGAAATGCCCACGCTAAGATTCGAAGAGTGGGTAAGACAAAAAATCTTTCGTTGAGACGAGTTTTGTGTGATGATTCAACACTGCGTTACTGAACACTGTGATGATGAGTCAACACTGCTCGAAGCTTTTACTCCTTTAACGAGTTCTTGCTCAGTGGCGGTCGTAGGACTTTTTTAAGGTGGTGAGACATCTCACTTTGGTGCCCCTTCTAATATGCAGTAGCTTATCCGTAAAAAACGTTTCAGTAATTTAGACGTGATGCACGAATAGACAAAAAATATTTTTACGAGCTTTTATTCAAGGCGATAGGCCACAGTAACGGGTATAAAATCATGTGCGAATTTAAAAAAAATTTTCGTATGAAAAAGTGATTTACTCATAAAATGAATTACACATCTATCAAATATGAATATCAAGCTGTTAGAAAAGATATTTTTTTTCGATGTACAAAATGGCCGAATACCATGGCCGACATTTAGCATCCACAATTTTTTACCCAGAACGTAATTAAAAATTGTCGTCAATCTACATTAGAATACCTAGAAAAGTACGTACGAAATTCAAAAAATAGTGTTTTATTCGAAAGTTGTAGGTATTTGATCTTAAGAAATGAATTTACAGTGAAAAATTTCGTTATAACTGCTCATAAAATGAAAAGTTTTCGATTAATCAGAAATTCGGTACGTACTTCTCTGCGAAATGCAATTACGAACATGACTTTTAAATTCGAAGTAAATCGAGTGAAAATTGTTGAAGTTATTTGTCACGCCAATTGGAAAAAGATGTTTCGGGAAGTTTCGAGTAGTCGGCCATTTTGTACATAAAAAAAATATATATATATATATTTTCTAACAGCTTGATATTCATACTAAATAGATGTGTAATTAACTTTATGAGTGAAGCACTTTTTCATACGAGAAAAATTGTTCAATTCGCACATGATTTTATAGGCGTTACTGTGGCCTAACCCCTTAACTTGACTACGAATGAGATGCAAAACGGAAAATCGATATTTCACCCACTTCCCGACTACTTAGAGCTCTGAAATTTTGCAAACATGCATCTATGAGGTGACGATGCATGATTCAACTTTTAAAAAATATCCATAATAAAATATCTCGAATGGACCTATATAACGGCATTAATAATACCTTTAATAACACTAATTTCACTATATAGGATTAATCCCCACTTGCAAACATTTTAGAGCTCTAGTACAACCGATTAAAGACTAAAAAGTAGACAATTAATAAGTAAAAAATATATTTAAAAAAAGATTCTATTTGCTGTACTAAAAAGGAGGAAATATTTTTTTTTACCAAGTCACCTAGACGTCACTACAAATAAAAGGTTGGGGTGCTCAAAATTTAGACATACTCTTCAATTTACATAAATCTGTTAACATATCAAGGGTATTTAATTTACCGTCAAACAACCCTAGATTTCTTAAATAAAAATCTTAATCAAATAAAAATAAAACCTTTTTTTGTAGTATTTTCCTCACACATAAATTTCTAATATTAGAGAGAGATAGAGATCTCAGACCTCCGAGAGATTTGTAAACTGGTAAAACGGATGAGATACAATAACAGGAAAAAAAAGATTTATTTGTAAAGGTTTATTTAAAATATTATGGTACAGTGTTTTAATCATGCGTACGTTAAATTCACATCATGAATTAATTTACAAGAAACTCGAACAGAAGTCAACTAAAAAAAATATCCATAAAAGAATATCTCGTATGGACCTTCATAATATAGGATTTATCCCTATTTGCAAACATTCCAGAGCTCTAGTACAATCGAATAAAGACTAAAAAGTAGAAAATAATTTATATGTAAAAAAAATATTTGAAAAAAACAAGCTTCTATTTGCTGTACTAAAAAGTAGAAAATATTTTTTTTTACTAATTCACCTATATGTGACTATAAATAAAAGCTTGGGGAGCTCAAAATTTAGACATAATCTTCAATGTACATAAATCCGTTAACATATCAACAGTATTTAATTTACTGTAAAGCAACCTTAGATTCCTTAAATAAAAATCCCGAAACTGAATATAAACTGGTTAGGATTTCCATAATCACTGTTGTGTCAAATTAAATACGGTTAACGAAACTGAATTGATCAAATTTATTAAACATTTAAAAAGTCGAACGCCCCGAGCTTTTATTTATAGTCACATAAAGGCGGCTTGGTCAAAAAATTATTTACTACTCAGTACAACAAATAAAACCTTTTTTTTTATATTTTTTTTTTACACATAAATTTCTAATATTAGAGAGAGAAATAGAGATCTCAGACCTCCGAGAGATTTGTAAAGTGGTAGAACGGAAGAGATACAATAACAGGGGGAAAACACTATTTATTTGTAAACGTTTATTCAAACTAATACGGTACAGTGTTTAAATCATGCGTACGTTGAAATCACATCATGAATTCATTTACAAGAAACGCAAATAAAAATCCTGAACCTTTCCTGAGACATAGTTGAACGTAAATACGTATTAAAAGGATGGTGAAAACACGCGTAAATGGTGGAGAAATATAAAAGTCTATTTAAACGGTACGAAGGCTCAACGACGAATTAATAATAATATTTAACTCATAATTTAGATACCCGAAATACACAGTTCCGTTTTGTACTACGAGTTCGCTCGGAACGAAGTATCAACGCTTTTCACCCTTTGTTCGTATGCAAGCCCGGCCCTCACCGCCGTCGCACCCCTAGCCTTTCTTCTCGCTTTCTCGCTCGCTCACGTACACACGACCTCTCGTTTCGATCGCTCGTGCAGGAAGGACTACATTTTCTCAATGCTCGCGCTCGTTCGCTTCCATGCACACGCGCGCCACCCTTTTACTGGGTCAGGTGTCAGGCGACTGCCACCCACGTGGCAGTCGCCTGATACGCCATCTATGAGGGCAACGCCGCCGTTTTTTATTTACATTTAAGGAGGTTGGAGCGCTTCAGTTGAGTCAAATGACGGTTTATTAATTTTTTTTTACATGAACCTCAGAAAATGCATACGAGGTACAGATTCATTCTGTATATGCTATTTTTTTTTAATATATTATTAAAGGGCAAAATTATGCCTTTTAATATTTTTATTACGTAAAGTAGAAAAACTTTTGTGTTACTACCAACTTGAAAAAGTACAACATTATCGAGGATTATTATGAAAAAACTACGACAACGAATGTTTTATACAATTCACAATGAAATTTTGAGTAATTTACAATTATGCCTGTTTATGTCTACGTCACGAGCTTATTGGCCAATGGTTTACGATGGGCAAGATGAGGATTCTTTTTTCTAAATGTTTACAAAGGCTCAGTTTGCGTTAATCTGTTAGAAATGGTTTATCTTGGTGCTAAATAAAAAAAAAATTACATAACCTATAGTGTGAAAGTCTTGCCCATCTAACCGCACGTTAAATGACATACATTAAACTATTATTATTTCTGGTGTTCGGTGGTGGAAAAAGTTCAAAAAAATTGGTAAAGATTCAGTATAGTCTAAACAATAACATGTATTTTTTTATTCAATTTAACCTTGGATTGTGGCTAACGCTCCCACCTCCTAATAATTATCAACTACCGTCTTTAACATACGTTTTAATAAGTTTTAATTTACTGAAACTGCGGTCTTCTTTAGCGACAGTTACAAGTGTACTTAGCAAATGCGGCGTGCTGTCCATACATACGGGAAGCGAAATGATTTTAATCTAATGTTAAGATCAACGACTATTTCCTATATTTTTAAAGAATTTTCCTAAATACGATTGAACTGTTAGAGAGGATACACACACATTTTAAGGTTTTTGCTAAATCATTTTCGAAGAGTGGGGGAGAAACGAAGTTCCTATGCTAATACATTGTGTGACGTCAGCAGTGCCAACTTATAGTAGCGAAATATTAATGACGTGTAAGACCGGTGCGATGGTCTAGTGGTTAGCGTGCTCGCCACTAAACCAGCGGACCGGGAGGTCCCGGGTTCGAATCCCAGTCGCGTACATTTCGTCGTGAAATGTTTTTCTTCGGCATTTCGCGGCGAAATAAGACTAGTTCCACGACTGGGGGGCGAACTCGATGACCGGCTGTATTGGTATAGGTTTTCCGTAGTTTCCCTATACCCATGACAGAAATGTCATGATGAATATAATACAGAGGGGGAAGTCGGCTGCGGCCGCAAGAGGGGGGGGGGGGGGGGACAAGGAGAAAGATGGAGAAAAAAAGGAGTAAACAGTAGAGGAAAAGAAACGGGCACAATGAAGGGAAAGAATAGGTAACAAACGCGAAAAGCGTGTACCTAAGGAAAAAACTAATTAAAAAAAAACTAATAATGACGTGTACGACTGTATATCGCTAAAATTTTCAAATGTACGGTAGATAATCGTAATTATCATTTGCATGTATGGTAATTTGCAGGTGTTAGGATTATTAAAAAATTAAATGTTGATGTTTAAAAATTCTATTAAGATTGACATTAGCTTTAGTAATGGCACACGGTTCCGTCGTAATTCGAAGATGTTAGGTTGACTCCAGTCACTGACACAGGTCGCAGCTGTGTTGCGCGCATTTCGTGCCGGTCGGCGTTTTCAGACGTAATGCCAAAGCAAAAGGAGGCAACGAATGATTCAGAAAAAAATATTAGTGCGCCGCAAAGTTTCCGATGGACAAGACGATTTATCAGTGCTCGTGCCTACAAGCATCGTACTGTGCGCACCGAAGCTAGAAAAAAGGGAAGACATCACGATAAATAAACGAATAAGCTCCCGTTAGTCGCATTAGACTTTAACGCATTTGAAATTGACGCGCTACGTTTTCGATTGGTTCGGCTATTTCCATAGTTCCGCTGTTGCCACATTTTAATACATACTCCTCAATACAAGTCTCACTTTTTCGTAAACTGGTGGCATGTTTTTTATACATTTTCAATAATCAGATCGGTAACCTGTCTATCTTATTTTTGGTAATATTGTTCTGTATACTATCCTTCACACAATATTCGTTTTTAGGTCACGTTCTTCATAAATGCAGAAGGTATCCGCGGGAAACTGAAATGGTAACGACATCGTCCCGTACAACCAATGCAATCAAGTGGATATTGACGTAAACTTTCAAATGTAATACTTAATAAACGAGTGCGGAAACCTCCGTTCTCCTTTCGCCAGTATATTCAGAAAGTATACCATAACGATTAGTAAAATTTTCATTAATATCTATTTAAATCAATGTTTTTAAGCAACAATCTTAAAGAACTGCAATACCTCATATTTACACATTGAAGCTGTAAAAAGCAAAATGCTCGCAGAAACCTTTAATAAATTATAAAAGATCTTATTAACACGGCACTCAAACGTTCATAAAACTCTATTTTATTTTACAAAACGTTTCACCAGGATAGGTATTATTATTACCTCTACAAAGACAAATGAGTCTAACAGCAAGTCTTAGTGTACTCATAGAACGAATTGCTACGTGAGAATGCAATTGATAGAAAAATAATACGTGCATTGAAATACGCAACACATAACATCTTCCTTTGCCTCTGGGCGCCTCAAACTATACACACGCGTGTAGACGCGAACGAATGACAAGACTTCACAAGACAAGAGACAGACGTGGGCGATCGGCGCGGATGGCGCTACTTCTGCCTGATCACCCGCAACATCCGCGCGCACCGCCTGTAAAGACCGCGTACGTAGCGATCAGCGCCGGTTGCCCATCGTCGTCGCTCAGCAACATTATTACTGCCGATAGGCATAAAATGTCGCTCAGCAGCGTAAAATCATCTTGTTGCTGAAGCAAAGTGACTTCATGTTTGCGCGTATGGCGCCTATGCGCGTATGGCGCCCCCTCCCCTCATATGACGGCGTCAAGTCTTGCGGCACCGTTCGCACCGCCGCTATTCTTGCTTTACCAACTCGTTTAACGCGATCTTATTTAATTGTTCCAGGCGTTCGTGCCAAAGTTTCAAACTCGTAAGTGAAGCATTTATTTCGCTAATATTGCGCACGTTCTTTACGCAAAAAACATTCGGTATATTTCAATGGATTGTTTCAGCTCTAATGGCACGCCATCATATTTCATTACGTACGAAATCAAAAGATCGTCCAGTATCTTTTTTCCGCAACGATTACGACTCGACAAAAACAGCTCCTGCTTTGCCGTTATCTCGGACTAGTTCTATCTTTTGTACACGTGCTCAGTCGAGTTGTGCCTGGACCCATAATCTGTTGGAATTACTCGTAGGAGGATTGTAGAATGAAAAAAAATGAATATATTAATGTAAATTAAAGGGAGGGTAGGGGTTTGCACTTTTGAAAAATCGATGTTTTTTTGTTGTTGTCTTTTCTTATAGTTAAACATTTCAAGAATATAATCCCAAAATTTCAAGTCAATCAGAGCAAAACTCTCGAAGATATTGACTATTTAGTCCCGCTCCTCTAACACTGTAGCTCCGACTTCTCTAAACTTCAAACGCGTTTTCTCGAAACCACTTTTTCAAAGTCCGTGTTCACTGCCATTTGAAAACTACATGACCGATTTATTTCAAACTTGATACACACTTTCTATACATAAAATACGCCCCCCCCCCAACGGTTAGTTTGAGATTTTTTTTTTTTCATTGAGGGGGTTTTCCACCCCCAAAATAGCGGAATTTTTCGTGAAAAATAGCACTTTTCACTTTACATGCCCACCGAAAATTTATAAATGAAAAAAAAATTATCAAAGACCGTTGGGGGGAGGATTTGATGATACTTTGACTAAATTTTAATGGTACTTGATTTCAGATAATTTCTAGCTAATATACAGTGAACACCGCAAATCGTATTTTTCCAAAGGCGTTCTTGGAAAAGCTTTGTCACCGGCTTGTTTGTGGATATTCCACAAGAGATACTGAATGTTCTTGAAATGACACTTAACAATGTACAAGAGGTTTCAATAAATTTACTCTATCCATATAGATGAAAAAAATTCGCAGAAAAGTGTTTTTTTTCACGCTGAAACCCCTACCCTCCCGTTAAAAACGCTTTATTTGTCCATATGAACGAACAGAATCGACTCTAATATACGACCGAATAAGAAAAACTAACTAACAGAAACGATCTGTCGCACACTTAAAACAAGGGCATTTGCGCTCTAATATTTCAGTCCTTCCAGATCCATGTATTTGCCGCGCACGCACATACTTACAATTATATTATACATGTGTAGAAAGCGCGCTGAACATAACTTCAACAATATTGAATATTACAATGTTTACAGCCAAATGCAGACGCCCGCCAGGGTACATCGAGTGCTGGATCGAGCGCAACGGTATCAAATGCTGCAGTGTCCTCCTCCCAACATAACAAGGAAAAGAGCGAAGAATTCAATGACCACGGCGGTTACAATAACGATGCAACAAAGTCGAGTAGCCGTACTAATCGTAAGGACGAACGTAATGTTAATGACGACAGCTTCGAACCTGAGCTAGACGATCGCGATATTAGTGACTATGACAACAACGACGATGATGATTACGATGCCGATATCGCCGATCTGGGAGAAGTCCATCCGGGTGACGACGATGATGATTACGATGCCGATATCGCCGATCTCGGAGATGTCCATCCCGGCGACGAAAGCGTCGACGACGACGATAACGACGGTGATCGTGATAATGATGATGATGGCGACGGTGATGTTGATGGCGACGGTGATGTTGATGGCGATAGCGATGGTGACGACGATAGTGGCGATGACAGTAACGATGATGATGAAAACATCACTGCTTTCTCCATAGCGGAAGGACCGGTAATAACCATGAGACCGAATGTGCGGGAACATGAAATTCTTATAGGAATAATGGCTACGGCGCAACGTTTTAATCTCAGTTTGGAAGCAATTTTGGCCGTGATCAGTTTGTTTAAAGGATTTGCGAACCACAATACCCTACCAACCACCAAAACTGGCTTGTGGAAAAAGTTGGGTAGAAACGAAAATAATTCCCAAAGACGTTACTTATATTGCAAAACGTGTAAAGCTAGAACTGGGATAGGAAAAATACCTCACATAGACTGTCCGTGCGGGAACTCAGGCCCAGAGAAACCATTGTCGATGGTATCGTATTTCATCAAACTAAATATAACGATGCAATTAACAAGAATTTTTTCAATACCAAATATTTGGAAACTTTTTGATTATCGCAATAATCGGCAAAAAATTGAACCTCACGGAATAGAATATCTGTTCGATGGTGAAAGATATAAAAGGTTGCGAAACGATGGAAAATTTTTAAATTCGAATTTGAATTTTTCGCTAACACTTAATACGGATGGGTGCCAAGTAGCCACATCGTCAAAAGAAAGCGCGTGGCCGATATTATTATCGATAAACGAGCTTCCTCCCCATGCGCGAAAACGTTTCATAATCTTAGCGGGAATTTGGGTGGATAAGGAACATCCAGATTTTAATGTATACATGCCACCGATCGTCACAGAACTGCGTGAATTGTACTTCACCGGTATTAAATGGTCGCCTGACGGAATAGAAAGGGTTACGAGCAAATTTCTTACAACTATTTGTTCAGCTGATACGCCCGCTAGAGCTAAAGTACTTAACATGACGAGTTACAATGGTGAATACGGATGCAATTTTTGTTACGCGCCAGGAATAAGAATGGAAAATGGCTCTAGGAAATATCCCATCGAGAATATAGTGAACCGGACGGATGCTGAAATTCGCCAAGATATGACGGAAGCCACAAGAACAGGGGCAAGACAAAGGGGAGTAATTGGAAATTCAATGCTGAAATATCTGCCCGAATTTGATCTTCGACGGGGAGTTGTGGTTGACTCGATGCATTGTGTCGACATTGGCGTTGTCAAAAAATTAACGGAAATGATTGTTTTCGGCCAAGTAACCGTAACCTGGTTCCGTGTTAATGCAAAAACTCGTAGAATAATAGAGGAACGATTAAGAAAAATACGAACACCGAGTGCAATTGCTAGAAAACCGAGACCCATTACATTTTGTAAATTATGGAAAGCCTCGGAATGGCGTAATTGGTTATTATATTATTGCATACCATGTTTGAACGGTTTGATCCCGGAACAATATTTGCGTTTATTTTGCATGCTATCAGAAGCAATACACATATTGAACGGCGACACTATTACCGCTCAACAATTGGAAAGTGCTCGTGCATTAATTAATGATTTCGCGACACAGTATCAAGAAATATTTGAAATTGAACACATGACTATCAACATGCACCTTCTAAGACACTTGCCTGATACCGTCGAATGTTGGGGCCCGCTGTGGGCGCACAATGCTTACATATTTGAAAGTTTCAATAGCCAAATATTAAATTCGTTGAATAGCAGTACCGGTAGACAGCTACAAATCATGAATAGATATTTGTTAAACGATTTCATCAAAAGCGTACCAAGCGATCCGACTCTTCACATATTAATAAAACAAATGGTGAAAAATATTTTAAATACCGGTAAGAAACGACCCCTTCGCAACGACGTCGACTATGAACATTTCTACGATTTTAGAGGTTTAGGAACAGCTGAAATACGAAACCCATATAATTCGGAAAATAATGTTTTGCGCGAGGAAAGACAAACGTGCAACGATAGACTGACTGTGTTCAAAAGAGCTATTATCAAAGGAACAATTTACACTAGTAAAGAGGGTGACAAAGAAAATACGCGTAGTTGCGACAAATACGTATACGCGAATAACGAGAAATTCGCTGAAATATTAAACATTGTCAGCTTCGTCACAAATGAGAATGATCAAGTCGATGGAATGTTTGTTAAATGGTTCGAAAATACCGGCGATGAATCCGTAGGCAGACATATACGATCCCTGCGCGTATCGACTAGAGGTTTCATCAGAGTACAAGACGTACGGCTACCTGTAATACTGCTGAAATTGAATGCAGTAATGTACGGAGTGAGAATGGCAAATACTTGGGAAACTGACTAGAGCTGTCGAGATGGTATATACAATCCCACAGATACTTTGTACCGTCCATCCTTGTAAGAAATTTACTACTACTTTTATCAGTTCGCCTTCGTTCGGGGTTTTAGTGTGCGTGTGTTTGCGTGTGTGTTAAAAAACAATACGTATACATATATTTGTTCTCCCTACATTATTAAGTACAATTCCCATCTATTATTATTATATTGAAAATGTTAGCGCACATTTTTCAATATCGTTTTAATTATCGGTACTTTTATTACATCATCACTACTAATAAATGTGTAATTCATCAGCCGAGTCTTAAACAGCGGCGATGTATAGATATACGAAGAATAATTAATGAAAACAATGACGGAATGACATTATTGCACTTGTGCAAAACGATTACACTTGTCTTTTGTGTTTTTGTCTTGTATACTTTTCATCTATGCGCGCGTGTATTGTCTCTCGTTTGTGTTTTGTGTGTGTGTAAAATCGTGTCATATTTGTATCAAAAATACTATTTCATACGAAAATGATTAGAAGTAGAGGAATGCCGTTTAATACATTCGACATCATACTCGCTGTGACTATTATACGTATACGACGTATTGCCGGAAACGTTGTCTACTTAGAGAAACTAAAGAACGCGCAGCGGTTGGAAGAAGAACCTAGTTTTCAAGGGTTGCGCGTTTATCTGAAATAATATATGATCAGGCAATTTTTCTATCTGCTTCCCGACATGGGTTATAAAATAGTAAATATAACAAATTGTAAACAAATTTGTAAAAATGTATCGGTACATGTATTATACCGCCCCTAGAACCCCACCGAGCGAAATATGTGAATAAATAACGTTATTGCTCTTGGGATGACCGTCCCAGCGACCAAAAAATCCTGCCCCGCGAGTTCATCCTATTAAAAATTTCATTCCGTTTTATCATTAGAAATGTGGGGGATACGAGAAGTCTGGTCGAAACGACCAGCCAGCGGGGCTGTCGACAAAAAGGTTCGACCCGCGAAATCTGGTCGAGACGACCAGCCAGCGGGGCTGCCGAAAAACAAAATCGACCCGAGAAAACTGGTCGAAACGACCAGCCAGCCGTGCTGCCGAAATGAAATCGACCCGAGAAAATTGGTCGAGACGACCAGCCAGCGGGGCTGCCGAAAAACAAAATCGACCCGAGAAAACTGGTCGAGACGACCAGCCAGCGGGGCTGCCGAAAAACAAAATCGACCCGAGAAAACTGGTCGTAACGACCAGCCAGCCGTGCTGCCGAAATAAAATCGACCCGAGAAAACTGGTCGAAACGACCAGCCAGCGGGGCTGCCGAAAAACAAAATCGACCCGAGAAAACTGGTCGAAACGACCAGCCAGCCGTGCTGCCGAAATAAAATCGACCCGAGAAAACTGGTCGAAACGACCAGCCAGTGGGGCTATCGACAAAAAGATTCGACCCGAGAAATCGAGTCGAAACGACCAGGTAGACGGGGCCCAAAATATATTTCGACTAAAATTTTTTAGTCGGAACGACCAACCTATGGGCCCAAAGTGAGGCCCAATTGTAGTCGACACGACCACAAAAAGTTGGTCGTTCCGACCAGGAAATTACCGAAATTTTACGGTATTAAAGACTCCAGTTCCGACCGAAAAAATTCCGACCGAAAAATCTTGGTCGACAAATCTGCCAGGGATTTTCCTCTTTTCACAGTAAGACCGCAATCTTGCAATCATTTCGAAACGGCTCTAAATCTTTCATTGTGCACCTCACGTGTTGGGCCTGAAATTAGGATATCGTCGAAAAAACAGATAACACCCTCCAATCCATTTAAAACTTTTGCCATCGCGCTTTGAAATAAACCGGGTGCCGGTGCTATACCAAAACGTAATCGATTGTAAACAAATAAGCCTTTATGTGTGGAAATAGTAACTAATAGTTTCGATTCATCATCCAATTCAATCTGTTGATAGGCTTACGACAGGTCAATTTTCGAGAAAACGGTGCCTTCATTTAAAGTCGCTAGAAGATCATGAACTCTTGGAATTGGATACCTATCAATTTTAATATGGGGGTGAAGTGTTATCTTATAATCTCCGCATAATCAAATTTCCCCTTTACTTTTCGGAACGGGCACGATCGGTGTAGCCCATTCGTTACTTTACACAGGCTCGATTATTTTCGCTTCTATTAAACGGTTTAATTCAGCTTCTACCTTTTCTCGCATCGCATACGGAATTGGTCGAGGTTTACAGTAAATCGGTTGTACATTTTCCTTTAAGTGTAGTTTAATTTTTTTCTTTGTATATTTTCCTAGCTTCTCTGAAAAGACCGAATCAAACTCGCTTATAATCCCCTCAATATCTTTTCTTTTGCTATTGCCCAGCCAGTTAGTATTCGATTGTCCTCCCCCCTCCAGTAATTGCGAGACTTAACAATGGTGGGCCGTCACCTGGCAACATATACAGTTCCGATTCCTTTTTTATTTTATTTAATTCCACTTCAGCCTCTATATATCCCAAAGGAACAATGATTTGCCCCGGGTGCGATCTAAATTTCCGGTTTGTTTTTTTTTCAATTCTGTATTTTGTAATTTTCTCTGTTCGGAGAAAAAATTCTCCGAAACTGCTGCGGTATCGGATCCTGTATCCACGTCAAATTTTATTGTTTCATTGTTAACCTTTAAATCGATTTTAATTCGCTCGCTACTAAAAATTCCTTCATTTGGTATTGTTTTTTCACTTTCCTCCGTTTGCAAATGAAACAGATAATCGAATTTTTCTAAAACCTCTTCTTTTTCCGCGATATAATTTTGTCTATTGAAATTATTATTTGACTCAAACCTGTGATTTGACTGAGTCCTTTGCTTATTTCTATTTCTCTTCCACACCCTTGATAAGTGACCTTCTTTCTTGCACGTATTACATTTGTATTGTTTAAACCTACATACGCTCGAATGATGTCCTATTTTGCCGCAACAGTAGCAGCGAACTCCTCCGTTGCTACTTCCGCTGTCCTTCGATGACTGTGACGACTGCGATGTCTGCGATGGCTGCGTTGATTGCGAATATTGCGATGGTTTGTTTGCTGCCATGTAATTGAATTGCTCCGAAATGTTTTTCTGCATCGCTCCTATTCTAGCAACGTCCTTCATTGGTAACTCCCGGGCGAGGGCCAATTCAACTGCCCGAGCATACGATAGCTATAGCTCTCCGAGCAAGCGTTTCTGGGTTGATGAGTTGCGCAGTCCCCATACAAACTGGTCACGTAGATGATAGTCACGGTTATTATTAAATTCACAGTACGTTGATAATTTCTTAAGGTTTGCCAGATACGATTTCATATCCTCGTCCACTCCTCGGCGACATTCTTTGAACTTGAACCGCTCCGTAATGATGCTCGGCTTCAGTTTCAAATGGTTCATCATAATAGCCGCTAACTGTTCAAATTACTTCTCAGATGGCTTGCTTGGTGCCGATAAATTACGAAGCAAGGCATAGCCCTCACTACCAAGCAATGTAATTAGGAGGGGCACTTTTTTTCCGCTCTTGGATGTCGTTAGCCTGAAAAAAATTGTTCTAACCTTTCTTCCCAGAGTGTCCAATCCTCCTGCATGTTAAATTCCTTTAAGGGACAACACCACTGTGACGGCTTCAAAAAATCGATTTTTTGAAAACCATCTAGAAAAATCTAAAATACATTTAAGATTAAGATGCCGTTGGACCCAGGTCGAAAAAATAATTATTTTCGGAGATATTGCATATTTTGTGGAGCGGTGCAGCGCTCCGTGACGCTAGGGGTCGCGCGCAACTGCGCGCCTCAGGGTCGGCAGGTATACCGGGCCTTTCCCAGGTCCTGCGGGTCTTTCCCAGGTATTCTTTTGTCTCCCTTCACAAAAACCGGCTATTGTTATAAATATAGTTTCGAAAAAAAGCCATAGGTGGCGATAATTGAAAAATTTTCAAGGCAGGTATAGGTCATAGCGTCAGTTTGCGAATAGAAGCGACGCTACTCGTGTCTAAACGCTCCGAATCGGTTCGTTTATAAATATCGAACGCTCAGAATTATTCTTTGCACATCGAAATGGATAATCCGAAAGTGTACGCGGGGAAAAAGGGAACAAAACGGAACTATGTGAGGAGGAGTCGAACGAAAATTTCGAATCGAAAACCTCCGAACCGTTATAGCTCCGACAATAGTTCTGCAGAGTATGTGAGCACGTCGGCGAAAAAGTTAAAATCGTCGGACGATTTAGAGGTCGGTGTTACTAACGATTTCGGTTATCGTATAGTACACCTCGTCAATGCATTGAACATTATATCGACGTTAGTGAAGTGCAAAGTGTGTGATCGCGATATAAAATTTACTGAAAAAAGTTTGCGCGGACTCGGATTCAAAATCGAGGTCGATTGCGGCCATTGTGAAAAAGTGCAAATCAATTCGTGTCCTATGATTGACAATGCATACGAAATAAATCGTCGGATCGTATTCAGTATGCGTCTTCTTGGCGTCGGTTTGAATGGCCTGATGAAGTTTTGTGCATTTATGGACCTACCGCGCCCCATATTTCAGTCTTTCTACGATCGAATCTTAAATTCGATTTCGATTGCCACTAAAGCTGTGAGCACAGTGAGCAAACAAAAGGCTGCACTTGAGGAGGAGACAATTTCGTTGGAAAATGGGGTGGAGGACGGAATTATCGTTTCAGGCGACGGATTGTGGCGTAAGCGCGGTTTCAGCTCGCTTTTCGGCATAACATCGCTAATCGGCTGGTACACTAAAAAAGTGATCGACGTTATGGTGAAATCGAAATATTGCAAAGCTTGCGAGCATTGGGAAAAAAAAGAAAGCACCGCGGAGTACTGGGAACGGAAAAGTACCTACGACGATGAGTGCCAGGCGAACCATAGCGGCTCCTCCGGAAAAATGGTAGTCGACTCAGCTGTCGAAATGTTTCAACGGTCTGAAGAGCTCTATGGCATAAAATATAAATATTATATTGGTGACGGCGATTCTAAAACGTTTCTGGGCATATCGAATAGCAATCCATACGACGGTTTCGAGATAAAAAAAAAAGAGTGCATCGATCATGTCCAAAAACGTGTGGGGACGCGTCTCCGCGAAATCGTGAAAAAACAAAAAGGATTGTCTGGCAGAGGAAAGCTCACCGGAAATTGATTGACGAGTTGAGCACATATTACGGCTTGGCTATTCGGAGGAACAGCGATGATGTTGAAAAAATGAGGAAGGCAATTTGGGCAACTATCAAACATAAAATATCCACAGATAGTGAGCCACAACATGACGATTGCCCAGAGGGAGCCGAGTCGTGGTGTTCGTGGCAGCGAGCGGTCGCAAGCGGTAATATTTCTTAATATCGCCATAAGCCGCCTCTTCCTGAGAAAGTATTGGAGGCAATTACGCCAGTCTTCGAAAATTTTAACAGAGACGATTTGCTGCAGCGTTGTTTCGGCGGCTTCACGCAAAACAACAACGAAAGCTACAACAAATCAGTTTGGGCAATAGCCCCCAAGTGTCAGTCCGGGAGCAAAAAAATCGTCGATATTGCAGCTGATATCACGGTATTATTATTCAATGATGGCCTGAGAAGCCTCATGAAAGTTTTGGAGACGTTGGGGATAACTATCGGCCCAAATTGTTTCAATTTTTGCGGTGAAACCGACGCAGCGCGGATCGAGCTGGCAGAGCGCTCGCTCACAGACGCTGCAAAAGAGGCAAGAAGAGCCTCTACAAATTCGAGAAAAGATGCTAGGGACAATGATTTGCTTCTTGAAGGCCAGCTATATGGTGCCGGCATCGCTGATTAAAGGTAAAACATTTTTTTTTCAATTTATCGCATAAATTAACAAACCTAAAACTTTGAACGCGTTTTTCTCAAAACCACTTTTTTGAGTGCGGCACGTAGCAGAACTCGAGCAATTTTTATCCGATCGACTTCAAATTTCGACTGCATCAATAAAACTAGATTATCTAAAGAAGTACATAGGATTTTTTCGATATCTCAATAATAAAAAAAAGTTATAGCCTATTTTCGACGAGAAATTTTGCTCGAAAACCGTCCTTTAATTTCAAAAGCGTGCCTATTTTTTAAAAATCAATATTTTTTCTAATCCCTGTGTACTTCTCTTCAAAATATCATATTATTAACGAAAACAGTCGGTATTTTTTTTCAGCTCGACTTTGAAGAGAGTTCTGCTGCGTGCCGCGAACCACTGCAGAGGCAACAGTACCTGACGCGGGAGCTTCCCCAGCGTCACCATGGGGCGTGAAAAATTTGAAAATTTTTTTTATGGATCTTCAATAAACAACGATCAAAACAAAAATTTTTTTTCGAATCTCTTTTTTTCCCACAAAAAAAAATCTTGAAAAATGGCAAAAAAACAGGGGGTCACAGTGGTGTTCTGCCTTAATTCCCCGATCCTCGATGTCACAATTTGCCGGACTTGTTCTTGAATAGCTTGCTCCTTGCCGATCCTCAGCTCACGTTCTCGAAGTTCCGCCCTTTGCGCCGCCAAAATGTGCTGATCCGCTTCCAGCTGCTTCCGACTTTCCGCCAGTTGGCGTTTCTCTCTGCTAATTCAGCGCGTTTCTTTTCGAGCTCCCGTAGCTCCTTTGCCACCTTTTTTGCTCCAGCGTCGGCCATCTTTTTCGACCACGTTTTTCACTCTGCGCGATCTTCAAATATCACGGCGATCCTTTATCGCTGACGTTTCCGTTATCCTCGTCGCCAATGTAAAGTATTTGGGAACTCCGTCGTAAATAATATTGCACACTTTTATGGCCGACAAGACTTAATCGTTATTACGTTTTAATAGTAATCATTTCGACACGCTCGCTGGCTGACCGCATGAACGAGAATGCCCGTTTTCCGCTTCGCGTGATTAAGATGGCTGACGCCTTTGATAGATGTCGCGATTGACGCTGCTAGAGGCGCTAAGTGTATTTCCGCCATTCGAGTAATACTCTTGAATATTACAGTACGGAAGTGTGAAAGTTGGGCACAAGAGAGCAAGGCGTGGAATTCGCCATCGAAAACGACCTCATTTTAAGGCAGGCCCCTGACCAGGGAGACTATCAAGGAGACTGTAGGGAAGGAGTGCAATCTCCGTATTTTGGCGCGTCCGCAAAAATGGCCGCAAATTAGGTTCCGCATAAGCGCGCTGTAGGAGTTACTTACTATGTGCTATATATAATATGTATGTTTTGGGCATGCGTTGCTATTAGCTGTCACATAAGCTGAACATTTTAATGTTCTTAACCTTAATTCTGTTTATAAATGAATTTCGTGTAGCTGTAGTAGTGCTTGAGGATGTTTCTACATTTCAGTCGTAGTGCAATTACCCACCCAATTACGAAAAAAAACACCTAAAAAATGCCATAGCAATTTATATCCGATGTAAATATAAAATTCCATTCGAATGGGGTTAAGTGGCCGAGGTTATAGTGTGTACAGTACGTGTCACGATAGTTCTAGGTAAGCCGCTCGGCGGTAGCGTCGCGCAGAGGCCCTGGAGCGAAGCTGGCGAAAACTGTCAAGACGGTGTAACGAATCCTCTCCTCTATCTTGTGTACCAAATAAAGTGATCCTACGAGACTAAGGCTTACATATTATATGGCGCAGTCTGGACACAGCAGTGACCTAAAAGAAAAATAGTTAGAGACGCCCAGAAGGACCAAGAAAACGCGAATCTCATAATCGCCGAGGAAGGAGAGACGGCCGACGGAGACAACATGGCCACCGCACAGCACAGCCTGAACTTGAAGCCGCCATAACCGTTATCGTTCATCGGAAATATATCAAAGAATTGGAAAAAGTGGCACAAAAAGTTTCAAATATACCTACAAGCTACAGAGTCGAAAGGTAAAGACGCCGAAGTCAAGATCACCATCTTGCTTCACGCCAAAGGAGAAGAAGCGCAAGATTAATTCGACACATTTGAACTCAGCGAAGCGGACGCCAAAGACTTCGACAAAGTGGTGAAAGCCTTCGAAGTTCATTGTGTGCCAAAGAAGAATGAGAGTGTGTGCCGACACGTGTTTTTCCAAAGGAATCAAAAACCGCACGAATCATTCGATTCTTTCCTGACGGACCTGAAAGAATTAAGTCTGGATTGTTCGTTTGGAACCCTGAATGATAGCTTGATAAAGGATCGCATCATCAGAGGCATAAAAAACACGCAGCTAAAAGATCGGCTCCTCCGTGAAGAAAATTTGACCTTCGACAGATGTGTGCAACTATACAAGGCAGCAGAATTAGCCAACGAACGCATTGAGACGCTAAAAACAAGCGAGAAGATCGACGTAGTGCAAACGAAACAAAAGTCGACGCAACAGCAGCAGCCGACTGGAAGAGGGCGCAGCAATCAGCACCGTGGCGGTAGAGGCAGAGGGCAGCAGAGACAACAGCAAGATGGCCGCGAAGGCCAGTCACCGAAGCAGCAGAGCAACGAGTCGCCGAGCCAGCAGCAGAGTCAATCGTCGTGCAGACGATGCGGTTATCGACACCAACAGAACAGATGCCCAGCTTATAATAAGCAATGCAAGGCATGTAACAGGTATAACCATTTCGCGCGAGTATGTCGTAATCGTCAAAAAATAGACGCGATAACTGAGGAGTCCGAGACGATTTTCTTAGAAAATGTAAACGAAAGTAATCGCACGAGGACAGACTGGTTCGAGACAGTTGTAATTTCAGATACCGGAAAAGAAGTATCTTTCAAATTAGACACTGGCGCCGGGGCAAATGTAATCGGTATAAAATAATATTTAAAAGTCGGCCCACAAAAGCAATTCGAAGCTACACAACAGAAACTGTCAAATTTCGACGGATCTAAACTTACGGTAGTCGGCAAAGTAGAGTTCGCGTGCGCGGTAAAAAACAAACAAGAAAACCTTTCATTTTACGTGGTTGATTGCGAGAAAACAACACCTCTCATGGGCTTGCCGAGCATAATAAAGTTGAATCTCTTTACTCGTGTAGCGAACGTACAGCTAACGAACGATTCAGATACCAAAAGTTTGATAACGGAAAATAAAAACGTGTTCGAAGGCATTGGCAAGCTCAGGTACGTCTATGATTTCAAGATGAAGCCCGGATATGTAGGGAAAGTAGAACCCTGCAGAAAAGTACCGTTCAAAGTACTAGAAGCTTATCGAACTGAACTTATGAATATGGAACGCGATGAAATCATCAAGCGAATAGACGAGCCTACGGAATTTGAGAACCCGGTAGTACATGTGAAAAAACCGGATAATACGCTCAGAGTTTGCCTCGACCGGCAAAACCTAAACACGTGCCTTCTCAGAGAGCATTATAAACTGCCGACCTTCGAGGAAATAGCGTCAAAAATGGCGAAAGCAAAGATATTTACAGTTCTAGACGCGTCCAAGGCTTTATGGCAGGTTGAATTGTCGGAAGTGAGTTCAAAGCTCACCACTTTTCAAACTCCTTTTGGTAGATACCGTTTCTTGCAAATGCCCTACGGCATAAAAACCGCCCCAGAGATTTTTCACATACTATACAAAGAGATATTTAACGACATTCCAAACATAGAAGTTTATATCGACGACATTATTGTTTGGGCACAAAGCGAACAAGAGCATAACAATATCTTGAGAAAAGTTTTCACCAAAGCTCGGGAAAACGGGGTCAAGTTCAATCTTGGAAAATGCAAAATCGGCAAAAGTAATGTCAAGTTTTTAGGGCACGTTTTCACAAAAGCGGGCATCAAAATAGACGCTGATAGAATACTCGCAGTAACCAAAATGGAAAAGCCCACCGACACGAAGGGAGTCGAAAGACTGCTAGGAATGATCACGTACGTCGCTAAATTCATCCCAAACCTGACAGATATTACAGCCCCGTTGAGAGAATTGATCAAGAAAGGGGTAGATTTTCGTTGGACAGAGGTACATGACCTTGCGCTTCAAAAAATCAAAGAGAGACTGACAAGTAATCCAGTACTCCAATACTATGAAACGAATACAGATTGCATACTGAGCGTAGATGCCAGTGGAACAGGCGTCGGAGCAGTTCTCTTGCAAATAACTTGCTGATGGCGTACGCCTCAAAAACCTTCACAACGTGTCAGAAAGCCTGGGCGCAGATAGAAAAAGAAATGTACGCGATAGTATACGGATGCGAGCGATTCCGTCAGTATATAATTGGTAAACGTGTAGTTGTTGAAAGCGATCACAGGCCCCTGGTTCCTATATCAAAGAAACCAATTGCTGATATTCCAGTGAGGCTCCAAAAAATGCGCCTGCGGCTACTACCCTACGATATCGAAATAGTCTACAAGTCCGGAAAAGATTTGTTGATCGCAGACAGCCTCTCGCGTGCTCACTTGGGCGACATGAAAGATGATGCAGATATAAACACGCACATCTTGAACATAACGGTGTCCGAAAGCATGAGTGATAAGAAGAGGAAAGAGTTTGTAGCAGAAACTGACCGTGACAACGAGCTACAAACAGTGATGAAGCTTATTCAGACGAGCTGGCCGAACGAAATCAAAGATGTGCCTGAGATTGCCAAAACCTACCATACTCACCACTCCGAACTCACCGTGATAGACGGTTTATTGTTTAAAAACAACTGCGTTGTAGTTTCTAATCGACTACGAAAAGAAGTCCTCAGTAAGCTGCACTACAATCACATGGGGATTGAAAAAACGAAAAATAGAGCTCTTGAAATCGTTTTCTGGCCGCGTATGAATACGCAAATACAGGAGACTCGCGTGTTGAGACATTGACTCTTTTGTTCGTTTAGCCCCTCAAATGCGATAATACTATTCTGATGGCTTTCTTGGAGAACATTGTACCAACAGCCATGGCTGATAAAGGCTTATTACCTGCTATTGCATTTCTGACAGGTAATAAGGCATCAGTGACAGGTAATGAGGCATCATAACCATGGCCGTCGATATGATGTCCTCCAAGAATCCCACCAGATACGTTTTATTTTCTTTGAGACGTTTAAAAGAATGCGTTTTTTTATTTATAGAGAATGTAGATATCACCTGTATAATTAGAATGGCAGTCTTCGACGGGTTGCGATGAAGACTTTTCTTGAGGCGACGCGTTTCCATCGTCGCTTGCTCGGTTGGCGACGTTTTTTGCCAAATCGATATATTTCTCGGCTCTAATCTTTTCGAGGACGCGCCGATTAGCTGTCGAATTATACGGATAAATTATTTCAGAGCGTTAACTATCCAAACAGATCGCAATAAACGGCTCCACTGCGATGAAAATGATTTCATCGTAGTCGAGTCGTACTTGTAGGATATATAATATACTTACCGATGTTATCGTCAAAAAGGATAGGTTTTAGTAGATTCAGAGCAGGCTTTCAATTTAGTGGCGTATACTGGTTCGTACATAGAAATGCTCATCTCATACTGGAAAATGAATTAAGGTTGTAGGATTAGATAAATGACAATTTTTTAATAAACATGCGATATAGTTTTTTCCCAAATGTAAGCTCACCTATCATTTTTGTGCATTCGAAATCAAAGCAAGTGGTAATTGAGAATTTGGTAATTTTTAAAAGATATTAAAGTTTCAAAAAGCACCATATGCTCAATTATCGTTTGCTTTGATTTAGAATGCACAAAAATTGTACGTGGGCTTACTTTGGAAAAAAAATGTTAGAGAATGTTTAGGCAAAGTCTGTCATGTATTTAATTATACAACCCTAATTCATGAACTAGTACCAGATAAACATCTCTACATACCAAATAGTAAACGACACGAAAAATTGAAAGCCTTCTTTGAATTCACTAACATCGACTCTTCTTGATGATAACATCGGTAAAAATGTTATTTCCTATTGTTTCAATAATTTTTTTAAACGACGCAATACATGAAGGTCTTTCCGAGATTATGGACTTCTGGGATACGTCTATTAGCAGTTGAGTGGCCACACGTCAAAGAAACAAATGTCCCAACACTAAGCGTTTTCTCGCTTAATGATGACCTGATAACAGCCGTTTTCTCTGTAAAGATGCCCTGACAACGACCGTTACCTTCAGAAAAACGCAAAAGCGGACAAAAATTTTATACAATATTTGCTTTCACTTAACATTTTTTATTTGCGAACTTTCTCATCGCTTAAAAAACTTGTTAATCCGACTGGTAAATTTTATTCTAACAGTTGTTCTGCAAATATTTTTCACACCGAAAATGGTTGTTATCAGGGCACGTCACACAGAAAACGGTTTTAAATAAATTATTTATTAACCTTTATTCACCTTGCTTTAATGATTTTGTGTACTTTTATTACTTATATTTTTATTTTCAATGCCATCATTGTTTGTATTCGTATTATTATTATTATTCCATTATTGATATTAATTTTATTTTTCACAATTATTATTATTTGTGGATGTTTTTTTTCGATTGATAATTTCAAGGATTTCATATTCCATACATTTAATCAAATTTCTACAACAAAAAAATATCTGATGTATGGTATAATTTGAATAATTTGTTATTCAATCTTTTACAATGAATTTATGTTTAACTTTTTTTCAACAATTAATTTATTTTAAGCCAATTCTGTAAATTTTCCCTAAAACAGTTCGTCTAAACATTTTTTACCCTTAATTTAATTTATACAATTTATAACAAGTTTTTTTTCTAAAATGTTTGGCACCTAATGCAATTTCAATAGAATGTAATAATTCAAGACCCGTTTTAACTATTACTCGCACTTGAACTTTGATTACTAATTCAATTTACACAAATTTTATAAGTTTTCCCTTACATTATATTTATTTATATAATCTGTGAAATTGTTTTTTTATTAAATTATTTGAAAAAAAAATCAATTTCTAATTAAAAATATTTCAATACATTGCATTTTTTAATTAGTCAGTTTCATGAATTGAATCAATATAAATTATTACTTTCCTCAATATAAATAATTATAAAAAAACTATGTTTAAATATAGGTTTAAAGTTTTTTAAATTAATATAATTCAAACAATTTTTCAAGTGTTTAAAATGTTTATAAGTTTTCTCTTCAATCATATTCATCTAAATCATCTGTGAAATTAATCTTTTATTATTAAAATATTTTTTAAATGCTTTTTCTAATTTAAAATATTTCAATTTATTCCTTTTTTAAATTTAATTATCTTTAATAATTAAACTGATATAAAGTATTAATTTCTTCAATATATATAATAACATCTTTTTCAAATGTTAAGTGTAATTCCTCAATTTTTCGAACTAATGTGATTCAAACAAATTTTCAAATCTTTGAACATTAATATAATTTCAACATTAAAATAATATAATTTCTAATCACAAAAAATTGGAACCAATATACTTTATTCATTAACATTCATTAACAGATGTCTGATTCATCGTCACACGGAAAAGGTTGTTACGAGGATATCAACCACCGCGAAAACACTTATTGTCAGCCATTTATTTCTTTGTTCGTTTAGCCTCTCAATTGCGATTATTCCGACATGCGCGATTAACTATCCTTTTCTACACGCAACCATACAGAGCCACGATTAATCGACGTTGCTCTAACTTGTAAAAATATGATGACAGTGCTGATCGGGTAAAATATTATTTATTTTTCATTTTACTTACCGTTCTAGGCAATAATTTGGGCACCATATCGACCACCGTTCCTGTATTTTACTATACAGGTTGATCTTCGTACATGTGTTACTTTACTTTTGGCATAAATGTAATACGGCTTGTCTTCAAATTCTAACAGGACAAACATTTTGCCAGAAATTGCGTTTTTCCAGAACGGCGGGATACCCCTTCGAGTGTTCCTGACACTCTTTTCGCATGAAGACGACTAAACCGACTGACGACGTTGCCGAAAAACTGCTCGATCGAGATTCTTCTTCATCCGTTGTGTACGGAGAAGGTTCGGCGTTGAGCATTGTTTACGTTTTCGCGACTCTGGGAACGCGCAGTATATCTATATCTGGCGAACAATATAGATATACTTGGCGGCGTTGTCGCCACAGGCTACCACAGAGTAAAATTTGACATCGTATTTTCACCTTCTTGTGTGTCAGTATGAAGCAGCTAAATACAACGCAATCAATGCTCAACGGTGGACCTTCCCCTTATTGCAACAGAAAAAGAAGAATCTAGATCGAATAATTCTTAGGTAAAGTCGTCAGTCGAAAAGTCCAAACAACATCGATTAGCAACGGTTATGTATTGTTTAATACAGAAAAGGATAGTAAGACGCATATGCCGGAATAATCGCAGTGAGGGGCTAGACGAACAAAGGAACAAATGTCCCGACAATAAGCGTTTCTCCGGTGGATGATGTCCTCGTAACAAACTTTTTCTGTGTGACGATGAATGACACGGAATGTTGATAAATAAAAGACACTAATTTAAAAAAACTTCTTACGAATTTTCAAATTCTATTAATTGAACGAAATACTAAAAAACTTTGAAATTTTATTATTTTCAAAAATTACAAAGGACTTTTAATGATTTAAATTGAGGAAATAACCCGTATATTTCAGTTTTTCAATACTAATTTTGTTGAAAAATGTAATATATTAACACATTTTTTCTTTGAAATGGGGTTTTCAAAATTATTGTAATAACAATACAATATTTTCAAAGATCGTTTCAATAAATATAATTAATAGGAAAACTTATTAGGGTATCATGCACTGAGAAAATCTTTAGGATTGAGAAATTTATTCCTTTTTTTGTTCAGACCCCAAACACCCATAATATCGATTTCGCAAAAACTTTCCCGTATCATAAAGACTCAATGAATGGTTTGCTTAATGCAAAATAGCATATTTAGCGATGTTATTACCAAAAACCGTAGATGCTGGTACGTGGGGGGCAGCGGTGGCTTCCCCACGTACCTACGTAGATACCGTAACGCCTGGTCGGACGCAAATCTGTTGCGCATCTTTAAAAAAAATTGTCAAGCATTCAATTATTCACCCCTTAATTATTATCTAGTATGAGATTCTATTTATTGATGAAAATTTTTCAAAGTAGAAAAAAGGTTCAGGCATGCTCGACTTCCTATGATGTTCTACATTAACGGGTTATACACAGTTAGAAATTTAAAAAAATCGACTTTTTTATTGCATTTTCGTCGGGACTTCCGTTTCCGGTATGAGTGTGAGTGGACGAAAGTGAGAAAACGGCGAAAGAAAAGCGGAGAAAGGTGAGGACGTGGGGGGCAGGAAAAAAAGTGATAGTGCGGGAACAGGTGAAGCAGCAGAAAGAGATACGAGTAGAAAGGTAGCAACACAGGGAGCAGGACAAAGGGAGAGGAAAAGAAGGAAAACAGGTGAGAAAAGAGGTTAGGAAAGAACGTCGGGAGAGGGGTGGTGAGGTAGAGCGGGGTGGAGCAAGGTGGAAGGCGCGCGGAGACAAGAGAACAGTGGCGGCAGAACGGAGTGGATAGGAAGTAGAAGGAGAAAGGAAGAAGGAAAGGCAGGTAGGTAAAACAGAGAGTGAAGAAAGCGGACCGACGGGTAAGAAAGATAGGTAGGACGGTAAAACAGAGAGGAGAGAAAGCGGCTCGGCGGGTAAGGAGAAGGAAGGAATGGGCGACAAGGCAAGGGGAAGGGAGGAGCGCGAAGAGGAGATCGGACGAAAGGGTGAGGAGGGGAGAGAGGAGGAGGAAATAGTAAGGAGAAAGGGAAGAAAGACGAACGCGGAAAGGCTGAGGATGGAAAGGAGCACGAGTGTAGGAGAAATAAGTGATCTATGGAAAAGGAAGAGGGTGCAGATGGAGGAAAAGGAGCAGGAGAGAAAGGAAGCCTTCCTGAAAAGCAGGAAGGTGCAGCGGTCGCCGGAGACAGGGATACAGGAGGGAGGTAATATTGAAAAAATGATTAAGGAGATGAGGGAGGAGGTCAGAAGGGATATGGCGGAGGTCAAGGGGCAAGGAAGAAAAGTCGAGGAAGAACTGGGAAGGATGAGGGGGGAGATGAAGCAGGTGGAGGTAAGATGGAGAAGGGAAAATGAGGCGATGGAGAATAGGATAAGGGAAGTGGAGGGGAGGATGATGAAGGTGGAAAAACAAGAGAAGGAGATAGAAGAAATGGGGGAGAGATTAAGAGAGCTGGAGAGAGAAGTGGGGAGAGGAGGGAGGAGAGGGGGGGAAAGAGAAGAAACGGAGGAAAAGGAGGGGGGAGGACAGACGGAAAGAAGGGTCAAGGAAATGGAAAGGAAAATGGAGATGAGAGAAAGAGAGGAAAGACGAAGGAACTTCATAGTAAGGGGGGCAACAAAGGAGGGGACAATAGAGCAGACGGTGGAGAAATTGATGGAGAGAATTGGCGCGCAAGGGAGGGTGGAGGGGGTGAGAGAGATAGGGAAAGGAGGAGAACACAGGAAAGAGATGATGATTGAAGTAAGAATGGAAAACGTAGAGGGGAAGAAAGAGGTTATGAGGAAGAAGAGGGAATTAAGAGGGAGAAAGGAAAGGATAGAGGATGACCTGACGTGGGAAGAAAGAAAGATGCAGTGGAAACTGCAGGGTAGGGGAAGAAGAAGAAAGGAGGGGAAAAAGGGTAAGAGTGGGGTATGGGAAGGTGATTGTAGAAGGGACCACGTGGTTCTGGGATGAAAGAAGCGAAAGATTGAGAGATTGGAGGGGAAAGGGGAGAGAAATAGAGGGAGGAGAGGGAGGGAGGCAGGAGATGAGGGGAGAGGGGGGGGGGAAGTACCAAAAAACTAGCAGAGAGGGGGGAAGAAGAGGGAAGGAAAAGGGAGAGGAGGGAAAAGGAAGGGGGCAGATGGAGGGTGGTGTTCTGGAATGTGGCAGGCCTCGTGAATAAGGACGAAGAGTTTTGGAAGGGACTAGGAGAATGGGAGGTGGTAGTGATGACGGAGACCTGGATAGAGGAAAAGGGATGGGAAAGAATAAGAGGGAGGTTGCCGAGAGGGTTCACATGGATAGTGAAATGGGCAGCAAAAAGGAATAAGAAGGGGAGAGCCATGGGAGGAATGATCATCGGAGTAAGGGAGGAAATGCAGGCAGAAAAGTGGGAAGGGAGGAGGGAGGAAGAGGGGTTAATGGCGGTGAAGGTGAAAGCAGGGGAGGACACATGGACGATAATAGCGGTATACGTGAATGGCGATATCGAAAGGAAAGTGGAGAGCCTGAAGGAATGGATGGAAAGGCAAGAGGAGGAAGAGCAGGTGTTAGTAGGGGGGGACTTCAACGCGCGGACAGGAGAGGAGGGCGGAGGAGGTAGGGAGGATAGGGAGGCGGAGGAGGAACGGAGGAAATCAAAGGATAGGAAAATAAACACGGTAGGAAAGAAATTAATAAGAATGATAGAGGAGACAGGATGGGAAATCTTTAATGGGAATATAGAAGGGGACGAGGAAGGAGAATTTACGTACACAGGGGGGAGAGGGGACACGGTAATTGATTATGTGATGGGGGATAGGAAAACAAGGGAAGGAGTGGAGAGTATGAGGGTAGGAGATAGGGTAGAGTCAGATCACCACCCACTAATAGTAACAATAAAGAGAGGGAAAAGAGAAAGGAAAAAGCAAAAGAAGAAGGAAAGAAGGGCCGGAAGCGGAAGGTGGTCGGAAAGAATGAAAGAGGGCTACGGGAGAAGGATTGAGGAGACGGGAGTGGAGGGGGGAGAGTTACAACAAACGGTAAAAGAAATTATGGAAAAACTGAAAGAAGCAATGAAAGCGGGGGAGAAGGAAGGGGGTAGAGAGAGAAGAGAGACGAGGGAGGGATGGTGGGACGAAGAATGTAGGGGAAAAAAGGGGGAGGTAAGAGCGGAGTTGAGGAGATGGAGGAAACGAAAGGGCACAAAGGAGGCGTACAAGGAGAGGAAGAGGGAGTACGGGGAGTTATGTGAAAGGAAAAAAGAGGAGGAGAGAGGAAGAAGAATAAGAGAGGTAGCGGAGGCAACGACTGAGAGCAAGGTGTGGGAGATAGTAAATAGAGGGAGAAAGAAAAGAAGTGGAATAAATGAAAAGATAGAGAGTGAGGAATGGAAAAGGTACTTTATAGGACTATTAGGAGGGACGGAAAGAGAAGGGAGAAAGGGCGAAGAGAGACAGAGAAACGGGGACACGGAAGAGAATCTAGGAAAGGAGGAACTGAGAAGGGCGGTGGGAAGGCTGAAAGAGGGAAAGGCAATGGGGGGCGACGAAATACCAAATGAAGCGTGAAAATGGGGAGGGGGAAAGGCGGTGGAATGGGCCTGGGAGATATGTAGAAGGGTGTGGAGAGGGGAGGGTTGGCCAGAGGAATGGAAGGAGGGGATAATAGTCCCAATAGTGAAAAAAGGGCGAGGGACCAGAGTAGAGGAGTATAGGGGGGTGACGTTGATGCCCTCGCTATACAAGGTGTATGCGGGAGTGTTGGCGAAAAGGTTAGAAGAGGAAGCGGAAGCGATAGGGGCGGCGCCACAAAACCAGACGGGCTTTAGAAGAGGGATGGGAACGATGGACAACATATACGTGCTAAATTATTGCATTTTCGTCATGCACAAATATGTGAGTATATTCCCTGAAAACTTCAAATCGATCGAGCGAATATTCTCGGAAATACACACATATTTGTAAGGACGCTCGGAGTGCTACAAAGTAAGTGCCCGAAAGAGCGAAACGCGTTTTTCTCAAATCGGTGTTTTCAAAGTCGGTGAGAACGATTTCTATTTTAATAGAATTTTAACACAACCTTGGCAGATATATTCTTCAGGTATTGATCGAAGGAATAAGATTTCCGATAATTATTTATTTAGTTTTTCAACGATTTAACGAAAAAAATTTGGTCGAAAATTGAAATTGTTTCTTTCCGGAGCTACCATTTTGCCAAAAATTAAAATTTCGACTATTCCTTTGATCAATACCTGGATTCATCTATCCCCTAAAAGAATCTTTTTGATTTTTCCATTTTAGATAATCCAAACCGGGGATACTTTGCTCACCGCCGGACACTTTTATTCGGGGACCTCTAGGAGACGTCCTACAGGAGCAATGTTAATGAATATTTTTGGAAATAAAAAATGCCAATCTAAAGCTAAAATATGCCAGTACACTGCCTAATACTTTTCGTTGTCCCCAAATAAAATCCCTTTCCAGAAAAAAAAATCGTGAAAGAACGACTTTTTTGGCCTTGCAGCTGCGTATAACGCCTTAATGAACACATAGCCATCGCTAATCAAGGTTTTTCGAAGTCGTCGAATTATAAGCAACGGTACTTGTGGGGAAAAAGATTTTTTATATTTTATTTTACTCACCTTTCTCTGCAATAATTTGCGGGTTATGTCGATAATCGTTTTTGTATCTTGCAATGCATGTTCATCCTTTTACACATGTCACTTCATTTTCTGCACAAATGTAGTCCGATTCGTCTTCGAATAGCGATAGCACAAACATTTTGTAGGAAATTGGTTTTCATCATAACACTCGTAACACTAACTGTCCTGACAACATCCAATAGAACCCTGGAAGTCTTGAAATCAACCGTTTGAAAAATGTATGTATCTATCGAAAAAACATATGATTACATTTGCATTTATGAATGAGAATATTTTTCATACAAAAAACAAAACAAAGCTTGATGGAGATATCAGATACATTTTCGAACTGCACCTTCATTAAGGGGTTACCCCCACTTGCGATTTTGAAAAAATCGATTTTTTTTATTGCATTTTTTTGAAGTGCAATTTGAAGTGCAGTTTCTTTTTGATGCCCGGAATAGATGACTATATGTAAGTTTACAAAAAAAAAAATATTTTCTTCGTGTAAACTGAAATTGAAACTTTAAACGCGTTTTTCTCAAAATGGCATTTCTGAAGTCGGTGACCAAGATTACTCGAACACTAATGAACCGATCTTCTTGAAATTTTGCAGGCTTATTTAATACATAAAAATGTAGTCTTTAATCGTTCGATTTTTTTTTCGAAAAAAATGGCCGTTTTATAGCCAAAAAACGGCCGTTTTTTTCGTTA